>CAJYYF030000015.1:1800000-2381278 GCA_913789895.3 Seladonia tumulorum | reverse complement strand
TTCTGGTATATTCTGGTATATTATGGTATATTCTGGTGTATTCTGGTATATTCTGGTGTATTCTGGTATATTCTGATATATAATGGTATATTCTGGTATATTCTGGTGTATTCTGGTATATTCTGGGATATTCTGTTGTATTCTGGTGTATTCTGGTATATTCTGGTATATTATGGTATATTCTGGTGTATTCTGGTATATAATGGTATATTCTGGTGTATTCTGGTATATTCTGGTGTATTCTGGTATATTCTGGTATATTCTGGGATATTCTGGTGTATTCTGGTATATTCTGGTATATTCTGGTATATTCTGGTATATTCTTGGATATTCTGTTGTATTCTGGTGTATTCTGGTATATTCTGGTGTATTCTGGTATATTCTGGTATATTCTGGTATATTATGGTATATTGTGGTGTATTCTGGTATATTCTGGTGTATTCTGGTATATTCTGGTATATTATGGTGTATTCTGGTATATTCTGGTATATTATGGTATATTCTGGTGTATTCTGGTATATTCTGGTGTATTCTGGTGTATTCTGGTATATTCTGGGATATTCTGGTGTATTCTGGTATATTCTGGTATATTCTGGTATATTCTGGTATATTCTTGGATATTCTGTTGTATTCTGGTGTATTCTGGTATATTCTGGTGTATTCTGGTATACTCTGGTATATTATGGTATATTGTGGTGTATTCTGGTATATTCTGGTGTATTCTGGTATATTCTGGTATATTATGGTGTATTCTGGTATATTCTGATATATAATGGTATATTCTAGTGTATTCTCGTATATTCTGGTGTATTCTGGTATATTCTGGTATATTATGGTATATTCTGGTGTATTCTGGTATATTCTGGTATATTCTGGTATATTCTGGTATATTCTTGGATATTCTGTTGTATTCTGGTGTATTCTGGTATATTGTGGTGTATTCTGGTATATTCTGGTATATTCTGGTATATTATGGTATATTGTGGTGTATTCTGGTATATTCTGGTGTATTCTGGTATATTCTGGAATATTCTGGTGTATTCTGGTATATTCTGGTATATTATGGTATATTCTGGTGTATTCTGGTATATTCTGGTATATTCTGGTATATTCTGGTATATTATGGTATATTATGGTATATTCTGGTGTATACTGGTATATTCTGGGACATTCTGGTGTATTCTGGTATATTCTGGAATATTCTGGTATATTCTGGTATATTCTGGTGTATTCTGGTATATTCTGGGATATTCTGTTGTATTCTGGTGTATTCTGGTATATTCTGGTGTATTCTGGTATATATTCTGGTATATTATGGTATATTCTGGTGTATTCTGGTATATTCTGGAATATTCTGGTATATTCTGGTATATTCTGGTATATTATGGTATATTGTGGTGTATTCTGGTATATTCTGGTGTATTCTGGTATATTCTGGTATATTATGGTGTATTCTGGTATATTCTTGTGTATTCTGGTATATTCTGGTGTATTCTGGTGTATTCTGGTATATTCTGGGATATTCTGGTGTATTCTGTTGTATTCTGGTATATTCTGGTGTATTCTGGTGTATTCTGGTATATTCTGGTGTATTCTGGTGTATTCTGGTATATTCTGATATATAATGGTATATTCTGGTGTATTCTGGTGTATTCTGGTATATTCTGGTGTATTCTGGTGTATTCTGGTATATTCTGATATATAATGGTATATTCTGGTATATTCTGGTATATTCTGGTATATTCTGGTATATTCTGGTATATTCTGGTATATTCTTGGATATTCTGTTGTATTCTGGTGTATTCTGGTATATTGTGGTGTATTCTGGTGTATTCTTGTATATTCTGGTATATTCTGGTATATTCTGGTATATTCTTGGATATTCTGTTGTATTCTGGTGTATTCTGGTATATTCTGGTGTATTCTGGTATATTCTGGTATATTCTGGTGTATTCTGGTGTATTCTGGTATATTCTGATATATAATGGTATATTCTGGTGTATTCTGGTATATTCTGGTGTATTCTGGTATATTCTGGTATATTATGGTATACTCTGGTATATTCTGGTATATTCTGGTATATTCTGGTATATTCTGGTATATTCTGGTATATTCTTGGATATTCTGTTGTATTCTGGTGTATTCTGGTATATTGTGGTGTATTCTGGTGTATTCTTGTATATTCTGGTGTATTCTGGTGTACTCTGGTATATTCTGGTGTATTCTCGTATATTCTGGTGTATTCTGGTATATTCTGGTATATTATGGTATATTCTGGTGTATTCTGGTATATTATGGTATATTCTGGTGTATTCTGGTATATTCTGGTGTATTCTGGTGTATTCTGGTATATTCTGGGATATTCTGGTGTATTCTGGTATATTCTGGTATATTCTGGTATATTCTGGTATATTCTTGGATATTCTGTTGTATTCTGGTGTATTCTGGTATATTCTGGTGTATTCTGGTATATTCTGGTATATTCTGGTATATTATGGTATATTGTGGTGTATTCTGGTATATTCTGGTGTATTCTGGTATATTCTGGTATATTATGGTGTATTCTGGTATATTCTGATATATAATGGTATATTCTAGTGTATTCTCGTATATTCTGGTGTATTCTGGTATATTCTACATTTCATATGTCAGAGCTTAGTTTCGGTTTGAAATTTGTCGAAGTCAGTCGTGTTAAGCATTTTAAATCTGCATTTCTACGCGATAAAATATCATAAAAAACTTTATATTTATTTAAAATATTTTTAAATTGATTTACATCGGAAATAGGTAAGTTTTTCTATTCAATTATCTTTATTAAGCATTTCTACAATGAAATGTGAATATAACTCGTATTTTTATAATTTTGTGTAATGATTGGCACCCAAAAAGACAAAAAAAAAAAAAATGATTTAGTTAAGCATAGTAAGCAAAGAGACATTAGAGTGGTACCAACGTCGAGTACGCATAGCGACGGTTCTGGCGAGTCGAGAAAAGGCCGCAATGGCCGTCTGGCGCGAACGCATCGCGCACAAGATGTCAATGAATATTTTCTTAACCTTCTCGTACACTAAGGGAACCAAATACTTTTCGTGAATGGTTTCTTTACCAGAAATGTCAAAGACGGATTAGCGCTGCCCCTTGGTCTTTAGAGACCGTCCCAGGGAGAGCGCTCGCAGGTGCCGATCGCTTTTTGCCCGTTTTGAAGGTGGCCCGGTCTTCCGCTAAAACTCGGGGGACGTGGCAACTTTTGCCACGTCACAATTCTAAATACCAACGAAAACTATTTTCTAAACCTATTTTCTAGTAACTAATATTCGTTAGTTTTCCTCCAAGGCCTCATATCTGCGGATGCCCAGGTACCTTTATACGGTCTCTGGCTATTTTGAAATCCTTCTACATCTGATACGACGTATCGGTCATTTCGTAGTACCTTAGTTATCTCATATGGGCCCTTGTACTTCGGTAATAATTTTTGGGATATTCCCGGGGTACTTTCGAAGTTTCGATTTTTCCCCCGGACCACACCGAATAGTAACTTAGAAGGGGTTTCGGAAACAGATTTGCTTACAGTGTTGTTCAGAGCGTACTCAATATCTTCCAGGACTTCATACCACCGTTTCTCCGGACAATTTTCTGTCAGCTTTGTAAGTGACGGACCCAACACCCGATTCGAAATAATCATCCCCAAAGAATCCAAGGCTCCCAGACTTTACGGTCTCCCTAAAATTCATAAACCTGACGTTCCACTCAGGTCCATAGTCAGCACCATTGGATCCCCCACATACAAATTAGCCAAATACTTAACTAGCATTCCCAAACCACTCACAGGCGGTACTCCCAGCTACATAAAAAATTCTTCCCATTTTATTCATAAAATTCAAACGATCCAAACACAACCAGAAGATTTACTGGTCAGTTTTGACGTCAAATCCCTTTTCACTAACGTTCCAATCACCGACAGTATTGAGATTATCAAGAACAAAATTCCGGAGCACCTTGTACCTCTAGTGAGACACTGTCTCACTTCTACCTATTTCCTTTTCCAGGACACCTACTACGAACAGGTATCTGGAGCAGAAATGGGATCACCCATTTCCCCCATCATCGCTGACATCTACATGGAAGACCTAGAGAATCGAATTCTCAATAGTGCACTTCTGAAACCAACACAATGGTTCAGATATGTAGATGATACCTTCGTGGTGTGGAGTCATGGAAAGGATACACTCAATGAATTCCTACAATATATTAATTCACTACAACCTGACATCCAATTCACGATGGAAATAGAAGATGAAAATAAATCCCTACCCTCTTCCTTAATATACTGGTCACCAGAAAAAACGATGGGTCCCTTGGACATCAAGTATATAGAAAACCCACACACACTAACCGATACCTGCATGCATCCTCCCACCACCATCCAGCTCATAAGAATTCAGTAGTCAATACCCTCATCAACAGAGCCATAAACATCAGCGAGCCACAACACCTTGCCCAGGAACTCGATCACCTCAGGACCACATTAATACAGAACGGCTTCCATAAACACAAAATTAACCGTACAATAGACCGACTCATGAAACCTAAAGCCAAACAGACTACACGAAACACTGATGACAACCAGAGAACCACCTTCCTACCATATATACAGGGCACCACTGATCGGATCAGTAGAATACTTAAAAAACATAACATAAAAACTGTTTTCACCACACAAACCAAAATAGGACAAGTACTCACCTCCCCCAAAGATCCACAGCCGCAGCTGTCTACACCAGGGGTATACCAAATACCATGCTCATGTGGTAAGGTCTACATCGGCGAAACTGGGAGGAGTGTGAGCACCCGTATTAAGGAACATGAGCGGTGCGCTAGGCTGGGCTACATTCAATCAGCCGTAGCGGAACACCAATTAACAACAGGTCATACCATCCTATTTAATGAGATCAAAGTTCTAGCAAGAACAAAAGGTTACTTCCCCAGAAAACACCGGGAATCATTGGAAATTAAGAAGCATCCTAATAACATCAATAGGGACACAGGGTACAACCTGAGCCCAATATGGCACACACTCTTCCCAGTTTTTTAATTGTTCGGCCGCCGGATTAAAAAAGTCAACTTTGATTGGTGCTCACCAAACCGGAACAATGAGCGAACCCACTATATAAGTGGAACGTAATACGACACACATCAGTATCAGTGTGTCTTCCGACCCCCTGATGAAGCTAGGACACGGCTTACACCCGAAAGCCTCAACAGATACAACTATAACACTGTCCAACAAAATAAAACTTTTTTCGGTTTTTGCAATGTCTGTTGGGTGATTCTTATACACCTTGTCATTCTAAATCCGAATCCGCAAACAGAATTGCTCTATCACGCAACGTTTTCGAAAAAAAATTGGTTTTTGTAAAAATGCATAATTGTGATGAAAAATGACGTGTTACGCAAAAACTAAACACGCGAGAAAGTTCAAGTTTGAGTCAAGAGATAGAGGGGACTCTCCTCTACATATACATATAGTCAATTATATTTTTATGTACTTCCTAATAGTTGTAAATGGTTGTTAAAGTTTGAAAATGTGCCGACGCTGGTCGGGAATGTCCTGTCAGGTGGTAGGCGGAGAATTTTAGAAACTGGTAGCCTTATAATTAGTCCAGTTTCTAGGGATGATGAGGGCACTTACGTTTGTACTGCAACAAATCAATACGGAACTGATGAAACTCGTGGGCGATTAATAGTTTTACGTAAGTTAATATGAACTATAATAAAAAAATTTACACGTTCAGACCGGGTGATGTTTTAAGCCTTAGAACTCGAATGGCGACTATACGGCGCCACTAAAACTTGCTATATCATTATTCAAAATACTTTTTACATTGTTAAATTTGTTTGGATGGAAAATTCCATTTTCGTAGGTACAACATGAAAAAAAATATATAGATGGAAAATATTTTAGGTCGGAAGAAATGTTTTGTTTTGCAGTTAAAATAACTTCGTGCAAAGGGTTAACATTTTCGAGACTAATAAGGGAACATGTCGAAGTTATACACGCTGATTGTGATGAAACTTTGAGAAAAGAGGTAGTTCTTAGAAAAATATTATAAAGTACCAACCGTAATAAACGTATTTCGACCATGAGTCAACATCGGCTGCGCCATTAACGACTTGACGCGATCGCAGCGGAGAGTAGTTGTGAACGTGTCTTTATACTTGTGGTGACAATTGTGAAATATTCGAACGAATCAAATATGTAGTTGTACCATCACATAATTATTCAAAATATCATGGAGGTCTTCTATTTGTTTAATTATTCGTATTTAAGGCCTTTCTATTGCAGAAAATGCCGAAAAATTTATATTATACTAACTTTTTTTACAATGAAAAAATCATAATTCTATTTTATCCGTATTTTTTATTTGGGTACATACTTTTTGTTGAGTACTTTTAGTAAATAAGTGGATATTCACTCTTTGGTATTTCTCTTGGTTATGTTCACAACAAACATATAAGGAATCTTTAACACGTGCACTCTCTTTCATCGCCATTTTCAATGAAATGGAATTATTATTATTATTCCTTATTAAGGAATACGCGGCTTTGTTATGTCAACCACTCCTCTAGTGCTAATAGTTTCCCAGATAGTCGACCAGATATGGTTGGACCCCCAAATTTGGGAGGCTGATTTCACTCCTTCAAAATCTGAACGAGAACGGATAAAAAATTATGTGTGCAATATTTTTCTGAAAACTACATTTTCTCAAAGTTTCATCACAATCGGCGTGTATTACTTCGGTATGTTCCCTTGTAAAAGTGACCTTGTGCTTGTTTTGTGGGTGTCCTCAAGCTGTCAGTCCAGGTCTGAACGTATTAACACATCTTGCGCGGGCACTTTGCCGCCAAACCCTTACCGTGTAGCGGGCGATTTTTTACAGTTCGGACGCAAAAGTCCTTCTGCATAAAATAACTGTAGTTTTTACACATTAGGTTTTTTTAATAAAACTTTTAGTTTCTGTTTAAAAATAAATTTCTTTATTCCCTTAAAAAAAAAATAAAAATAACTTGTCAGAAATGAAAAACTAAGAAAATCAAAAATTTAAAAATGTTTCAAAGTGTGATATCGTTCAAAGCACTTTTCTTTGTGCAAGAGTACGTTACAAAATTTACATTTATACCGCGTTACACTGCGTAGTTTTTTAACGGAGCACACACGACATTGTTGAGAAGCATTTTTCTTTTTTCCAGTTCCCTCGATGGGTTCTAATACATGTTTCCTCATGTCCATAGAAAGTCTCCCTGGATGGGTCGTTCTTTGCTGCTTTTTTTCTAATGCCGGATGTCGATGGTATTGGTTCGTCTGGGTCTTGATCAACTTTTGGTGGAATTTCTTCAGTAAGCCAATGGGCAGCTATGACTCTCAAAAAATTTTTGTACCTTATTTTTTTTTCCTTCACGGAATTATAAACAACAAATGAATTGAATAATGCGCAATTTATAAGGTACATGGCAACTCTTTTTGTCCATTTGATTGTTTGCCTTAGAATTGAGTAATATGACAGGTATTGGTCAGCCCGATCAACGCCTTTCATATACTTATTATAATCGATCAGGGCGTTAGGTTTTACTACTTTTTCCCTCGTGTTTCTATCAATATTATGGCTTTCTTCCATTTTAGCTGAATGTATTGTCGATATGAGAGATACTGTTTTTTTTATTGCCATACTTGTACTAAAATGTCTCGTTTTCTTCTGAAGGCAATTTCTCCTCTTTTCAATGAAATTGTTTTTAGGCAATCCGGAATTCCTCTGTTTTTTCGAATAGTGCCGCAAATTCTAATTTTATTTTGTAATAGTTTGTCCGCATTGTCCACGCTATTGTAATAGTTGTCCATGTAGATATGGTGCCACAAGTCTGTATAAGGTGACACAATCGTTTCAATTGTGTCTATCAATCGCTTTCCTTCAGCACAGTATATTTCAAAATGACACCTGTAGCCTGTAGTACTTTCGCACAGTATACGAACTAAAATTCCGTATTTTACTATCTTCATTGGGTTGTAGACTCTGAAGAATAACCTCCCCCTCCAAGGTATTATCCCTTCATCCAAGGATAACTGCTGAATAGGCTTATAAACATTTATAAACTTGGGAACAAAGTAGTTGAGTAGTGGTCTAACTTTCGAAAGCCTGTCTGATTCATCAGTCAACTCTTCATTATCATTGAAGTGCCAGGTTTTCTATATCATACGAAATCTGTCCCTTGTCATTGTTTTTGGAAAAATTGGCGTTTCTATACACGTATCCGTTCTGCAATAATCCTCTCTTCGGTCCTTACGCACTTGTCCCATAAGAAGAATAAGTCCCAAAAATTTTTTCTTGGAAGTTGTGAATTTATCAATATTTTGGCAATAATATCTATTTGATTCCTCTACAAGGAATGTAAAAAAATCATCGCCAATAAATAATGCTACAGCATCCGGTACACTATCCGGAACGTTTTCTGTAGTTATTCCTGAGCGCCCTAAAAACTTTTCCAAGACTGGGGGTTTATCTACTGACGACCATTCTTCTTGAGAGTCAGAATCATCCGAATCCGAGCTTGAATCAGAACTGCTTGAAATCCTTCTTCGGATAATCGTTCTGGAGCGATATATACATGTATTATCGTCGTCACTGGAATCATCATCGATAACCTCGTCATCGCAATCCGATAAAATATCTGTACACATTTCCTCATCTTCACGTTCTATTTTATCCTTGTCCATCTTTAGGATTTTAGTCTGAAAAAAGTCACATTAGGCTTGGAACAAACGAGCGCTACATATAAATGCTCCTAGTGAGGAAGTACAATTATGCGGACGCACCTGTAGCGAAAAAATATAATTGTAAGCGAATTCAAGTGATCCCGCTATCGTCATTCAATGAGTGTGCCATGAGCTATGCAGTCCGGTCACTCGAAAACGCTATATATAAAGCCCAGAGCTTGCTCGGCAGTGGGTTGGCGGGGGTGAAGGGGGGGGGGGGGGGGTCGCGGGCTGTGATTCGCGGACGGTAGAATTTGAAATAGGTATTTAAAGGGTCCGCCTAGACTTCGGGCTAGACTCGAAGAGGTGGTCATAACGTAAGGAACTATAATAGGACCGTACAGCCGAAAAAAAGCAACTTTGGCCGCCGGCGGTGATCATCGAGCCCTAGATCTTTGGGTCACCAATCGTTCGCGCTAACCACTGCGCCACAGCCCGCTCCCCAGTTCAATTGCACTTTCCTTTATTTTTTGGGAATAGAAGGATCACACATCCCGTATATATAAGAAGCAAAAACTCAATAAAATCTCTCTCCACAAAAAACTACCCAACATTTTTCTCAAGGCATTTAGAAACCTGCTCCTCAAAATCTTTAGCGTATTACAACGTAATCGCGTCAGCAAAACGAATTCATAGGAATTCATTCTTGCAACGCACCTTTTGTATTTCTGCAACCCATGTCTATCTGATCTTATTGTAAAAACATCACAAAAACCCATCGATAACAATAATCCATCAATAATTCGTGAAAAACGACTTTAGTCGCTTCCCGCTCAAGATGTGTTAATAACATTGTCAGATAGCCTAATCTGACAAGGTAGAAAATTAAGAGATTCTACTAGCAGACGCAGACAGCACATTGGCAACAGATTTCCAGCAGACGTTGACCAAAATCTTTTTTTATTAAATTAAGATGTGTCGCGTGTTCTTTAACGAAATAATTCGGCACAAGATATGGGTTTTCAGCGTACTTTATTTTGTCAGCGAGACTATGTTCTATAACGACGACTCGGTAGCTGCTCTCTCGTTCGATTCTCGCGAATTTCTAACGAACTTCTGACACCAGCCGTCAAGCTTTCGGGACTTTTTAACTGTCCCCAAATTGTCCTGATTGGCCGGCGCTGAATTAGTCGTTTTAGCCAACCATGCTCATCTTCGGGGACTTCTGCGCCCTTGATGAATTTTCCCTAATCGCGGGGGCGGTGTCGTAAATTTGGTGATGCAGTGGGATTTTCTACGGGCACGCGGCGCTTGAGGTGGCCGGCTGGCGCTTACCTGCCTAGCTTCCGGGTCCCTTCAGAAAACTCGAGGTTTATGGTGCCCGCACGAGCTGTTGAGGCCGAAGGTAAAAAATTTAATGGCCAATACGTGCCATAACAAAAACTGCTAAGACGGTTAACGGCTTTCTCAAAAACAGCTGTGGGACAACGGGTTCCATAAACTCGCTCGGCCATTTGCAAGACAAATGTTAATAATTGCACGTGCCGATGTGGCCGCTACATCACCCCCCGCCATTGTAAACGTCTACATAAAGTGCTAAAGTACAACTAGTATTTACATTATATACAAAATTTACAACTATTTACATTATGCACTTTTTAACCGCCGACCTGCAATCTCGATGGGAATGTAACCCGTCTACCTGAGCGCGTCCGTCCAGGTTCTTGCATCGGAGTCGGTCCGATATCACTTGTACCTGCTTGCGCGGTACTTGATGACGTCTGCCGTTGGCTTTGGTCGTCGGGGCATACAAACAAGTATGCTGGTTTAAGTCTATCTATCGTTACAACTACGTTTTTACCCCTAATATTTACAATGAAAGTCTTTTCTGCAAGGGAAATAACTTGGAACGGTCCTTCGTAAGGGTTCTACAATGGGTCTCGTGCCGCGTCGACTCTTACGAACACATGTGAAACGGTCGCTAGATCTTTGTGGATAAAGTCCTTTTTGTTTCCATGCCGCGAACCGGCGAGAGGCCATCTTTTGCGCACAGACGATTGCGCACGACGGCATTGCACACGGTTCTTTTGGACACGGTATTATTGGACACACGGTTCTTTTGGACACAGTAACATTGGACACAGTGGGTTTTCGCTCACGCAAGGATTGCCCACATGGTCAATTGCGCACAAATAGAATTGGGCACATTCACAGAATTTTCAAATCGCTGTATCTCCTAAACCGTGCGTCCTAGACAAAAAATAACGAAATTTTTAAAAGACTTAACAGAAAGCATATCACCCCGGCACTACCCCTTAGGCCTATTCAAAATTCAAAAATAAAAAAAAATTTTGAAAAAATTCAAAAAGTGAAAAGTAAAAATTTTGGGAGGCTTTCCCAGGGGCATACCACCCTTACCTAACCCCGCAGTTCTACTCAAAAGTCGATTCACCCCCTTCTACCCCAAGTGATTCCCTAATCCTAACCCTAACCCTAACCCTAACCCAAACCCTTTTTTCCGTGAGGAAATGTTTTATAACGCACATAACCCGAAATTAATAACGACTTGGCCGCATTTCCATCACTGTCCAAAATTACTGTGCGCAATTATATTTGTTCTCGATTCGCCATTCTGTGCACAATCTATCATGAGTCAAATTTTACATGTGCGTAACTCAGCGTGTGCGTCTTAAGAATGTGGGCAATCCTTGCGTGAGCGAAAACCCACTGTGTCCAATGTTACTGTGTCCAAAAGAACCGTGTGTCCAATAATACCGTGTCCAAAAGAACCGTGTGCAATGCCGTCGTGCGCAATCGTCTGTGCGCAAAAGAGCCATCCCCGAACCGGCGACCGGTCGAAGGTCGCGAAAATGGGCGCGGAGCTGTTTCGCCATGTCTATCAGTTATATTATTAACCGTTGCGCTTGTCGAAAAGAATTCTGCGGGCAAATGCAATTGTTCTCCGTAAACTAATTCCGCGGTTGACACTTGTGTAAGAAATACCCAGCGGATGGATAACGCGATATAGTTAAACTAAATAAATGTGGGCGTATTACAAAATACTAAGAATCTTTATTCACGACAACCGTATACGACGGCAGTCAGAATAAGAATATCCTGCTGTCCCAAAAATCCTCAGCCGTGAGAACGCCTTCGACAATATGCCTCTTTGTTTATGACACCCCCAAGCTAAAGGACTTTCCCTTAAGGAGGGGCAACGCGCTGACAAAAACACATGGCCTGTCTCGACCATTTGCTTACTTTGATTTTTCTAACATTCGGCCATACTAACGATAGGTCTATCCTCAGATTTACAATACAATTCTCTGTTGTTTTTTTTTCGTTTACAAAACTTTTCGTTGTGTAGACGGCTGAAAATAAAAGTTGTTATCGTAACGCGATACCGCCGTATCGCTTACGATCAACTATGGATACCGTCGTATCCCTTCTCGGTTTATGATACACATTGCATCCTTTGCTCATCACCATCTTGCCTGAGACACACTTTGTGTCCGTCCGGTTCGGTGTCGAGTCTTACTGGGTTACCGTTGCAGCCCTGAGTGATTTTTCCTCGTTTGTCTAAGATACCGTTGTATCTATCCTTGGCATTTGTGACACACCTCGTGCCGAGGCTGAATGCCGTTGCTGATCTCAATGTCCTGGCGATCGCTTCATCCGGTACGCCGAAAATCACCATGTCCACAATCTTGCCGTCCGGTAAATTGATGTCCAGGCGCCTTATGAGGTTCAATTTTTGGAAGCAATAATCTCCCAAGGACTGTCCTGGTCTTGTTTCATATAAATCTGCTTCCCGGAGCAATTTCGAAAATGGCATTGTCCGCCGAAATTGCGCAACAAGGAACACTTTCGTTTCCGACCAGGTAATCGCGACTCGCATACGCGTATCGTACCACTGGCGTGCGTGCCCCCGTAAACGTGTCGCGATTAACCGCATCACGCTGAGATCGTCCAAGATGGTCCACAGTTTTTGGAAAGATTACCACAACGCATAACTATAGCAGTCATGCAAAATCAAACACTACGATGTATGGGCGATATAGATGAAATGCTAGATGTTGCTTATATTTGGAAGCACAACGGTTTACGTATTAGAGATGAAGATCTAATGAATAATCCAAGACTGCATATAGACGGCGAATTGCTGAATATAATAAATGCCACGTTTGCTGAAGCTGGAGAGTATGAGTGTATTATTAAAAGTGCTGTAGCTGAAATTTCTAGCAAGACAGTAGTAACAATAGAAGGACCACCAGGACCTCCTGGAGGTGTACAAGTTGTAAATATTGTAAAAACTTCCACAACTCTGCGTTGGACTGATGGTGCTCTTAATGGTAGACCAATTACAATGTATACAGTAAGCGCAAGAACCAACTGGAATCATACATGGTTCAATGTCATAGAAAGTATGTAAAGATTTATAATTTGTTTGTTACAAATTCCTATAATATACATTCATTAATGTATATATTCTTTCAGATATTACTGCCATTGAAGTAGATAGATACAACGGTAGAAAAGAGGCATATTTAGAAAACATTTTAAAACCTTACACTACTTATTCATTTGCTGTATCTGCTTTTAATGAATTAGGATACAGTTTACCATCATCGCCTTCTTCGCAGTATAGCACCCCATCGGATATACCAAGTAAAGTTCTATCAAATATAGGTGGAGGAGGTGGGAAAATTGGAGATCTGACTATCAAATGGGATTCTATACCACCATCCGATCAAAATGATCCTGGAATTTACTACAAAATATTTTGGCGTCGAAAATATCACGAAACGGAGTTTTAGTCATTGTCCTTGAAAGAATATGGCAATGTTGGTAGAAGTGTTGTACAAATACCACAACAATATTATTATACAGAATACGAAGTTAAAGTCCAAGCAGCTAATAGTTTAGGGTTTGGACCAATTTCTGACGCAGTTACGATATTCAGTGCAGAAGATATGCCTCAAGTAGCTCCGCAACAGGTACTTGCGCACAGTTACAATAGTACTAGTTTGAATGTTAGTTGGTCACCAATTGAACAAACTCGGGAAAAAGTACGGGGCAAGTTAATAGGTCACAGAATAAAGTACTGGAAAGAAAGCAATCGAGAAGAAGATGCAGTGTATTATTTGTCTCGAAGTACAAGAGCTTGGGCTCTTGTAGTTGGTCTACAGCCTGATACATATTACTATGTTAAAGTAATGGCATCCAATTCTGCTGGAGAAGGTCCTGAAAGTGAACGATATTTGGAAAGAACATATCGAAAAGCACCACAAAAACCACCATCTTCTGTTAATGTGTATGGTGTAAATCCTTCGACAGTTAGGGTTGTGTGGCGTTATGCACAACCAAGTTTAGAAGAGGAACCATTAATAGGATATAAAATACGAGTTTGGGAATTAGATCAAGATATGAGTACAGCAAATGATACTATTATAAGAGACGGTTCAAAATTAGAAGCCGATATTATCAATCTCAGTCCTGGCAAAGCATACCATTTACGTGTACTTGCATATAGCAATGGAGGTGATGGGCGTATGTCAAGCCCAACATACACATTCCAAATGGGAGATGCAACAGCTTTTAGAAGTACTGCCAGCAACAAAATCTTGGATGCCGCTCTTGGCATATCTTTATTAGTATTTCTACGCATTTATGAATTCTTATAGCATATGAATACCTTTTATATAGTGTACACTCAACGGACGTAATATAACAATAAATGTTTAAAAGAGTATACTCAGGAGAATAACATTTCTATAAGTGGACAATAATTGAATTACAATATAGTTCTGTTATTTCTTGTATGTGGTAGAATACCATTTTCTTGTCTTGTTTTTGGATGGGGTAGAATTAATTGTTAAACAAGGGCAAATCATTATTCGCAAGATAGAAAATAATAGCATTCCGCAAATTGCCGAGATTAACTTAGAATACGAGGTTAACGGGGTAGACGCGTCTTACATTACAGACACTAAACATAAACAAATTTATGCACGGTTTGAGGAATCTCATGGATTTATAAATGGAGCACGCAATGTTTATGAGAGAGCTATTAATTTTTATGGAGACGAAAGCTTAGACGAAAAATTGTTTATTGGGTTTGCGAAGTTTGAGGAAGGTCAAAGAGAACATGATCGAGCCACAGTAATTTACAAATACGCATTATCATATTCCAAAAGAGAAGACACAAGAAATTTATAAAGCATATACTATACATGAAAAGAAATATGGAGATCGTTCAGGTATCGAGGACGTGATAGTATGCAAAAGAAAATATCAATATGAGCAAGAAGTAAGAGAAAATCCTTCCAATTGTGACGGCTACGCGGCCTCTCGGAGGAAAACGCGTTTCCAAGCCGAGAACGCGGGATCTCAATAGCTGTCCGGATTTACAACCCACTGACCCGCAAAGAGGACCAGAAGGATTTAACGAAAAGCACGGGCACGGTTTGAACGTTATGGATCGACACAATTGATTAGATGGCCACGCAGTAACAAATGTATATTTCTCAACAAGTGAATATAAAAACAGTAAACAGTATGAAACAATAACAATATATAGCCAAAGAACAACAGAAATAAATAAGATAACAAAACTCGCTTACCAATAACGCAGTTTCCTTCTATACAATATCAACGTTAACGAATAACGGCAAAAGAGAGATTTCGTTTATACAGCTGAGATGCCTAGAACTAAGAAACGACAGAAAACCGATTATTATTCACTCTACCGCGAATCTACGTCGCGGAACTAAGAGTTTAAACAAAATAAAAGAAAAGAAACTAAAACTTAAAACTACGAGCACGAGGGCTCGGCGAGTCGAAACGAATTAAAACCAACTATAACTAAATTATCGAAAGACTTAGGACTTTCGCCCGGGCGATATTGAAAACCCTGAACGAACTCTGCCTAAACGCGTCTTACGGATTCTACGACACGCACCTCGCGCTTGTACATCGAAGAAGAACGATTCTTCACCAGATTTCGGCTAGCTCGGCCCGCTGGCCGGCTCCCCTCTCTACGCGCCTAGCCAATTAGATTTGGGTCCTGGCGTGACAACCCTATCACGCGCGTTACGCATTCGTCTCTTTCTTCCAATACTTCACTCACTCGCTCTCGCACGTTCTGCCAACGGTCGTCGATCGGCGTAGCTCGGGCAAACAAAAAGGACCTTAAAACGGCCAACATACCTACACCGAACGCTCGGAGTGACCGGTTAGGGTAATCCCACAATTGCAAAGAATTACCGAGCACAGCCTTACGTCCTCATAACCAATGCCACACAAGCCAGCCTCCCCTCGACCGTTGGGAACACCGCTTAATGCCCACGGCCCGACTGACGAGGTCGCTAACAACAACAAGGCGACGAGCGGGGCGTCGTTACCTCTCCCTTTGTCCTAGACTAAATACTTATACATAGCAAACGTTTCCGGACGGCGTTGATTCCAAGAAGGGTATTTGTTACTTAAATGCATTCAACGCGGAATAATCTAAAATATTATACATCGTCAAAGGCCGCACTGTGGTCAATTAGGGAAATCCCACAATTACAAGAATTATCAACCACAGTGTTACCGACGGTTAAAGCCAAAATGGTTTCAAAAACAAACAATAATTGTTCGGAACGTAACAGTCCTCCCTCCTTAAAGTCATCGTCGTCCTCGATGATGTAACATACAACTATACATTATGCGCTTAACCGGAGCTTACTTAAGAAAATAACGGTTCGAATCGACGGTCGAAAAATACTTGCATGCGGTAATTCTTTTTGTACTTCGTATATCTAGTGACTGCGATATCCGCCATATAAATACGCAATATTTGTGATCTGTCTGGCATCCTTACTGTATTATATGCGCATGTTAAAACTGTCCTGTCCATTCTCGTACAACCCTCGACATCTATAACTTCTATATATGGGCAGTTTCTTATCACACCGCAAATATCCTCGGCATGCAACGACCGATTTGATCTACAATGCAACTCCCTTAATGCATGTAGTGACCCCAGCGCGTACCCTGGCATTTCCGGGTACATATTGTTTAGTTCCAAGACCATCAATTCCTCCAGGTTGGTTAATGCATCCAGGGAGGATTCCCCTCTGATGTTAGTACATCCAATCAGGTTCAGATAAGAAATTTGTGTGAGGCTTGCGCCAATTTCCCGTACCGTGTCGACCGTCACCCAACCACAAAACGTCAGCGAAAGGTGGACGATTTGTCGGTATCCACGGAATAAAGGCAAGGCCTGATCTACTGGCCACAAGTCCATCTCCACAATGTCTGCATCCTCCATTTGCAGTTGATCATCCTCCTCAATGCGGTCCGCCTGGGCCACGCCGAAGGTCAATGAATGTATCTTTAAAGTCTTTAGGGTTTGTTGCAGGCCTTTATTATTAGATAATGTGGTCAGTATCGTGTCGTCAGTCAGTGTCTCTAATAGTGTCAAATCTAACGAGTCTAAAGTCTGTTGTGTAGCCAATGTTTCAACTCGATGCTCCACCGAGATTCCCACGCATCGATCTAACTTACGATTCTTTAGGACTGGGTTCAGATAACGGAAAGAGTTTCCGCTCAAAACGGTCCCCGTGAACCGAAGTGATTTTAGATTTCTATCTCTTTCGAGCACCTGCGCTAATTCAGGCTCTATCGGCGGCTGCGATTTTCCTAATGCCAAACTCTCTAATTTGCTCGCAACGTACATAAGATTCCTAATTGCCGATGGCCGTATGGTTGACGCCGTGAAATCTAAATGTAAAAGATTTGGACATTCCTTCACTAGTATCGCTAAAATTTGCGGTTGTAAAAATTTTGAGATGCTCCCATCATTAATTATTATTGCTGTTATATGCTGCGCTGTTCTACGCAGCAACCACCGTAAGGCGTCCATACTAACAGTCTTTCCGTGCCAACCATGCGGGCAACGCCAATTCGTTATGTCTAAACATTTGATCGCGCTATACGATGCTAACGTCCCCTCTCGCCACCTTGTTGACACTAATTCTAACGCTGCCCTATCCTGAAATTGCAGGTACGTCGCAATTTTTGCAATGCATTCTATCGGCAAGGGTACTTTATCCGTTAAATCAAGTCCCGGTAGCGGATCTACCGATGGTCGCGACGCTATAAGCTTGGGCTCGTGCCACGGGTCTGCAGGTCGGATCCTCAGCTTCCGCTTATGGACAATAAAGTCCTGCCCTACCAGTTTTCTGGTCTGCTCCGGTGTCCCAAACGTCACGAACGCCTGGTTGCCCGTGGGTTTCCTTATTATCACCGCGTGCTCCGCTCCATGAGGCTGGAAGACTTTCAATAAGTCCTCTTTCTTCGTGTAGTTAGCCAGTCTCAAAATCAGTAGCCTCCTTCCTTCTCCTCCTGAGCTGCATCCTGGCTGAGGCTCCATGGTTATAAATATACTCCTATGGTTACAATGTTTGTATAAGCACGTGTAAATACTATCGGAGGCAACACAACATATAAATAATAGTGTTATTCGCGCCAATCATGGCAGCGGTTCACAACCATATCGCATCACAATGAGCAGTTGTTTATGTCGCACGTCAGTTATGTCCACCGTCTGGTTTGGTTAACCTTACAATTATTTGTACCCATCCGAGGATGTAGCTTAGCCTACGTTGTTCTGCAACTCATGTACAATAATTATTAATGTTTATCTAAATAGTTATCGCAATTCTCCAGTCGGGCCTATCGTTGCACAAGCGCCGGCTGCGTTAATGCGTCTCATTCGTTAAAATTTGCAAAGTGAATAATAATAAATCTTTAAGCATTGACGTGTTTCTCTCTTTCTTCGTTAATCAATTTATAATTTCAATTTGTCTACGTGTTTGGTAAACTGTTTTCCGTTATCGTCTTCTAAAATAACATTGTTTTTTGCTAAAATTTCAATGATTTTATATGGTCCTCGATAACGATTGCTGAATTTTCCAGCTCGCGGTTCAATTACGACGCGTACCATGTCCCCTATTTTCCCGCGGAATGGTCGCATATACATTGTCACTCAGTGTCATATACACTGAGACGGCTTGATGTGTTCTTCATGGCAAGATTCGCTACCCGCTTCATTCTGCAAACAGATAAAAACAAATCGTACATGGGAATATGCACCCCCCCCCTTACAGATGCGTTTTTAAAAACGGTAAATGGTAATGGTACTTTAAAAATGGCGAAATTAAAATTATTTCAAATGAGCGCTGCAACGCAGTTCGCTCTCGCGCCTTCTTCTTGAATCTTCGTTTTGGGGCTTCGGTACTTCTTTCTTCAGGAACGTACTTTTTTCTTCGGGAACGTACTTCTTTCTTCAGCACCGTACTTCTTTCTTCAGGAACATACTTCTTTCTTGCCGTCTTCACGAGTGATTTCCCCTCTAAACAACCACCGAAACTCCCTTCAGGATGCACCTCCAATTACCGCAAAAATCAATCTGCAGTAATGTGGGAGCCGGTGCATCGCTTTTTGTGGACCGGTCGGGAAAGGGGGTACCCTCCTGGGGAGGGTATCCCCGCGAGGATACCACTTCCTCCCCCGAATACCTGGGACCGTTACTTCCACAAATGAAGGGAGTTCGATGCGTTGGTACAGAGACTACACCCCCGACATCTGTGACGACACGTCCTCTTCACAACGAAACAGTTGTTTTAAAAGTCTCATTGATTATTTCCTAATGGAATGTATCCTCCACTTTCTCATTATGTTCATTGAGCAATGAATAGTGCCTGTTTTACGATGCAGTGTGACGGCTACGCAGCCTCTCGGAGGAAAACGCGTTTCCAAGCCGAGAACGCGGGATCTCAATAGCTGTCCGGATTTACAACCCACTGATCCGCAAAGAGGACCAGAAGGATTTAACGAAAAGGACGGGCTCGACAATGAACGATACGGATTGAAGATGATTAGATGGCCACGCAGTAAAAAATGTATATTTCTCAACAAGTGAATATAAAAACAGTATATAAAAAAGGATAACAATAAAAGAGATAACAAAACTCGCTTACCAATAACGCAGTTTCCTTTTATACAATATCAACGTTAACGAATAACGGGAAAAGAGAGATTTCGTTTATTCAGCTGAGATGCCTAGAACTAAGAAACAGCAAAACCCGTGTTTTTCAATCATTTAAAAAAAAAGGATTCATGGAAGTTCAAATTAAACAATGTTCGCACTTATACTAGAATAAAATACACAATTTCCCGGTTGAACAACTTCTTGCTTCGGCATAAAAACCTCGACGGATTACGAGGAAAAGCCGAAGCAAGATGCAATAAATTTATTTAAACAAGTAACTACAAGAATTTCGCCGTGCGAAAGCCCAGTATCAAATAGCTAACGCGGTTAGAAACTCGGCGATTCAAGCAATCTACATGCTACAGGACATGTTATTCTAAAACTAAGAGAGCTCTCTTATCGTTAATGATCAAGTCTCTGCGCGTAGTGATCCACAGCAGAGTTCCACTGGAACTCTGCACAATTGCCGGCTGGCCCATAGGGCACTCCTCTGCCGGCAGCACTACGGTTAGCCTTGCAATCCGTCCCAGCTTCGGGATTCACTGGAAAGGAGCTTCAAGCTGCCAATGCCCTTGGATCTTTGAGCCGGCCTGGGAGGATTCAAGTATTGCCGAACCGAGTGCGAAACCAAATCTCCTATTACCCGGGATCACTCGCGTGAGCATTCAAACCAAAAAGTAATTCAATCTACACTTACGAATTATCACATGAAGGTCCCGAATCGACTCTCTCATTCTTCGCAACCGTTTTCACGACAACGCCCGCTTGTCAAAACGCGACCACCGTGAATCGCTCGCTAGACTCGCATATATATCTACACGACGCGATTATCGTCTTCCTTCACGATGATACGATCGACATTACAAAATCGCCGCGAACAACCCGATTATTATTCACTCTACCGCGAATCTACGCCGCGGAACTAGGAGTTTAAACAAAAGAAAAGAAACTAAAACTTAAAACTACGAGCACGAGGGCTCGGCGAGTCGAAACGAATTAAAACTAACTATAACTAAATTATCGAAAGACTTAGGACTTTCGCCCGGGCGATATTGAAAACCCTGAACGAACTCTGCCTAAACGCGTCTTACGGATTCTACGACACGCACCTCGCGCTTGTACATCGAAGAAGAACGATCCTTCGCTAGATTTCGGCTAGCTCGGCCCGCAGGCCGGCTCCCCTCTCTACGCGCCTAGCCAATTAGATTTGTGTCTTGGTGTGACAACCCAATCACGCGCGTTACGCATTCGTCTCTTACTTCCAATACTTCACTCACTCGCTCTCGCACGTCCTGCCAACGGTCGTCGATCGGCGCAGCTCGGGCAAACAAAAAGGACCTTGAAACGGCCAACATACCTACACCGAACGCTCGGAGTGACCGGTTAGGGTAATCCCACAATTGCAAAGAATTACCGAGCACAGCCTTACGTCCTCATAACCAATGCCACACAAGCCAGCCTCCCCTCGACCGTTGGGAACACCGCTTAATACCCACGGCCCGACTGACGAGGTCGCTAACAACAACAAGGTGGCGAGCGGGACGTCGTTACCTCTCCCTTGTCTTGTCCAAATACTTATGCTAAGATATAGAACGTTTCCGGACGGCGTTGATTCCAAGAAGGGTATTTGTTACTTAAATACATTCAACACGGAATAATCTAAAATCTTATACATCGTCAAAGGCCGCACTGTGGTCAATTAGGGAAATCCCACAATTACTAGAATTATCAACCACAGTGTTACCGACGGTTAAAGCCAAAATGGTTTCAAAAACAAACAATAATTTTTCGGAACGTAACACAATTATGATGCTTCGTTTGACTATTTGAGATTAGTGGAATCTGAAGGAAATGTAGATGTTATTAGACAAACTTATGAACGTGCTATAGCTAACGTGCCCCCAACTAAAGAAAAACAGTTTTGGAGTGTGACGGTGTCCCGGAGCGGTGGAAGGGTTGCCGTGTCAGTCGGCTGTCCAAGGTTACCGGTACCGCGAATGTAAAGTAGTGGAGATCGCTCGGTGTAGCGATCGGAGGACGCTCGGTGTAGCGATCGGAAATCGCTCGGTGTAGCGGTCGGAGGCCGCTCGGTGTAGCGGTCGCTCGGTGTAGCGATCGGAGATCGCTCGGGGTAGCGATCGGGGATCGCTCGGTGTAGCGATCGGAAATCGCTCGGTGTAGCGGTCAAATGGAGGGGTTCCGGAGGTGTTCCTACTCGGCGTTTCGCCACTGAGGACGGATGGGATTCCCGTGGGTATTTCACCACCCGGGCCTGGTCGGTTCCCACTCGGCATTTCGCCACTGGGGCGGAAGGGACTCCCGTAGGTATTTCACCACTCGGGCCGGGTCGGTTCCCACTCGGCGTTTCGCCACTGGAGAGGGCAGGGACTCCCGTAGGTATTTCACCACCCGGGCTTGGTAGGTTCCCGCTCGGCGTTTCGCCACTGGGGACGGAAGGGATTCCCGTAGGTATTGCAGCACCCGGGCTGGGACGGAGGATCGGTGAGATCGGAGGATTGGAGGCACGGTCGATCGGAGGATCGGAGTTGCGGTCGGAGGATCGGTGGTCGGGATGTCGGGATCGCGGAGACCACGGTCTCGGCGGGCACTCACTCACTCACACAGTAGCTCTCAAAAACACGGAGACGTTTCGCCTGGTTCGCCTGTTAGAGATCTTTCACCGCACGGTATACTCAATCGTCTACTGGCTGGGCTCGTCTCCCCAATTTACTCCTTCCTCGCTGCCGCGACACTCTCGAGTTGGGACCGGGCATCTTTTTCCCCATGTTCGGAGACCCCAGATAGGGTGTCAGCAACCTGGCCGCTCGTTGTGCGCGGTGCGCCGTCCGTGACCTGGGTGGGCACCGGACCATCCGCATCCTCGTAGTTGCGGTAAATCCTCAGGTCTGGGATTCGGCCCACGCTCAAGACTTCCATCTCCTTCTGCAGCTGCATCATCTTCTTCTGTCGATCCTCGTCTCGGATATAGGGTATTGCGGGGGCAGCGTCGGGCGCTGACGCCCCCCGTTCCCTTTTCCCCTACATTTCAAGGCATCCCCCCGCAGCCCCATCACCCTCTCGATATAATGTTGGTTTATTCCCGTTACCGGCGGGTCAGCACTACCATAGAATAAGATCGTGCTCGTACTAAATCCATGTTATATGCGAGTATGCCACCACATGCGCTGTCTACGGGAAAACAGATGCCCTGGATTTCAGTGTAGTTCGGATGGTCTTGGTAGGTGAGCCCCCAATCCTGCTCATCATATTTCAATAGATCAATCCTATTCAACACTCTTTCTAACTGCGGGTCATCCGCCCCGGGGCCAATCTGACGGTAGCAGCCCTCTGACCACCTCTTCTCCGCGTCATCCAGTATATATTTATCGTTAACATGACGCCCCGTGCCGCATATACTGAAGGAACACCATTCGGTGTTCTCCTTACTACGGGCCCAGCCAGATATCGTACACACCCCGGTTAGTGTCCCAACACCCCCCAGACTGTGGTTTAAGTTCACATTCCAACACCAATAGAGCCCCGGGGTGATGAACTTCTCGGCAAACCAGGTGGCACATGCCCCCTCGGTGCCCACCCGTCTAATTATACCGCTCCAAAATTTCTCTAAACCGTCAACATCGCCCGGGAATGCGATGCGCTCTGTCTGACCAGCGCTGCGCTTCCATTGCTCGAAAGCGCATCGCAGGAATCGTCCCCTCTTTAGCCTATCTGCGGAGCCACTGGCTGTTCGGGCAATCCGCTGGACCCTGTCGACCGCTATATCCGTCTCCAGCATAGCATAGCCGCTGGCCAGAGCTAGACTTGCGTCATTTGGCCAACACCCCAAGGAAAGCAATGGATTCATCCGAGCCTTTGAGCGCTGAGCGAATCTTTGATCGAGCCCATTCACTGACCCCCCACTCCCATAGTCAGGGTAGGAGTCATCTTGT
Organism: Seladonia tumulorum; assembly: GCA_913789895.3. Lineage (NCBI taxonomy): Eukaryota > Metazoa > Arthropoda > Insecta > Hymenoptera > Halictidae > Seladonia > Seladonia tumulorum. The sequence goes on along the minus strand of CAJYYF030000015.1, from coordinate 2,357,544 downwards.
ATACTCGCATCGGGTGTCAACCCCATCGCTCCTAATACATACCGAGGCGCCCCGACGCACTTGACCCCCTCACTGTCGACTCCCGCCACCGCCTCTACCTTCTGGTGCCAGCGCACCGTGAGTGTCACAGCCAGAGAATTTACTGCCACCCAATCAATGCCTTTCGGCATCCACGGCGTAACATACCCTTCGAAGGCGGCTCTCAATGATCTGTTCGACCTCAGGGCACCCTCAACGGTCCGGCAAATTGCCTCGTCCACATCGTGTACTGGTATATTCGTCCTTTGAGGGAGGGCCCCATGTCGATCGGTGGATATGACATTATAATTACGGCCTCCGCATTTCCCCCCCCCCCCCTATATTTTTTTGGACGCATACGAATATTATCTTGTCTGCCCCGTCATGTATATCAACCAAGCACGATGTCCTAGCGAACATCTCCTTGGCTAGTTCCTCATCCCCACCTACAGTACGCATTGCATACGTATCGAACACCAAGGTAAGCGGGTATTTTAAGTGGGACAGTATCCACATGTCACGTCCTAAGTTTCCTGGGTCATTATCGCCCAGCGGGATTATACGCACCTTATCATCATTTAAGGACCACTCCTCTCCGTCGGCTCCCCCGACCCTCAAACTCCCCTGCGTCCTCAGAGCGTCATCGATGACGTCCATGGTTACGAATACCGCCCGGTAATTCCACCCTCCCAGATCACTGAGGTGGACCAACTCTGGTTCTTCCCATTTGGGCGCGGCCCAGGCGTAATTGACCCCGCTGGGTTGGGCCATCCTCTTACCCCTTAGGTCATCGTACAGGTCGACTTTCAGTGCCAGGCTACGCACATCCGGCTGACAGCCGGTTATAGCCCAATCGACCGCGGCCGCTAAATGGGTCAACCCTACCAGGTACCCATAAGTGATAGGCGCCTTCGCAGTATTAACCAAACCAGGTGCACTCGGAGTAACGTTGGTCGCTGCGTCGATCGCTTGCTCTCCAGTGCCTGTCCTAACCAGTGCACCACTCCCGACATCAGGATGGACCCCGACTGCAGCCCACCTGAGCCGTTTCGAATCCTCCACGAACGCACGGAGTACCGCCTCAGCCGCGTTATTCTTATGCTGTACACCCTGACTACTCTCGGCACCCCCACTAGAATCTGCGGGCCCCTCAGGACCCGGCGAGTCCCCTGCCGCACTGCGCCCGCCGTTACTACATACCCCCCCCCCCCCATCTTGGATAAGATCCGAAGAAGCTTCCTCTTAATCCGTGCTTCCCTTCTCCCCTGTGCAGTATCCTTTTGCAGGCTGTCAATCTTCACGTTGGCCTGGCTTAACAGCCCCTCCAATCTTTTGATTTCAAGTTTGTCCCCAACAAGTGCCGGCGCTGAGTCCGCAGATCCGCCTTCTCCACCACTCCCAGTATCTCCCTCCTTGTCTGATCCACCCACTGACTTCCCCCCCACTTCTATCCTCCTGCTCCCCGGTAACTAATTCCCTATATCTTGCCTCAGTAGCAAAGAACTGATGTAACGTCCCTGCATTAAAATATGCCTGATGCCCCCGTTGAGCCTTCCTTGAATAGTATACCTTAGGCAATTCCGCTGTTAATTTGACAGCTGCTGACCGCTCCTCCCTCACTGGCACTTCTTGAATCGTGGCCATGTCCCAGAACATGTCCTGCATATAGTTCACGGCCTCAATACGCTCGGGAGCGTCATCGTAAATCATGTCAAGGTTACCATTCATCGCATGCATTTCCCTGTTATGGGCAGCAGCGGCCGTCTCCAACCACCCGTTATTAAGCAATCCTCTCTCAAGCCTGTCTTTGAGGGTCATCCCAACATACTCCCTAGGCTCCCGCCCGTTGTACCTAACCTCTTCGTCTACAGCCCGCCCGGATATTTCTGCACAGCGGCAAAACGGACACACTCCTCCCGCTCGGATGCTTGCAGCCACTGGGCTGGAGATCAATAGTCTTGAAAAAGCATCTCGGGCGCGAATCGCATCCCCGTCCCACCTGTGGGCCTCACCCGTGGGCTGCACGACCTGGTTCCGCCTTGTTCTTCTGGCCACGCCGGCGTCCTCCGTGTCGGTTTCGTTATCCTCTAGGCCTCCCTCTCCATTCGCCCACAATTCTACGACGTCTTTCACTTGTTGCGCGAACCGCTTCTTATCGGTTCCGACCCAGGAGGGAGCTTTAGCGGCCCAGACCTTAAGTGTCCCTTCTCCTATCCCCCTCCCCTTAATAGCGCGCGCAATTTGAATGACCCATCTTCTGTTTCCCCCCCCCCCCCCATTTCCTAAAATTCCCAACACCCGCATTGGATCACGCTTTACACGCTCGGCCATCACAGTGGCCCGCACTCCTAGAGCCCGGGTCTGCCTCACTGGTTTTTTCCCCCCCATAGTACTCGCCCCACTTGTGTCTTCCCTCCGGGTATACGTCCTAGTGGTCTTCCCTACCCCCGGCCCTCCGGACACGGTATCCTCAGAGGGTGCAAATCTTGCTCCCTCCCCTTCCCAGCGGAGGAAGGGTTGCCGTGTCAGTCGGCTGTCCAAGGTTACCGGTACCGCGAATGTAAAGTAGTGGGAACTACTGGGCGTCGATCGGAGATTGCTCGGTGTAGCGGTCGCTCGGTGTAGCGATCGGAGGCCGCTCGGTGTGGCGGTCGCTCGGTGTAGCACGAAGATATCTGTCAACGATCGACCTAACGAACGGATACTGGCAAGTACCCTTGGCAAAGGACAGCCGCCCGATAACCGCCTTCACCGTACCGGGACGCGGTCTGTACCAATTTAAAGTAATGCCGTTCGGTCTACATTCCGCACCAGTCACGTTCCAACGACTACTAGACTCCATCATCGGGCCACGCCTCGAACCACGAGCCTTCGCATATCTAGACGATACCATCGTGCTGGGGTCCACCTTTGAGGAACATCTCGCAAACCTGCGGGAAGTGCTAGAACGACTACGCCGGGCCAACCTCCGGATCAACCCGGAGAAGTGCCGCTTCTGCCGCACCGAACTACGGTACCTCGGCCACCTGGTCACCGACCGTGGGGTGAAGACCGACCACGACAAAGTGGAGGCAATACGCAGCATCCCACCGCCGTCAACAACGAAAGATCTCCGCCGCTTCCTAGGGATGGTGTCGTGGTACCGCAGATTCATCCCGCACTTTGCGGACACCGCCGAACCGTTACACCAGCTATTACAGAAGCGCAAAGGGTGGCAATGGGGAGAAACCGAAAACCGGGCGTTCGAGGCCCTACGAACGCAACTAGCCACAGCACCAGTCCTAGCTTGCCCCGACTTCAGCCGGACATTCACATTACAAACAGACGCAAGCCAAAGCGGGCTGGGCGCAGTACTGACGCAGGACATAAAAGGGGAAGAACGCGTCATAGCATACGCCAGTCGAACCCTTAACGGTGCCGAGCGAAACTACTCAGTCACGGAACAAGAATGTCTGGCAGTAGTATGGGGCATAAGGAAGATGAGACCATACCAGTTCAAGGTAGTCACGGACCACCAAGCGCTAAACTGGCTCCAGAAGATGGACAACCCATCAGGCAGACTCGCCCGCTGGGGCCTAGAACTCCAGCAGTACGATTTCATCGTACAATATCGCCGGGGCGAACAAAACCTGGTGGCAGATGCGCTGTCACGCCGACCGGAGGGAGCCGAAGCAGTGGAAACACCGACCGAGGACTGGTACGAACGCACCACAAAGGTCGTACAGGAGAAACCGGAGAAATACCCGGAATACAAAGTACACGAGTGCCAACTGTACCGGCACATACCAGACGACACCGGACTCCAACCCGAATGGGAATGGAAACGCTGCATCCCAAAGGAGGACCGTAGCCGCATCCTTCGAGAAATGCACGACGACCCCACCTCGGGACACCTGGGGCAAGCGAAAACAGCCGCGAGGCTGGGGCAACGCTACTTCTGGCCACGCATGCGCCAAGACGCAGTAAAACACGTGCGGAAATGCATTAGCTGCCTAAAATACAAAGCCATGCAACAGGCCCCAGCCGGAGAAATGTTCACCGCCCCGGCAATGGGTCCATGGGAAATCGTCACGGCAGACTTAGTAGGGCCACTCCCGCAAACAAGTCAGGGGTACACCACACTCGCGGTGTTCCAAGACAAGTTTACGAAGTGGGCGGAAGTACGACACCTACGAAAAGCAACCGCACCCGCCGTCACTCGAGCACTGGAAGAACTGGTCCTACTACGCCACGGATGCCCCCGCATGGCGATCACCGACAACGGGAAACAATTCGTAAGTAAGGAGTTTAAAGCACTCCTGAAGCACTGCGGAGTCGAACACCGAACCACACCGCCGTACACGCCGCAGTGCAACCCGGTAGAGAGAACCAACCGGGTTCTCAAAACGACGATCGCCCAGCTGACGGCCGGCGACCACCGTACGTGGGACCGGAACGTGGCGGCAGCGATATTCGCCTACAACACCGCCAGACACGAGGCAACGCGACATACACCGGCATACCTCGTGTATGGAAGGGAACTGGCAGCCACCGGGACCGACCGGGCGCCAGCAGAGGAGCACCGGGAGGAAGCCACAATCGGTGACTACCGAAAGCGAGAGGAAGCCATCCAAAGGCTAGCCGAGGGGAAGAAGATGGCACGAACCACACAGGCGCGAGCCACCGAGGCACAGAGGAAACAATACAACCTGCGCCGCCGGAAATGGACACCAATTATAGGTGAATCGGTAATGCGCCGAGAACACCCTCTATCCTCAGCAGTAGCAGGTTTCTGCGCCAAGCTCGCGCCAAAATTTTCCGACCCATACCAAGTCCGAGAGATCCTAGGGCCAACGGTAGTCGTCGTACAGGCCGGAAAAGGGATCCGCCACCGAGTCCACATACAGGACCTAAAAGCGTGCGAACCGGCAGAAGGCGGCGCTAGTGCACCAAGCGGCCACGAGAGGGCCACAACAACGAACGCGGAACCCGAAAGGAAAAATACCACCGCCGGGGATATAAGCGGGACAGGACCGCCGGAAAAGAAAACAAGCGCAAAAACGGACAAAAATGAAGCACCGAGCGAGCCGAGAGGCAGCGATACCGTTGCGAAGGACAGAGGCGAACCGACCAATGGAGGCGCGGACACGCCAGCGTCCAGAGGCCGAAAGGCCACCGGCACACCAGCCGAGAACGGCACCGACCGAAATACCGGTACGGAGAGGGCCACCAAACCAGATCCGCCCACGGCCAACTGTGGTGAGAGACATATCATGGAGAAGGCGGATAGCCCACCAACCGGCGACACCACCGGCACCGCTACCGCAGGCAACCGAAGACCTCGAGATGAGGGAGCTGGATGCCGTACTAGAGATGTACGGGGAGCACCCCCTCGGGCCACCCGAAGGCCAGGCCTACGCTCCGGGGACAACACCGGCCACAGCAACAACAGCAGCACGGCCAAGCCAGCAACCAGGCACACCAGCAACCGAGAGCAGCCACCGGCCACTGCCAGCGGCAGCCATAGCGGAAGATGGAAGACCGGGGAACTTTTCAGTCCGGTTGGACCAATTACGGACAGGTCGCCGCCACCGGATCCCGTACAGGGGAGGTTGGCTACATCTCCGGGTGACCCGAGGAGGGGTCCTCAACCTCCAATTCAGGGAGAACTCGGCCTAAGGCCAGAGTGGCAGGCCAGCAGAACGGGGGCCGGATGGGGAAGTTTCGCGCCCCGAAGTAAGAGGGGGATGTGATGGTTACATCCTTCCCGGCGCGAAACTGTCCCCATCCGTGGGAACACCACCAGTGCCCCGCGGAGACCGCACACCGCGGTACCGCGACGCGCGAGTTCGACTCGCGGACACCAGAGGGCCACCGCCGTAAACCGGTTTCTCGCGGCTAATCATATGCGGGCTCGCATATAATTACCGCGAGGAAACGCCAGATCGGAGAGACGAGCCCAGCCAGTAGACGATTGAGTATACCGTGCGGTGAAAGATCGCGAACCAGGCGAAACGTCTCCGTGTTTTTGAGAGCTACTGTGTGAGTGAGTGAGTGCCCTCCGAGACCGTGGTCTCCGCGATCCCGACATCCCGACCACACGGGGATGGCTCTTTTGCGCACAGACGATTGCGCACGACGGCATTGCACACGGTTCTTTTGGACACGGTATTATTGGACACACGGTTCTTTTGGACACAGTAACATTGGACACAGTGGGTTTTCGCTCACGCAAGGATTGCCCACATTCTTAAGACGCACACGCTGAGTTACGCACATGTAAAATTTGACTCATGATAGATTGTGCACAGAATGGCGAATCGAGAACAAATATAATTGCGCACAGTAATTTTGGACAGTGATGGAAATGCGGCCAAGTCGTTATTAATTTCGGGTTATGTGCGTTATAAAACATTTCCTCACGGAAAAAAGGGTTTGGGTTAGGGTTAGGGTTAGGGTTAGGATTAGGGAATCACTTGGGGTAGAAGGGGGTGAATCGACTTTTGAGTAGAACTGCGGGGTTAGGTAAGGGTGGTATGCCCCTGGGAAAGCCTCCCAAAATTTTTAATTTTCACTTTTTGAATTTTTTCAAAATTTTTTTTTATTTTTGAATTTTGAATAGGCCTAAGGGGTAGTGCCGGGGTGATATGCTTTCTGTTAAGTCTTTTAAAAATTTCGTTATTTTTTGTCTAGGACGCACGGTTTAGGAGATACAGCGATTTTAAAATTCTGTGAATGTGCCCAATTCTATTTGTGCGCAATTGACCATGTGGGCAATCCTTGCGTGAGCGAAAACCCACTGTGTCCAATGTTACTGTGTCCAAAAGAACCGTGTGTCCAATAATACCGTGTCCAAAAGAACCGTGTGCAATGCCGTCGTGCGCAATCGTCTGTGCGCAAAAGATGGCCTCTCGACCACACACCGATCCTCCGACCGCAACTCCAATCCTCCGATCTCACCGATCCCAGCCCGGGTGGTGCAATACCTACGGGAATCCCTTCCGTCCCCAGTGGCGAAACGCCGAGCGGGAACCTACCAAGCCCGGATGGGGAAATACCCACGGGAATCCCATCCGTCCTCAGTGGCGAAACGCCGAGTAGGAACACCTCCGGAACCCCTCCATTTGACCGCTACCCCGAGCGATCTCCGATCGCTACACCGAGCGGCCTCCGACCGCTACACCGAGCGATTTCCGATCGCTACACCGAGCGTCCTCCGATCGCTACACCGAGCGACCGCTACACCGAGCGGCCTCCGAGCGATCACCGATCGACGCCCGGTCGTTCCCACTACTTTACATTCGCGGTACCGGTAACCTTGGACAGCCGACTGACACGGCAACCCTTCCACCGCTCCGGGACACCGTCACAGGAGAAGATACATTTACCTTTGGATAAATTATGCTCTTTTCGAGGCGCGATGGCTGGGAAGAAATATTCGATTTTGTTTTCCCAGAAGATGAGTCACAAAGACCTAATCTTAAATTACTTGCATTTGCTAAGGTCAAGAATAAAGCACCTCCTGAAATTCAAATGACAGCAGAGCAGCTTTTACGGGAGGCTAAAGAGAGAGATTTTGAGATTTTACCTCCGCCACCGAAACAAAAAACTGATCCTCATGAGTTAGCTGAGTTTCAACACAGAAAACGCAAAGCTTTCGAAGATAATATCCGTAAAAATCGTATGGTAATTTCAAATTGGATAAAATATGCTCAGTGGGAAGAAAGTCAAAAACAAATACAAAGAGCAAGATCTATATATGAGCGAGCCCCTAGATGTTAATCATAGAAATATTACATTATGGCTAAAGTATACAGAGATGGACAATGCGATATCTGAGGTCAGATATTCTTGCAGGATGGCCGAGTGTGGGGTGTAAATAAATAGGTTAGCATTAGGATACGAGCGTCTAGGTTTAAGTACTTTATAGCCTGATCATTTGGAACACAGATGGTTCGCATTCGAGCGGCGATGGCCTGCAGAACCGTGTCCCAAACCGTCGCGGAAAAACCGTTGCGTTTATTACTCAGGTACATCGCGGGAGAGAAAGAAAAGAACGATGGGCACCGAGACCCTTGATGAAGGAAAAATGCGCAGAGTGGTTCCGAAAGCCAAAGCGAGCAGATCGAACTACAGTGTAGAACAGCGTGGCACCGAGTAGGCTTGTTTGATATAGTTTAGTTTAGCTTAGTTTAGCTTAGTACCTTTAGTTCTTAATAAACTATAGTTTTCCTTGTTCATCTTACATACGAACTTGATTTTCACCTAAACCTTCTGATCCCACAATATATATATTTTTTTATATTGCAAAAACTAAAGAGAAACGGCAATAACGTAGATCTGAATAAGTTGTTCAGAATGGGAACATTTGTTAGGTTCTCCCTGTTTCAAATAACCTTACCGTTTTTTGACATAGCAAATACTATGACATAGCATAACATGAATAATCATTTTCTCTTGATTCTAAACAGCATACCGTCGTTAAAACATGAAAACATGTCAACCTCCCTGTTTTCTTGAATACAGCAGATAATAAAGCTTCACAGTTCGACGCGGTTGATTTACATTTTGCTATCATATTCAAAGTGATTAACGGTACACGGCGATCAGAAATGCATTTCCGAGTAGAAAAGGTACGACCACATGTTTACTTACACATTCCTATCGGAACACCGCCTTTGCCAGAGAACTGTTACTCTAAGTACCATCATGTAGTCGAAGAACGAAAAAGAATTTTTGGAACAAACGGTGCTCAAACACGGTGTTATTACATGGCATGTACTGTATGTGACTCGCAAGATGTCCCGTGAAAGGAATGCGGAGCTGATTGGTCAGAGTGGAAGGGGCACGCCTCGTTTCACGCACATTTTCAGCTCTAGCGATCTATTGGTTAAAGCGATCGCGCGTCCTCTGTAGCGTGTGACGTCAAAGACTGAACATTAGGACTATGGGAGCATCAATGGTGGGGACAGGCGGAGCGAGCGAGGTTCCCCTTTGACCCTGTGCCGAGAGACTTCTTCTAAGGCTCGAACAGTACATACATACATATAGTGTTGTTACAAGAACATTACAGCTTTCTTCCTCAAGTCGTTCTACGACTGTGTAACACCCGAAGTATGCCGGATCACTTGTATTTCAACACGACAGGGCAACAACCCGGAATATGTCGGATCATCTGTATTTCCACATCACCTGCACACGACAGCATTCGCCGACTCGATACTAATGACCCAAAAACTGCATTATGTCGAATCATCTCTATTTCAACTGCGCGCAACAGCATTCTCCGAATCGACACTAAAAATCATTACTCACCAATAAATTTAACTATAAGTATGGGAACATTCCCAGGGCAGTTAATCTTGACTGAACCTCCGTAATTGTAACTTCGTTTTAATAAATCTGTAGTTTTCTTGTACCTTCAAATATTTCGTCCATTTTTACGTTACATTTTGGCGATCCTGCCAGGATAGTGCAAATCGATCTTCAAGTAAACCAACGACAACTCTACTACGGAAGAGCCACTCCTTGGGACTACGGTCAACTCTGAAGACAACTGCACTATAACGAATCCAGGGAAGCAGTCGATTTGGAGCTTTCTACGGAACAGCCCCGTGCTACGGCAATCACTAAGGTAAAAAACTCTGGCTTCATTTACTCGTTACCGCGTAAGACGTAGTAGCATCAGCAGTTAAGATTCAGACAACATCTACAAGTGTAGACCCCAATCTAAGAGCAATCCTAGATGCTATGCAAAAACAAAACGAACGACATCAAAAAGGAATGTCGGAAATCCAAAAGCAACTTGTGGTACTGACAAAACAAGCTGACGAAGAAAATAAAAGACGTATTAGGGAAATAGAGATCCTCGGCAAGAACCTCGCTGATCTACGGATGGGCGTGAGTATTAGAACAGTGGCGACCGACGATTTCGGATCCTTAATAACAGACGAAGATGGTGCAAGTACAGCCATACAACAAGAACGAGCTTGGCAAACTAGACGTAATATCGAAACCACAACTCAAACAGCACCACCGATAGTCACAATTAATAATGATGCGAACGAAGAAGATTCTGAACAAGCGACAGACCGTACTCCAACGCTACGAGCTAAGGATGCTATACGGTATATTCCAACGCTAAACGGAGATGATGATATTGGGGTAGAGGATTTTATCAAAGAGGTACGTTGCATGCGCAACATGTGTACCGAAAAAGAATTGCTGTTAAAAGCCATCAAAGTAGAAAAAATCATTGGGAAAGCAGCACAAGGGATACGAAATTTACCAATAGAATCTTTTGGTGAATTATACGAGGCATTACGATCGAACGTGGCAACTCAGGTAACCACAGACGAATACAGTGAGCAACTACGGGAAATCAAGCAAGGAAGAGAAGAAAGTGTACAGAACTTTAATATCAGATTCAGACGCGTATTGAACAAACTTACATATGCCATTACCAACGAGTATCCGCAACCAATAACCAGGCGCATAATGATGGAAACGACAATGAAGAAAGTGAATAGAATCTATCTGAAAGGATTAAGAAGAGACATAGGCCGAACGCTTTTGGCAAACGAACCTCAATCATTAGCCGAAACCGAGAAGAAAGCGGCGGAAATCGAACGCTACCTACGAGAAGAGCAAAACGAATGGAAGCGACCAGCAACATCCCGATCAGAACGAGCGGCGAACACCAACCGCTTCGCTATTCAACAACAACCAAGACGCTACGACGAACGACAACCCACGGTACGAGCAATCGCGCAGTCGACAGCAGCAAGCAGTCTCAACCGTTTCGAACGAACACCGTTAGGTGAACGCACGATGATGAAATGCTTCAAGTGCAATCGATTGGGACACATAGCCAACCAGTGTCCAAATGGAAATTTTCCGCCAGCCAGCCAACGAAACCTACCACCACGGGTAAACAGAGTGAAGATCGAGAACGATCAAGAATCCGAGTCAACACAACGACAGGAAGACTTCTTACCACCACATTCGATACATCAGGAGGAAGACGGATACACCTCATCGACACAGGAGCAGGAATTAATTTAATTAAAGAATCAAAAGTCAATAGCGTTATAAACAAGACAGAACCGCGAACATTTTTCATGGGACAAGACCGTTACACTACAGACAGATACGTTAAAATTCGAATCTTTGACCAATCACATCAATTCTTTGTATTACCAGACAACTTTCCTTTAATAGAAGACGGAATCATAGGGCTACCTTGCTTAGAAAAGTATCAATACGAAATCTCTAATGATAAAATCAAGCTTAACGACAACGTGCTATATTTTCAGAAACCAGCCACGGTACAACCAGGAGAAGTCAAAGTTCAGACAATCTATCTCGAAGGCAAACCAACGCGAGTATGCTTCTTCAACTTTGGTGAGACAAACAAAGATATCTCTAACCAAATTTATAACATAAACGAAATAGACCAGATTGCAAAATTTAAAACCATAGTGAGAACAAGTCATATAGAGAAAAATCTCCGCGAACCTATTGAGAAAATTTTGATCCATTACCTAGACGTGTTCAACTTAGAAACCGATACCCTACCCTGTACTAACCTCGCTAAACACACTATAACTCTGAAAGAAAATAAGATTATTAATACCAAATCGTATAGACCTCCGGAATGTCACAAGCAGGAAATCGAAAAGCAAATGAATGACATGCTCAATAAGAAAATCATCGAAGAATCGGATTCACCGTACAATTCTCCTGTATGGGTAGTACCCAAAAAGGCAGATGCTTCAGGAAAACAGAAGTGGAGGATAGTTATCGATTTTAGAAAATTGAACGAATTAACAGACCAAGACGCTTACCCTTTACCAGACATCGACGACATACTTAGCCAATTAGGAAACGCTAAATTCTTTTCAGCCCTAGACCTATCCTCTGGTTTCCACCAAATTCCTATGGATCCTGACTCAAAAAAATACACAGCCTTTAGTACACCTCAGGGACACTTTCACTATAACAGAATGCCTTTTGGACTTAAGAATGCACCAGCTACTTTTCAACGAATGATGGACACAGCACTTACAGGACTAGTTAATAAACACTGCTTCGTTTACTTAGACGACATAATAATTTTCGGAGACACGATAGGGAAACACAACGAAAACTTAGCTATGGTACTTCAGAGACTCAGAGAACTTGGACTAAAGATACAGCCAGACAAATGCGAATTTCTAAAACCCGAACTAGAATACCTTGGACACATAGTAACCGCAGAAGGAGTCAAACCAAACCCTAAAAAGATACTAGCTGTAGAAAATTTTAAAGTACCCACAACACCGACAGAAATCAAATCATTTTTAGGATTATCCGGATACTATCGAAAATTCATACGGAACTTTTCAAAGATCGCTAAACCATTGACAGACTTGACCCAAAAAGACGTACCATTCCATTGGACAGACAATCAGCAAAACAGTTTCGAAACCTTAAAACAAAAGCTATGTGAAGCACCCGTATTAACATACCCAGACTTTAACAGACAATTCACTCTAACCACAGACGCCAGTAACGAAGGTATAGAAGCAGTGCTATCACAAGACGGACACCCATGTTGTTATATATCGCGAACACTTAATGCACCTGAACGAAACTACACGACAACAGAAAAAGAATTATTGGCTATCGTATGGGCAGTAAAGAGACTGAGACAATACCTATTAGGACGAAAGTTCATCATACGCACCGACCACCAGGCACTCAAATGGTTAAACAACTGCAAAGATCCTTCTTCAAGGTTAATGAGATGGAGACTGAAATTGGAAGAGTATGAATACGAGATCGAATATACAAAAGGAAAGGATAACACAGCCGCGGACGCGTTGTCAAGAGTACATGAAATCACCACGCAACAAGACGAAGAAGATCCCGAAATTCAAAACCACCTAAAGATTTTTGACGAATGGGAAAAGGATGAAGCAATACCAGCACGTTTAAAGATCGTACCAAATGACCATACGTTCTATCAGCTAACCAAGACAGAATTAGGCAACTACGACAAAACAAACTGGCTGAAGAAGATATACAAAATACTGCAGAAAAATACGAAGATTGGAATCGGAGACAAGGCACTGACCGAAATTGAGAAAAATAGGATCAAGATCATACTAATGTACTTCAACGACCGATATAAAACGATCTACTTCGCATGGGAACCGATACGAGAACTGTCGGAAGAAGAAATAGAGACGATATTGAAAGAAAATCACAACGACGCCACCGGACACTTCGGAATACAGAAGACCTACCAGAGAATAAAGGATAAATTCAAAATACCACACCTAATGGAGAAGATAGAAGATTATGTAAAGAGATGCGACGCCTGTCAAAAGGAAAAATTAACAAGAATCAGACCCAAAGAAATGCCAGTAATATCGGACACGCCAATTGAACCGAACGACAAGATAGCTATGGACATTATAGGCCCAATGACAAAAACCAAGAAAGGAAATCAATTTATACTCTCTATACACGATGACCTAACGAAATATCTCATACTAGTACCACTAAAAACACAGCAGACAGAATCGATACTTAACGCATTATTAGACCATTTGTTGAAGGAAGGAGTGGGAATCGTGGAGGGAGTTAAGAATTCACAACGCGAGTACTGTGGTGTTTAACCGTCAGTCCAATGCTTCGTTTATTAAACTTCAGCGTGTCACTTAAAACTAATCCCGACACCAACTTAAAGCTAAGATAAGGCAACAAAAGAACTATGGCTAAAAGACGCGAGGAAACCCAAAGAAGCGCAATGGGTTTGCTTTAGTGATAAGAGAAAACTATAAGGCTCAAGTGAAGCTAAGCGTTTTAGTAAGAAGCGGTTAGGCGACTGACTCGATTTTCGGCAATCGGTTCAGTTGAAGGTGGTAGAACGGCGGGGGGAGAGGTGACGAGAGAGAGCCTCTGTTGTCTAGTGTCTTGTTGTGCCTTTGGCAATCCCGTCACCTCTCTCGTCCCTGTCCCATACTTGGGTCTCGTGCCGCCGCGGAGCTCGCGTGCTCCGAAACATCCCGCCCGCCTTTGTTGATCGACGCGACTCGTCAACAAACAATTGCGCCAGGGCTGATGGCTCAGCTGTCGTCGGTCGAGGTACGGGGGGGAAAGGGACAAATCTTCGCGATCGGGCGGGTCAGTGTCGAAGTCGCTGTGCGGACCGTTGCAACTCGGACAAGTCCGTCCGATCCAGCATGAACTTGCTCGATCCTCCCTAACGGCCATCGCGTTGGTGGAGTAGCCTCGTTGAGGATGAGGCACAGGTCCCCAGGCTTCAAGTTTGGCCTTTCCTTAGTCCACTTCGTTCTTTGCTGCAAAGTCTGTAGGTATTCCAAAGACCAGCGATTCCAAAAATGATCGCGTTGCTGCTGGATAAGTTGCCAGCGAGTCAGTCTGGACGCGCGGACATCCGCCAGCGAGGCTTCCGGGATAGCCGTTAGGGGGGTGCCTATAAGAAAGTGGGCTGGGGTCAAGGCGGAGAGGTCGGTCGGCTCGTCGCTGAGGGGCGTTAGTGGTCGAGAGTTTAGGCAAGCCTCTATTTGGGCGAGCAATGTGGACATCTCCTCAAAAGTGAGGAGAGTCTCCGCGATTACGCGGCGTAGGTGGTACTTCACCGCCTTGACCGCAGCCTCCCAGATGCCTCCGAAATGAGGTGACGCAGGGGGGTTAAACACCCACTGAGTGCCGACTTCAGAGAGGGCTTGCTGGGTTTTTCTCATTTCGTCGTTAGCCGCGTGGAACATTCGCCTCAGTTCCTTGTCGGCCCCAACGAAGGTCGTGCCGCAATCGCTGCGTATGGAGGCAGGGGGTGTCCCATTTGGACTCCGACCGATTGGACCCGTCCCATACAGCGATTTTTAGGGGAGGCGAAAATGAATTTGGGGAGGGGAAAGGGGTGGCGAATCGACTTTTGAATAGGCCTAAGGTGTAGTGCCGGGGTGATATGCTTTCTGTAAAGTCTTTCAAAAATTTCGTTATTTTTTGTCTAGGGCGCACGGTTTAGGAGATATGGCGATTTTAAAATTCTGTAAATGTGTCCAATTCACGGCGTCCAAAAAGAACGCGTCCAATCGGCACGGTGTCCAAACGGCACGAGTCGAATCGGCACGGAGTCCAAAAGGAACGGGTCCAATCGGGACAGTCCAATCGGGACGGGTCCAATCGGTCGGAGTCCAACTGGGCATCACCCATGGAGGCACAGAGGCCGCGACGCGAAACAAAGCGACGATAAGCGGCGAGGAAGGCGTCTGACGAATAGTCGCAAACTAATTCGAGATGTACCGCGCGAGTTGCCAGGCAGACGAATACTGCGATGTAGGACTTGCGTGTCCTGGTACAGCGTCCCGGGGAAATTTTTTTATTAAAGGGCCCAGCGTAGTCGACTCCAGAATTGTAGAAGGGGCGCGCCGGCGTGACGCGCGAAGCAGGGAGATCGCTCATTTTTTGGTCCGCAGCTTTCGTGCGCCATCTCCAGCATTTTAGGCACCCGTGAATGTGCTTACGAACCGCTTGGCGACCGCGCGGGATCCAATACCTGCGGCGCAAATTGTACAGCGTAAGCTGCGTTCCGCCATGTAACAATCTCTCGTGGAAGTATACGATGAGTAGCTCGGTCACCTTACTTTTTTCGGGAAGGATAATCGGGTGCTTCTCATCGTAATCCAGGAGAGAGTGTTTTAAGCGCCCGCCGACGCGCAAAATTCCGCGTTCATCCAGGAACGGATTGAGGCGGACGAGGGGTCCCCGGAGAGGAGAGCGTGACATCTCTAAACCCGCAATCTCTGATGCGAAGAACCGACGTTGTTCGCACTGTACGACGACAAGTCGAGCGTTTTCCAATTCTGCGGTCCGTAGGAAGGTATCCTTGACACTGGACTTCCTTCGCGCGCAGTTGGTGAAGCGCAAGCACCACGCTACTGACCGCAAGAGGCGCGTGAAGGACGAGTACTGGGAGAATAGATCGGTAGTTAGCGCGGACGACTGCGGAGCAACGGTCGTGTTAAGGACGGTTTTTTCTGCGCGTCTTTCTTCCTCTGTGTCCAGAACTATCTCAGCGTGTCCTTTAAACTCAGTGATCGGGGTGGAGAGGAAGGGCGGCCCTTGCCACCAGAGCACGTTATTAGCCAGTGCGTCCCCGTTTAAACCCCGAGAGGCGGGGTCAGCGGGGTTCTCCTGAGAGCGGATGTGCTGCCACACATCCGGGGAATAGAGGTTCTGAATCTCCGCAACCCTGTTGGCTACGAATGTCTTCCACCTGGATGGTCGACCCTGAAGCCAGCTGAGTACTATCTGCGAGTCTGACCAGAGGTATATTTTAGCATCGTGCAACGAGAAGGCATTTAGTACGCGTTTGACTAGTCGCGAGAGGAGTACCGCTAGCCTTACGAGTGGTTTCGCGGTATTTTGGAATGAGCGAAGGTAAACGACGCCGGCATACGCCTTTTCCGAAGCGTCGGCAAACCCATGTAGTTCGATCGCGTGTTTACCACCTATCCCCACCCAGCGCGGCATCTTGACAGCCGAAATCGCAGTGAGACTGTGCGAGTAGGTCGCCCAGTGTTTAGCATACGCGGGGGGCAGGGGGTCGTCCCAATCGAGTTTCAACAGCCAGAGTGTCTGCAGAAATATTTTTGCAGTAACCGTGACCGGCGCCAAAAAGCCTAGCGGGTCGTAGACCGAAGCCATCTCCTTCAAAACCTGTCTTTTCGTGATCATTGCCTGAGAGTCACGCGGTTTTTGGTTGAAAAGAAAGAAGTCTCCCGCGGGCTGCCACTTTAGTCCCAGTAAAGAAAGGATGTTCTCAAGTGGGCGTTCCCCCGAGGAAGCGACGTGTTCCGCCGGGAGGTGGTCCAGCAACCGCGAGTCGTTGGACGTCCATTTCCTCAGGGTAAAGCCGCCCGCCTTGAGAGCAACAATTAGTTGTCCCTGGATTGCTAGAACCTCGTCGATAGTCGAGGCTCCCGAGAGCACATCGTCCATGTAAACGTCGGACTTTAAACAGGCGGCAGCCAGCGGAAAACGACTCCCCTCGTCGAGACTGAGTTGACGTATTGTGCGTATAGCAAGGTAGGGAGCGCAAGCTAGGCCGTAAGTAACCGTCCGGAGTCGATACTCGTCCACTTCGCCGCCTGAATCACGCCGCCACAAGATGCGTTGGGCGTCGCGATCTTCGTCAGCGAGCCAGATTTGACGATACATTTTCTCCATATCGGCGGCGAAGACTATCGCGTGGCAACGCCAACGGAGCAAAAGATCAGGAATCTCCGGCAACAAATTGGGTCCAGAATGTAGAATCTCATTCAGAGAGACTCCGCTTGTCGTCTTACTAGAGCCATTGAAAACGACGCGTAGCTTGGTCGTCGTGCTTGACTCTCGCCAGACGCCGTGATGCGGAAGATAGAAAATTTTGGATGATTCTCTAAGCCCTGTAGCGATTTCCATATGATTTAGTTGGAGATACTCATCTAGAAAGGAGCGGTACCTCTCAGCGAAATCGTCGGAAGTTAAGAAACGTCTCTCAAGTTTAGACAGCATCACGGCTGCTGTCCGTCGAGAGTTGCCCAGCAACGAGAGAGAACTCTTAAACGGGAGTCGGACGATGTATCGTCCCGTATGGTCGCGCGTGTGAGTACGAGTAAAGTGAGTCTCACACTCGTCTTCATCCGCGGTCAACTCAGTAGAGGAGGGGGAAGCGACTATTTCCTCCAAGGCCCAGAACTTTTGCAGTAGAGTGCTAATATCATCGTCGACGGCGCAATGAAGGACGATCCGACGAGGGTTTGAAGGAGAATCTTTGGATTCTCCCGGCGCACCGGTGACAATCCAGCCAAGGGTGGTATCTTGGGCGATGGGAGCGCCCGCCGCGCCCTTGCGCAGCCCTTCGCGAAGAATTAGCGCGTAGACGTCGGCTCCAAGCAAGAGCTCGATGGGTTGCCGCGAGGTGAGTTCTGGGTCAGCCATTTCCAAGTTCGCGAGATGGGGCCATGTTTTCGGACCCGCAGTGGTGGGTGGCTCGTAAGACGATAGCCGAGGGAGAATGACCGCGTCTACCGAGTATGAGACCGTATGATCTAGTCGCGATGACACGGTCAAGTTCACCCTTCCTCGAGGTCGACTTCGCATCGAGTCGACTCCCTCCAGCGGTATACTGAATGGTTTGCGGGGTAATTTATAGCGTTGCACGATGCTTTCCCCGATCAGGCAGACTTCGGAACAAGGGTCGATTAAAGCGCGGACAAAGATTCTTTCGCCCGGACAGACCTCTATTCCTACGATCGCGGTAGCTAAAATGAGAGTTTGGCTCATCCGCGTGCAGTTAACTACTTTCGTTATAGTCTTGGACACAGAGGAAGAAGCTTCGACATTATCCTCAGATGGAGGATTCTCCTGAGGGGTATGAAGGGCAGTGTGATGCTTGCCTACGCAGATTTGGCAACGCTTACTCGATTTACAATCGCGTACGTGATGGTTCGATAAACAATTAAAGCAGAGATTTTGCTCTGTTACCAATTTCCTCCTCTCCGGGGGTGTACAGCTCTTAAACGAGGGACAGAAAAGGACAAAGTGATCCTTGCGGCAGAGACGGCATCGCGAGTTTCCGGGTGTTCCCGTCACGGCGTGCACCTTCGGCCGGCGAGTTGTCCCGCGATGAGCAGTCGATGGAGTGGGGGCCCGTCTTCCAGCCGATGGAGTGGGGGGCCTTCCGTCATCAGATGGAGCAGCGAGGTGCGATGAAGCGGCGGTGGCGAGCAAGTTGCAAGAAGGCAGCGAGGATACGGTCAAGGACCGCAAGCGTGCTCTCAGGAAGTCCAGCAGTTGGGAAAAGGTCGGCATCTCTTCTTTTCCCTCCAGCGTTGTCTCCCAGCTCAATCTGGTCTCTCCGTCCAAGCGTTGGACGGTGATATAATTGAGCCAGTCGCTCCAATATTCGACCGGACGTTTCAAAGCAGCTAAGGCTTCAACGGCGTTCTGAGTTCCGTGCAGCAGCGTCTTGAGCTCAGAGGCCGATGCAGTCCTCATGCATGGGAGGGACAGCAGCACTCCAAGTTGAGCGTTGACCAGGACGGAGATGTTGTCATATTCCTTTTCGAGTAACCTCCATGCGCGAGGAAAGTCGTCGTCGGTGATGGGAATATGACGCAGGCTTTCGGCAGGTTCCCCGATAACGCTCGTTTTCAGGTAGTGTAGGCGCTCGACATCGGTCAATTGCGGGTTGTTTATCACCAACGATCGAAAGAGGTCCCGGAAGCTGGTCCACTTCGTATAGTCGCCGTCGAAGGGTTCGATGACGATTTTCGGCATCGATGCTCGTTTCGGTTGTGAAGGGGCGGCAGCAGCTCCCTGTTGAACCGTGGTTCTTCCCAGCAGCTTCTTCAGCTCAGCCTTTTCCGAGATATAGGCCTCTTCCGTCTCGTCGAATTGATTGTCGGCGAAATAGCGGGATTTCCGCAACGCATCGTCGTCTTTAGCGCGAAGCCTGTCGTCGTTGGTGGTGAATTCCAGCCAGTAAGATTCCAACAACTCGAGTCTTGCCTCGACTGTATCCCGATTAATATTCTCTGCTCCCTTCTTTTTTAGATTCTCGATCATGCGAGAGATCCTTGTAGCCAACGTCTCCTGCTTTTTCAGAACGGCGTCCATGGTGGGTTTAAAAATGACCGTTGGCTGAAGCACAGCGTGTACCGCTCAAAGTCAAACCGTTTGTGTACGGGGTCGAACAACACACCGAACTCGCGACCGTTAAATTCAAACGGAGCACCTCCACGACACGTTTTCCACGTTTTGCACGAGTATCCGGCTCGAAGGACCAATAATTTATGTTGAAGGAAGGAGTGGGAATCGTGGAGGGAGTTAAGAATTCACAACGCGAGTACTGTGGTGTTTAACCGTCAGTCCAATGCTTCGTTTATTAAACTTCAGCGTGTCACTTAAAACTAATCCCGACACCAACTTAAAGCTAAGATAAGGCAACAAAAGAACTATGGCTAAAAGACGCGAGGAAACCCAAAGAAGCGCAAAGGGTTTTCTTTAGTGATAAGAGAAAAATATAAGGCTCAAGTGAAGCTAAGCGTTTTAGTAAGAAGCGGTTAGGCGACTGACTCGATTTTCGGCAATCGGTTCAGTTGAAGGTGGTAGAACGGCGGGGGGAGAGGTGACGAGAGAGAGCCTCTGTTGTCTAGTGTCTTGTTGTGCCTTTGGCAATCCCGTCACCTCTCTCGTCCCTGTCCCATACTTGGGTCTCGTGCCGCCGCGGAGCTCGCGTGCTCCGAAACACCATTACATATACATATTTTCAGCACCTAAAACGATACTCACCGACCAGGGACAAAACTTTGTTAGCGAACTAATGACGAAATTCGAGGAAGCATTTAAAATCAAACACGTAAAGACCACATCCTTCCATCCCCAATCCAACGGATCCTTAGAAAGAACTCATGCTACGGTAAAAGATTTAATACGAACTAGCTTACACGACAGTGACAAGGAATGGGACGATATTCTGAACTTCCTTTGTCTAGGATACAATACTTCTATTCATGAAGCAACTGGCTTTACACCTTTCGAACTCACCTTCGGTAGAAAAGCTAACCTACCCTCATCCATCGCGAGAACCACAGGTTTCACCTATGATGAAATGTTTTCACTTTGGCAAAAACAATTAAATAGATATTTAACATTGGCTAGGGAAACTCTGTTGAAGAGTAAAAAGAGATATCAAAGGGACCAACAAAGAAAGATTGTCAGGACTCAGGCAATATTTAAAGAAGGAGATTTTGTGTTAATACACAACGACCATAAAAAAGACAAGTTAGATGTTGAATGGTTAGGGCCATATAGGATACAACGAACCAACACACCATACTATGAAATTTTTGTAGACAATCAAGTCAAAAAGATACACGGTAACCGATTAAAACCTTACTTTGCAGGGCGATCACCATCACCTTTACCGGGAACCTCGTATACGGATTAGATTTAGTACCCTTAGAGGATAGTTCCATATTCCACGAGGAAATAAATAAAGCGTACTTGTATAACTCAGAAGTAGATATTTTCATAGGACTAGACATAGATGATGTATTTGTAAGGCTTGATCAAGTTAAGATGCATACTAAGGTTATTCAGGAACGATGTAAAGTGGCTTGCAGACTAAAAAACGAGGTTGATTCACTAAATGAGCGAATAAACAAATTAGATAGCTTAGCACTACACCTAAAATTAATCACGCATAGTAGATATAAAAGAGGGTTATTAAATATTATAGGATCAGTATCCAAGAGCCAATTCGGTACATTAGACAACAACGATTTAGAATTAATAAATGCGAATATTGACAAACTATTTAACGAAGGAAACGAACTAAAAACCATTGTAAGCAATCAAACCACTTTAATTAGAAAAATCATAAGCTCGGACGGAATCAAACGCATAGAGAGTTTGATTTCAGAATTTAAACATTTCGAACGAGCAATCGATCGAGAAGAATGGATCACAGAACTATTTATCAGAACAGAAAGCGCTATATACGACTTACAATTTCAACTTGACGAAATCCTTAACGTAATATTAATGGCTAAACAAGGCATAATTAGTCCACAGATCATAGACCACGAAATTTTCATAAACAATTTTGGCAAAGCTCTGGCACATAAGGCACTTAATTCCGCTATAGAACCTACGACAGAAAATTTTCAATTTATTCTAGACATAGCCACACTCAAAGTATTTACACTCAATAACAAAATATTCTTCAAAATCTCTGTACCATTAATGATTAACACAGAATGGGATATAGTCCACATATATCCCATACCGAGTAAACGTAACAATGCATTTTTAGCACCACTCGTAGAACATCCAATTTATTTTACATCAGGCCTTACCTATACGAACGTAGACGCAGAATACTTAGAAAAATATTGTAAAACTAAGGCAGGTATAACTCTTTGCAAGCAAAATCAACCGATACATGATAGAACAGCGAGACACGATTGTGCCTCGGAGCTCATAAATTTTGGAAACAGTATAAACACCTGCAAGTATATAGTATTCAAGATAGAAGAGATCACTTTTATACCTCTAAAAGCAGAAAATCAATACATAGCCATTCCAGAGAAACCATTCGAAATCAATGTAATTTGTGGAAAGACAACAACAACTATTAAACTCAAAAAACCATCATTGTTGCGATCTGCTGAAACATGTGACTTAATATACGGTGACAACCATATGAACATAGGAGCTACGAAAATTAACATAACGTACGAGATCAGGATTAAAACCATACCATTAGGAAATGACACAGACTTGCATTTGATACTAGACACTTTAGAAAACACACCAAAAATCTTCAGTAACATTAACAGCTACCAGAATACTTTAGACCAAATAACTGACAGGACAAATCAATTGACTTATTCACATAGAATCGAAAGCATTAAACACTGGGGACTCACAACACTACAAATAGCAGGCTATGTTTCCCTTGGACTATTAGGAGTATATGTATTAAATAAGATAGGAATCTTTAATTGTTTACCTAAAATACTTTGTATCCATTCATTATTTCGTAAGACTAAAAACAATACGCAAACCATTAACAATGTAACACCAGCACCTGTACCTCTAGCGCCGCTAAACATTTGTACAGAGGTACCGGTAATAGAGTTTTCTTCCGATACAGGAAATAGGCATATTACATTCGAACCAGGTAAAGCAAGATTCCACAAGTCCATTCTCAAGAGAAAGTAAAATTTTGGAGGACCAAAATCAATCTAAGGAGGGGGGTATGTAACACCCGAAGTATGCCGGATCACTTGTATTTCAACACGACAGGGCAACAACCCGGAATATGCCGGATCATCTGTATTTTCACATCACCTGCACACGACAGCATTCGCCGACTCGATACTAATGACCCAAAAACTGCATTATGTCGAATCATCTCTATTTCAACTGCGCGCAACAGCATTCTCCGAATCGACACTAAAAATCATTACTCACCAATAAATTTAACTATAAGTATGGGAACATTCCCAGGGCAGTTAATCTTGACTGAACCTCCGTAATTGTAACTTCGTTTTAATAAATCTGTAGTTTTCTTGTACCTTCAAATATTTCGTCCATTTTTACGTTACAACTGCATCGGTGGCATTTACAGATTGTCGCTATTCCAATGAACATGGATCTTGGAACATGGTCTTTTACAACTGTTTGAAGATTTAATTTAACTTCATTAATTACTCACTTTGATAACTTCAGTTACTAATGTTTCTGCAATACAATTGTGACGCAAAATTGCACCACGTAAATTATCGAATGAATCGTTAAGCGTGTTTCGAAGAAACTGGCCATGCGATGCAACATACTTAAATCGCTGATAGTAACGAGTGAATCGGTGAACATAGAACACGCTCACATACCATTTTATTAGAAGAGTTTAGACATACGTATTTCTCCGATGATTACTAAGCTGTTTGTCTACTGTTATCTTTCGCTAAATTGCAGAAGCATTCTGGAAATATAATGTTTTAGTAAATTATTGAACACAAAATTAGTTGAACACGTGAAATGACTGATTTACACGGCGGTAGCGATCATTTCTCCACTAATCTGTATAACCTGTGAAGGCGGAATACCCTCTCTTCAAACCTCATATACACGCAAGTGGAACGTCTATGAGGAAAAACAACAACACATTGTCTGAATAATACAGAAGCAGGCTGTGAAACAAGATTCAGACGAAACCAACGAGCTAACAAACAAACCGAAAACAATCGTGGACGTTGCAGCAAGAGATTCCGAAATCTTCCGAACCAACCAGGGCCAATGATATCAGAAGACTGCACGGTACATCGATGGAACTGCAAAAATGAACTAAAAAAGCCATCGTAACCATTGTGCACTCAACGCGGGTAACAAGAATCCAACTATCGAAATCATGGTGCTATTAAAAAACTTGCGAGCAAAATCCCTACGAAGACGTGTTAGAAAATTAATTATAGTCGTGCAGCGATCGTAACGAGCCTACCAATCATATTATATTACCACACTATCAAACTACAGTGTTTGGTACACTGTGGTGCAAAAACAAAACTTATAGAAGAAATCAGAGGTACACTCTAAACAATCAGCGAATTCCGTTCCATGGTGAGACAACATATTCAAACGTCTTATCCAACGATCGGAGGAATTCTGCTGTTGCACTGATCCCAAACGTGATTGAAAAAAAAAATCGGAAAGTTACAGTTACATTTTGTGCGAGCTGTTCGAAGAAACAACCAGCAAAAGATTCGAATGGATTGTAAGAACCACGAAATGAAGACAATGATGTTACCTGATTATGGCTAGACATTGCAAAAGTATGTGATGCGACGTGGAAGCCAAATATCACAAACTTTTTACGACTAATTCCTCACCAATAAACCTATACAAATTAGAACCAACGTCTGGGTTCAGTGTCTATCATCGGAATAGAAAAATCTAAAGTATCCGGTCGAAGCATACCTTTTTGTTTATGACTCGACACTTGCACGCATCGGAATTTCGACATCATACTGGAACTCCTACAAACATCTGCAAACCACCAGATTAGGTTCAACATATCTGTTTTCATCAGTTTCGATGATAGTGGACGATGTTCAGGAAAAGGAGGTTGATGAAACGATTCCGACTCTACCATTCAGTTGCTTATGGAATTATAGAAACTACGTTGCACCCGTAGTGCAAATAATAAAAGCTAAGTTATAAGTTATAACTAAGTCATATCAGTTCGTAATCTGACGCTAAAAAGAGAGTTTCTCGGGTACAGGACATGCCGTCATCAAACAATGAAGACACAATTTCCAAAACGAATGTCAATTTTTTGAATTTGTGCATACGCACTTTCGAATGGCATGAAACTTGTATACCCCGAGTAACATTCGCAACCTAGTGATATACTCAGAATCCTTAATAGCCTGTAATAGTGATCAAGGAATGTGAGAAACTATATTAAAAATTCTTTCGAAACTTAAAAATCCCAACAAGAATTTTGATACTTCGATTCCACCACTATAAGGCGTAGCCCGCAAGAAACAAGCAGACGTCGCCACCGAAGAAGATGAATGGAATCAGATATTGTGATTCAAGGAAGAGAACAAATACGTACCAAAATACATTCCATACCAACATTATTTACGACACCATTCTCGATAAAATAGTCCTACTTTATTGAACCTTCTAAAAAAACCGATTAATGACGACTAGTATGCCATACGACATATACAATACGAGTGCAAACAAATCGGACATCAAAGAGGGAGCATCAGCAGAGAGCTAGAGACGACGCTACATATCTGAAAACCACGTGTAAATCACAACCAAATTGCGCAAAATTTTTAATGCATAGTATAAAACATTATATTTCTTTCATAATAATTCTCATAAAATGTGTATTGCCAGCGAAACTCCTGTTCACCTATTACACCTTAGCAACTAGTTCGCTGAAATACTTAGCGGACACAACTTTTTTAACTTTCAAACAGCGTTTAATATGGTGCAATTAACATTTCGCTCAACATCTTTTTTATGCGCGCTGCTCTCCTCACTTGGCGGTAGAGCGTGGCGTCTTTTCAGCTCCCAATAATGAGAGAAAAACTTGAATCTTCGAAACGTTTAATAATGTGTCATTTTGCGTAGCAAACTCGACAACTCCTATTTCTAAATTTTGAAAAATTCCTGATCAAACGTTGATTCTCCTGGTCTTCAAATAATTGTGACTGATCTTTATAGCGGAAAGTGCCATATGTTAGCTTTTGTTACTATACAGTACTGGGCTAACTTCGCAACGTTTTTTGGTCAAATACTACGAAAACAACCCTAACATGATAAAAAATCAAATATATGTTTTGAAATTTCTTCCATTAAACACGAATCGTAGATGTTGACCGAAGAACGTTTTCTCTGTAACCGATTTTATTCCCCTACATTCTACTCGTAGATGCAAACGGAAAATGCCCATTCGATATTTCGAAACGACCACGACCGTTCACGAACTTGCACGAGCACGAGCACGAGCACGCTTGAACAAGTTCCGAGAAGAAATTTCAGCCTGCACATTGCATGTGATCTCAATGACGAGATATTTCTCATCTAAATTAAATCGTTCTACTCATCGCGGTACATCTACAATAGTTCAGCTCAAAATTAACACGTGGTTGTGTGCTACGACACGTGCTTTTATGTAAATTCTTTTGATCATTTACCAACGAAACTCGTGTGCATCATTAATATAATTATGCATCGTTAATTGAATTCAAATTCTCGTCCGCACAAAGCTGAACTCATATTCGGTACAGCTCAAGCGAGGTCGTGACTAACGTGAGATCCCGCCATCTTGGACCCGTTCCACGAGTCGTCCATCATCACATGAACAAATATACAGTCTAAGTGTAATTTCGAACATATATCCATCCAATCATTTAAAGCACAATTAATCAGCCACGTTAGACACCCTATCCATTGTTATTATCTTTAATTGAAAATGAGTGGAAAGAAATGTTATCTGCTGTATTAGAAATGGTAATTATACTATTGTTACTTATGGAGAAGTTTTTCTCTACGTTCATTTCGATTAGATGTTCAAATGTCTTTTCTGAGAACGAAAAGTGTCTCAACAGGCCCTCTTTATTAACGCGTTAACTGCCACGTCAGTCACATATGACAGTGATTGTTGACCGGGTTTAGAAATTCATTTTTATTATGAGATATCCAGATAAAACGAATTTTATTGGAGTCTTTCGAATTCAAAAGGGTTAACACAGCATCTCCTATAATACATTTTAAATGTCTAATTGTGGTTTCATTAATTAAATTACTCCTTGGCACTTAATGTGTTAATAGAAGATACAGTATGACTTCTTTATATGAAATTCTTTAGAACACTCCCTTCTGGCATCCATTAATTAAGATTCTGATGGGAACAAGCCCGAATAACCTTCCATTAACCACTTTTAACGAAAGTCTAACTCAGGCCTGGTTTTCATTAGAAGTGACAAAAAATGTGAGTGCGACCCTATATGATCTCAAACTTTAAACAGAGCACCCCTTTCATTTTCAGGATATATAAACCCGCTCATTTCATCCTATTCGGTCAGTAGTCGATCAGTAATCGTGCAGTCACGTGTAAAGTCACATCGCGTTACGCGCATAAGAGGTAATTCTCGTAAGATCGGGTTAATTCGGGTGATCCGTCCCCCCTAATAGCGCAGTTTCAGTGGGACGTATGGGGGTTGGGGCGTAAAGGATCCGGGGGCCGACCGACGACCGTCCTTTACCGGTGGCAGTGTCTTTTCCTGGCTGTAGCGGGGACCTTAGGGTTACCTTTTCAGATCCTATCCGGTGCAGTGGACCTACGTCTGTCTTGATGAGGAATTCTCAATCTTGACCTGGCGTCCTGACTTGGCCAATCCGTGATATTTCGACAATCCCATGGCATAGACCACCTTGTCAACGTGTTCTCCGATTCTTCACCCGACATTTCCGCAGCTGCTGTTTCCGACCATCTCCTCTGAAACTGCACAGAGAATAAAGGATATGCCCAGATTGCACGCGTCGTCTTATCACTAGATTTACCGGCTATTTAAATATACCTATTTCTACCAAGACCAGACAGAATGACTGATCTTTAGAAAAAGTGCTTAGTGGTGTTTCCAGTCTTTATTTACTTTTATAAAATTACAAAGAAAGTCGAATAATATTAATCGTAATACAAAAAGAAAGAATTGCTAAAGTTTGCTTTTTTGGATGAATTTTACGAAAACCGCCTACACAACACATTTTATACCACAGTTATTATTAAGGATAAAGACATTGTCTTTTTTTAATCATCATCGTAAAAAACTTTTTCTTCTTAAATAATTTATCATTTTATATTCGAATGTGATTTCTTAATGCAAACATATTACTAACATCTTTGTTTTGCAAATTTTACCATTGGTTCAAGTGTTAGAAAATTTGAAAAAATATGGCCACATTTTACGATTCTTCCGGTTTGAAATTCCGTTTTTTAATTCGCGGAGCCTCAAAATTATTTATTGTACTATTTATTATTTTGGGTACTGTAACGCCGTCCCTTTTTCGCCGCTTGTCGAGGCGGGAAGCGGGTATGGCTCCGGGAATTTATGGGCATTTACGCCGGGCCGCGCACGGCCGTGACAATGCGCGGTCCTCCCGGTACAAAGACGATCTCGCAGGTCAACCTCGACTTTCAGGAAATCTGGTGTCTTACGTTCGGGCGCCAGGCACCGGACGGGTGCCGCACAAAATACGCGGAGGGCACCCTCGAGACGCCGAGATATTACGAGGCACGAAACGGTTCCAAGGTTCGGACACAGGGGGATCGAGGACAGCCCTCACGGCAGGGCGGATCGCGTAGGGCAGAAGAACGGGGTAGACAATTTTTGGCTCTATTTGGTCTTTATTTGAGACGATATTACAAGCGCGCGGCCACGTGGCTGCACCCGAGAGCCCGCGCTCTTCATACACTTTTGCGGCAGGTGGTCCGCTCGCGGTGCGTGTCGGTCGATATTATAATTTTTCCCGCACGCGTACAGTTTCTCGGTACGATATGGGCCCCCGACGGGGCGATATTCCGCGGGGCGCAGATGGACGGCGCGATACGTTGACTGTCGTGGAACCTACGTCGCGATACGGTGGTATTCCCGTGCTAGACAATACGGCGAAATCCCGAGACTACTATCGGCGGTCGATCATGCTATTACTTCGACGGCGTTTTGCCCCCGAGGAAGACTTCCCGAAAGATACTCTACGCTATTTCCCGAAATTCTCCACAACGCCGACGGTTCGGCGTGAGCACAATGGCTCGAGACGACGTTCGTCTCGGCCCACCAAAGTCGAAGAACGCGACGGGCTGCTTACGCCTCGACGAGGTGAGCCGTCTCGTTCTCCCACAAAATTCCCACTAAATTTTCCAAAGCCTCTCCGAACCAACACGTACGAGTTTTCCTCCAGACGGGAGGGATACAATGTAGGAAGGACCACTGCGTGGACTTACCGTATCTCGATACGCTTCTCGATATCCCGCGGGCGGCTCTCTCCCGTGTCGTCCGCTGCCGTCGGCTCGAGAATCCTTGGTGCTTCCGGGTGGCACTATCGGCACGAGCCCCGCTATTCAAGGCTCGCGTACTCGCGATAATTATGCGGACGCTATACGGTGTTCGGCGTTCGCGTGCTTACGATAATTATTCGGACGATCGACGTTCGCGTACTCGCGACAATTGCGGCGGACGAAACTCGGCAGATAGGAAGCGATCGCGGAGCGCTACGGTACTCTTCGCCTGGTCGCACGACAGTGGTCCTTTGATTTTCGTCGCGCGATCGTGAGGACTTCCGCATCCGCACTCTCGCGCTCTAGTATCGATTTTTCCCTACTGGGGCGCGCGGGTTGCAAGTTTTCGGGAATGCAGGAGCGCGCTCTCGACGGGTCCCTGGGCCCCGGACCCCCGCGATTTCCTCTGCGAAATCGTGGAAACACCAAACGGTCAGTCTCGCTCTGACCTGATGAGACGGCGGCACCCCCTTAGTTGAAGCCCATTTCCAACTCTAAGGTGAGGCGGCAGCAGATCTAGGGCGATCATCTCCGATCGCCGTTGTTCTTTAGGGCTTCCATCTCGCCGCTCGCCTCCAGGTTGTCCGGCCTGAGTGCGTTGCCTCATCCCTCCACCAAATGTACCGGTACCGGATTTTCTCTTTCCCTGCTCGGGTTGGCCGTACTTTGTCGCGTGCTCCGTCTGCATCCTCACCTGGAACTTGCCACGCTCGGCACGCAAAAAAAAACTCGTCGTGACTCGATATCGGATCGATCATCCGCTTCCTCGGGGAACACCCACGCTTTCCTGCGGTCGAAGTCGGCGCCAAAAGGGCAGCCCGGTCCCTTCGACGCTCAGGGGTAGGCGGACCAGTGACGTCGCAAAATGTGCAACGTCACAGTACATAAAATTGTTGGATATTCTTTAGACATACTGAAGTGACGGTTAACACTGTCTGCCCTAAAGTAAAACTTCTCACGCAGTAAAAAAAAAGAACACGGGGAAGGTCATTCACGTATTTTATCTGAACTGTTGTTAGGGTGTTGTGCACTCCGAGTGTACAGTAAAGGTTAATGGCATCCCTAGTACAAAGGACATTGGTTTTTCCAAGCCTGCCGGTGAATAGCGGTCGATCAGTTGGTGCACTTGCAATTAGCAAGTGTCAGGGTCATTCCACGCGAAATCGGACATTTTTCTGCATAATCTGTTGGATTTTGTAAAAATTTGAATATGTTGTCTTTAGTAACAGAAGAACGAATCTCAAAGGAAATTTTGATTCCTTAAAAATGGTTGATTTTACAAACCGATGAAAATGAGGGTGCTATTAAAAAGTTTGGAAAAAATTGAGGCATAGCCCCAATTGTCCCCATTACGAACTTGTTTTTGACAAAGTTGACACTTTAAAATCGATGAAAGTAGAATTATTTGAAGACTGAGCACGTCGACCGTCCGAGGCCGTATAAGGGTCTATTCATATTTGCCGGACCGGAGGGTTTCAAATACGGACTCTAGGTCCAAATCCCGTGTTGCCGACGATCTGGGCGTCCGGCGCCGGACGGATGCCACGACAGCATCGGATGGAAATCGGATGCCCATCGTCTGTCCGAATGGCCTACACCGGATGGCCCAGCTCATTGGCATCCCAGGGGTGTAGAGGGGAGTAAACTGTTCTAGTGTCAGGTAGCCAACCCCCGCTGTGTGCGGGTCTTAGCTTTTGTTGCGAGCATCTCGTGCGCCTCTCAAGTGGACTTGTTAGGGTTCCGGCAAGTGTAAAGTAGAAAATGTGGAGTCTCCGTCAGAAAACGGAGGCTCCGGCAAATATGAATAGACCCTAACACGGTGCGGCGTTCGCTACAAATAATTTAAATTTCGCGACGCTTATTTTTACACGTCCCTAAAATCTGCAGTTATTCAGATATCGAAAAACCCTTTGAGTTTCGTTGATAGGTCACAAAAGACTAAAACATTGTTTAAATTTGGAGTACTCAAATACTGCACGCATGAGCGATAGGTGAATAGCAGTGAGCTAAGGTGTTGAACAATTACCGCCCACTGTTATACGATTGTATGGGATGAAACGGC
The DNA here is from genome assembly GCA_913789895.3 of Seladonia tumulorum. Classification (NCBI taxonomy): domain Eukaryota; kingdom Metazoa; phylum Arthropoda; class Insecta; order Hymenoptera; family Halictidae; genus Seladonia; species Seladonia tumulorum. Next base: position 2,326,339 of record CAJYYF030000015.1, on the reverse strand, counting down.
ACCATTTTGTATGGGTGCGAGGCGGTGACACAGTATTGGTACGAGACCGCGAAGAAGGTTCCCTGGTGGGAATGCGTTGACGTATCTATACCTTGTCCAACGAGATGATGCAGTAGACGTAAACATAGCCACTCGAGTGCGACAGAGTTGATGTTACACTTCGAAGGTAATTAGCAAAGGACGTGTGCTAGTACTTTAGTGACTCGTCTGGTTGGGCAGAGTGTGGATACAAATGCGTGGCTGATTGGATCAGAGTGGAACAGGCAGGCCTCAGTTTCACACGTATTTCCGGCCACAGTCGAAATATTGGCTACAGCCGTCACACATACTCTGTAGCGTGTGACGTCGAAACCCAAAAATTGGTACTACGGGTGCGGCTGAGGTGGCATTCTGGCGCTAACGATAGACTCCCCAAAAATGGTTACACTTAAGAAATGGCGAAATGAAAATTATTCCCGGATGGCCGAGGAGCGGTTACTAACAGCGGCTGGGCAGTTGTACCTAACGTCTTTATACCATGTACGTACATAGATGTGCTACCGCCACAGGATTTAGTACCGTTATGAATTATTAATTGAGGAAATTCACTTTTCGCCAATAATATACCTTGTTGGAAACATTAACATTAACATTAACTATCATTGCTCTATGGACATAGCGAGAAAGTAGAGGATTCGTTCCATTGGGAAATGATGAAAGAGAGTATGCGTACTTCCGACGTTAGACAAGTAAACATTTCAGCAAAATGCAAGACGAGCGTTTGATCGAGTGTGTACGCAGTCGCGAGTTTCTGTACAATTTGTCGCATAGGAAATTCATCGACAGCAAGTTCAAAGCAATCGTATGGAGGGAGATAGGCGACGAATTAAATCAACCAGGTTAGTACTCAATTAATTTTAATACTTAAATAACACGCGTTACAATTAATATTCGCAAGTAAAACTAACTCTAACTTATACTATATACCTATACTATATTTACACCTTAACCCTAACCCTAACCCTAGATTATATTGTTGAGGACAAAAATTCTTTAAACTTATCTCTAACGACAAACGACTCTCTCGTTGAGTTGCCCTGTGGAGCATTTAACGCAGACCAGCTTGCAGCCTGCACTTCGTGCTCCTCCGGCGGCGAACTGGTCGCTGCTGCTCCCGGGCATATCTCATACTTCCTGATCCAATTATGCAAGATGCATGTGGTCATTATTATGTAATCGATATTTTCAGGTTTGCACTGAATTCTTCTGTTATACACACGAAATTTCTGGACTAAAATCCAGAACGCGTTTTCGACCACGCGTCGGGCGAGAGAGAGTCGTTTGTTAAAATTTATCATATTGTGACGGCTACGCGGCCTCTCGGAAGAAAACGCGTTTCTAAGCCGAGAACGCGGGATCTCAATAGCTGTCCGGATTTACAACCCACTGACCCGCAAAGAGGACCAGAAGGATTTAACGAAAAGGACGGGCTCGACAATGAACTATACGGATTGAACGTTATGGATCGACACAATTGATTAGATGGCTACGCAGTAACAAATATATATTTCTCAACAAGTGAATATAAAAACGGAATATAAAAAAGGATAACAATAAAGAAGATAACAAAGCTCGCTTACCAATAACGCAGTTTCCTTCTATACAATATCAACGTTAACGAATAACGGAAAAAGAGAGATTTCGTTTATACAGCTGAGATACCTAGAACTGAGAAACGACAGAAAACCGATTACTATTCACTGCACCGCAATCTACGTCGCGGAACTAGGAGTTTAAACAAAAGAAAAGAAAAGACATTAAAACTTAAAACTACGAGCACGAGGGCTCGGCAAGTCGAAACGAATAAAACTAACTATAACTAAATTATCGAAAGACTTAGGACTTTCGCCCGGGCGATATTGAAAACCCTGAACGAACTCTGCCTAAACGCGTCTTACGGATTCTACGACACGCACCTCGCGCTTGTACATCGAAGAAGAACGATTCTTCACCAGATTTCGGCTAGCTCGGCCCGCTGGCCGGCTCCCCTCTCTACGCGCCTAGCCAATTAGATTTGGTTCCTGGTGTGACAACCCAATCACGCGCGTTACGCATTCGTCTCTTTCTTCCAATACTTCACTCACTCGCTCTCGCACGTTCTGCCAACGGTCGTCGATCGGCGTAGTTCGGGCAAACAAAAAGGACCTTAAAACGGCCAACATACCTACACAGAGCGCTCGGAGTGCCCGGTTAGGGTAATCCCACAATTGCAAAGAATTACCGAGCACAGCCTTACGTCCTCATAACCAATGCCACACAAGCCAGCCTCCCCTCTCCCGTTGGGAACACCGCTTAATGCCCACGGCCCGACTGACGAGGTCGCTAACAACAACAAGGCGACGAGCGGGGCGTCGTTACCTCTCCCTTTGTCCTAATCTAAATACTTATACATAGCAAACGTTTCCGGACGGCGTTGATTCCAAGAAGGGTATTTGTTACTTAAATGCATTCAACGCGGAATAATCTAAAATATTATACATCGTCAAAGGCCGCACTGTGGTCAATTAGGGAAATCCCACAATTACAAGAATTATCAACCACAGTGTTACCGACGGTTAAAGCCAAAATGGTTTCAAAAACAAACAATAATTGTTCGGAACGTAACAGTCCTCCCTCCTTAAAGTCATCGTCGTCCTCGATGATGTAACATACAACTATACATTATGCGCTTAACCGGAGCTTACTTAAGAAAATAACGGTTCGAATCGACGGTCGAAAAATACTTGCATGCGGGAATTCTTTTTGTACTTCGTATATCTAGTGACTGCGGTATCCGCCATATAAATACGCAATACTTGTGATCTGTCTGGCATCCTTACTGTATTATATGCGCATGTTAAAACTGTCCTGTCCATTCTCGTACAACCCTCGACATCTATAACTTCTATATATGGGCAGTTTCTTATCACACCGCAAATATCCTCGGCATGCAACGACCGATTTGAACTACAATGCAACTCCCTTAATGCATGTAGTGACCCCAGCGCGTACCCTGGCATTTCCGGGTACATATTGTTTAGTTCCAAGACCATCAATTCCTCCAGGTTGGTTAATGCATCCAGGGAGGATTCCCCTCTGATGTTAGTACATCCAATCAGGTTCAGATAAGAAATTTGTGTGAGGCTTGCGCCAATTTCCCGTACCGTGTCGACCGTCACCCAACCACAAAACGTCAGCGAAAGGTGGACGATTTGTCGGTAACCACGGAATAAAGGCAAGGCCTGATCTACTGGCCCCAAGTCCATCTCCACAAAGTCTGCATCCTCCATTTGCAGTTGATCATCCTCCTCAATGCGGTCCGCCTGGGCCACGCCGAAGGTCAATGCATGTATCTTTAAAGTCTTTAGGGTTTGTTGCAGGCCTTTATTATTAGATAATGTGGTCAGTATCGTGTCGTCAGTCAGTGTCTCTAATAGTGTCAAATCTAACGAGTCTAAAGTCTGTTGTGTAGCCAATGTTTCAACTAGATGCTCCACCGAGATTCCCACGCATCGATCTAACTTAAGATTCTTTAGGACTGGGTTCAGATAACGGAAAGAGTTTCCGCTCAAAACGGTCCCCGTGAACCGAAGTGATTTTAGATTTCTAGCTCTTTCGAGCACCTGCGCTAATTCAGGCTCTATCGGCGGCTGCGATTTTCCTAATGCCAAACTCTCTAATTTGCTCGCAACGTATATAAGATTCCTAATTGCCGATGGCCGTATGGTTGACGCCGTGAAATCTAAATGTAAAAGATTTGGACATTCCTTCACTAGTATCGCTAAAATTTGCGGTTGTAAAAATTTTGAGATGCTCCCATCATTAATTATTATTGCTGTTATATGCTGCGCTGTTCTACGCAGCAACCAACGTAAGGCGTCCAAACTAACAGTCTTTCCGTGCCAACCATGCGGCTGTAACGTGAAATGGACGAAATATTTGAAGGTACAAGAAAACTACAGATTTATTAAAACGAAGTTACAATTACGGAGGTTCAGTCAAGATTAACTGCCCTGGGAATGTTCCCATACTTATAGTTAAATTTATTGGTGAGTAATGATTTTTTAGTGTCGATTCGGAGAATGCTGTTGCGCGCAGTTGAAATAGAGATGATTCGACATAATGCAGTTTTTGGGTCATTAGTATCGAGTCGGCGAATGCTGTCGTGTGCAGGTGATGTGAAAATACAGATGATCCGGCATATTCCGGGTTGTTGCCCTGTCGTGTTGAAATACAAGTGATCCGGCATACTTCGGGTGTTACATACCCCCCTCCTTAGATTGATTTTGGTCCTCCAAAATTTTACTTTCTCTTGAGAATGGACTTGTGGAATCTTGCTTTACCTGGTTCGAATGTAATATGCCTATTTCCTGTATCGGAAGAAAACTCTATTACCGGTACCTCTGTACAAATGTTTAGCGGCGCTAGAGGTACAGGTGCTGGTGTTACATTGTTAATGGTTTGCGTATTGTTTTTAGTCTTACGAAATAATGAATGGATACAAAGTATTTTAGGTAAACAATTAAAGATTCCTATCTTATTTAATACATATACTCCTAATAGTCCAAGGGAAACATAGCCTGCTATTTGTAGTGTTGTGAGTCCCCAGTGTTTAATGCTTTCGATTCTATGTGAATAAGTCAATTGATTTGTCCTGTCAGTTATTTGGTCTAAAGTATTCTGGTAGCTGTTAATGTTACTGAAGATTTTTGGTGTGTTTTCTAAAGTGTCTAGTATCAAATGCAAGTCTGTGTCATTTCCTAATGGTATGGTTTTAATCCTGATCTCGTACGTTATGTTAATTTTCGTAGCTCCTATGTTCATATGGTTGTCACCGTATATTAAGTCACATGTTTCAGCAGATCGCAACAATGATGGTTTTTTGAGTTTAATAGTTGTTGTTGTCTTTCCACAAATTACATTGATTTCGAATGGTTTCTCTGGAATGGCTATGTATTGATTTTCTGCTTTTAGAGGTATAAAAGTGATCTCTTCTATCTTGAATACTATATACTTGCAGGTGTTTATATTGTTTCCAAAATTTATGAGCTCCGAGGCACAATCGTGTCTCGCTGTTCTATCATGTATCGGTTGATTTTGCTTGCAAAGAGTTATACCTGCCTTAGTTTTACAATATTTTTCTAAGTATTCTGCGTCTACGTTCGTATAGGTAAGGCCTGATGTAAAATAAATTGGATGTTCTACGAGTGGTGCTAAAAATGCATTGTTACGTTTACTCGGTATGGGATATATGTGGACTATATCCCATTCTGTGTTAATCATTAATGGTACAGAGATTTTGAAGAATATTTTGTTATTGAGTGTAAATACTTTGAGTGTGGCTATGTCTAGAATAAATTGAAAATTTTCTGTCGTAGGTTCTATAGCGGAATTAAGTGCCTTATGTGCCAGAGCTTTGCCAAAATTGTTTATGAAAATTTCGTGGTCTATGATCTGTGGACTAATTATGCCTTGTTTAGCCATTAATATTACGTTAAGGATTTCGTCAAGTTGAAATTGTAAGTCGTATATAGCGCTTTCTGTTCTGATAAATAGTTCTGTGATCCATTCTTCTCGATCGATTGCTCGTTCGAAATGTTTAAATTCTGAAATCAAACTCTCTATGCGTTTGATTCCGTCCGAGCTTATGATTTTTCTAATTAAAGTGGTTTGATTGCTTACAATGGTTTTTAGTTCGTTTCCTTCGTTAAATAGTTTGTCAATATTCGCATTTATTAATTCTAAATCGTTGTTGTCTAATGTACCGAATTGGCTCTTGGATACTGATCCTATAATATTTAATAACCCTCTTTTATATCTACTATGCGTGATTAATTTTAGGTGTAGTGCTAAGCTATCTAATTTGTTTATTCGCTCATTTAGTGAATCAACCTCGTTTTTTAGTCTGCAAGCCACTTTACATCGTTCCTGAATAACCTTAGTATGCATCTTAACTTGATCAAGCCTTACAAATACATCATCTATGTCTAGTCCTATGAAAATATCTACTTCTGAGTTATACAAGTACGCTTTATTTATTTCCTCGTGGAATATGGAACTATCCTCTAAGGGTACTAAATCTAATCCGTATACGAGGTTCCCGGTAAAGGTGATGGTGATCGCCCTGCAAAGTAAGGTTTTAATCGGTTACCGTGTATCTTTTTGACTTGATTGTCTACAAAAATTTCATAGTATGGTGTGTTGGTTCGTTGTATCCTATATGGCCCTAACCATTCAACATCTAACTTGTCTTTTTTATGGTCGTTGTGTATTAACACAAAATCTCCTTCTTTAAATATTGCCTGAGTCCTGACAATCTTTCTTTGTTGGTCCCTTTGATATCTCTTTTTACTCTTCAACAGAGTTTCCCTAGCCAATGTTAAATATCTATTTAATTGTTTTTGCCAAAGTGAAAACATTTCATCATAGGTGAAACCTGTGGTTCTCGCGATGGATGAGGGTAGGTTAGCTTTTCTACCGAAGGTGAGTTCGAAAGGTGTAAAGCCAGTTGCTTCATGAATAGAAGTATTGTATCCTAGACAAATGAAGTTCAGAATATCGTCCCATTCCTTGTCACTGTCGTGTAAGCTAGTTCGTATTAAATCTTTTACCGTAGCATGAGTTCTTTCTAAGGATCCGTTGGATTGGGGATGGAAGGATGTGGTCTTTATGTGTTTGATTTTAAATGCTTCCTCGAATTTCGTCATTAGTTCGCTAACAAAGTTTTGTCCCTGGTCGGTGAGTATTGTTTTAGGTGCTGAAAATATGTATATGTAATGGTCTAATAATGCGTTAAGTATCGATTCTGTCTGCTGTGTTTTTAGTGGTACTAGTATGAGATATTTCGTTAGGTCATCGTGTATAGAGAGTATAAATTGATTTCCTTTCTTGGTTTTTGTCATTGGGCCTATAATGTCCATAGCTCTCTTGTCGTTCGGTTCAATTGGCGTGTCCGATATTACTGGCATTTCTTTGGGTCTGATTCTTGTTAATTTTTCCTTTTGACAGGCGTCGCATCTCTTTACATAATCTTCTATCTTCTCCATTAGGTGTGGTATTTTGAATTTATCCTTTATTCTCTGGTAGGTCTTCTGTATTCCGAAGTGTCCGGTGGCGTCGTTGTGATTTTCTTTCAATATCGTCTCTATTTCTTCTTCCGTCAGTTCTCGTATCGGTTCCCATGCGAAGTAGATCGTTTTATATCGGTCGTTGAAGTACATTAGTATGATCTTGATCCTATTTTTCTCAATTTCGGTCAGTGCCTTGTCTCCGATTCCAATCTTCGTATTTTTCTGCAGTATTTTGTATATCTTCTTCAGACAGTTTGTTTTGTCGTAGTTGCCTAATTCCGTCTTGGTTAGCTGATAGAACGTATGGTCATTTGGTACGATCTTTAAACGTGCTGGTATTGCTTCATCCTTTTCCCATTCGTCAAAAATCTTTAGGTGGTTTTGAATTTCGGGATCTTCTTCGTCTTGTTGCGTGGTGATTGCATGTACTCTTGACAACGCGTCCGCGGCTGTGTTATCCTTTCCTTTTGTATATTCGATCTCGTATTCATACTCTTCCAATTTCAGTCTCCATCTCATTAACCTTGAAGAAGGATCTTTGCAGTTGTTTAACCATTTGAGTGCCTGGTGGTCGGTGCGTATGATGAACTTTCGTCCTAATAGGTATTGTCTCAGTCTCTTTACTGCCCATACGATAGCCAATAATTCTTTTTCTGTTGTCGTGTAGTTTCGTTCAGGTGCATTAAGTGTTCGCGATATATAACAACATGGGTGTCCGTCTTGTGATAGCACTGCCCCTATACCTTCGTTACTGGCGTCTGTCGTTAGAGTGAATTGTCTGTTAAAGTCTGGGTATGTTAATACGGGTGCTTCACATAGCTTTTGTTTTAAGGTTTCGAAACTGTTTTGCTGTTTGTCTGTCCAGTGGAATGGTACGTCTTTTTGGGTCAAGTCTGTCAATGGTTTAGCGATCTTTGAAAAGTTCCGTATGAATTTTCGATAGTATCCGGATAATCCTAAAAATGATTTGATTTATGTCGGTGTTGTGGGTACTTTAAAATTTTCTACAGCTAGTATCTTTTTAGGGCCGTCAGGAAGTCGGAATTCCGTTTCGCGTCTCGAAGAATTACCGTGAAGCTTAGCGTGGCATCTTTCGATGCCTGGCGCCCGTTAGCAGGACTCGATCCTCAGTTAGAATTCGCGAGAAACCGACCTTCCGACGTGTCGTTTGTCGCGGGTGGACCGCGTACCGCGCGACCGGTGCGTGGCCCGGCTTTACCGCCTTAAAACCCGTAGTTGCCCAGGTTTTCGCCGTCCGTCGGACCGGGAAAACCCAGGCAACGTGACAGAATATAAGAGTCAAAATTTGTTTTACAGTGTTTAGCCGGGGCGGCTAAATAGTCAGGCTGGCCGAGTTGTAAGGGATTCGAGGGACCGCGGCCCATGAGGACCGCAGCTGAGTGTCGTAGACCAGCCAGGGGCGCAGTTTATGATTACGGTGCGGACGTGATTTGGGGCTATTTTTGAGATTTAGCGAACTTCCTGTTTTCGATAATTTACTAGAGATGTCGTATTTTAGCTAAAGGTCTCAATAGCCGTTGACGTACCGTAAGACATCTGCGAACCAAACGCGGACCGTTAAGGGTTCTAGGTAGGCGACGAAGATGGGAAGTGAGGATGACATAAAGATTGCCAGTTACCCTCACCTTGCCGCCTCTTCGAGGGCGTACATGAGTCCCAAAGTCATTTACGATTGGTCACCGAAAAGCGACCGCCCACGTCGGAAAAACCTTTATAACGAGCAGCAGGAATAGGAAGAAGGGTGGTTGTTGTAGAAATAGCGCGAGCGGGTATAGTCTTTGTTATTCTGAGTGAAAATAAATATATTAATCCAAGACTTTGTCAAGTCTTTGTAACGAGTCCGATTTCTCGGGGCTCGTTGCAACCGGTATTTCTCGCGGCCTGAATGGTGCTCGCCGCACCAGGGTTCGCGTATACGCGAGAACAGGAACGGTTACGGCGGGACAGGATCGAGGTTGTCAAAATAATTCCACGAGATCGGTTCACTGCACGCTCGCTGTCTTTACCCGGTCGGATCGTTGATCGCGGTTCGCGCTCGCGGATGTCGGCGTGACGGTTCGGCACGGATCGCGGATGTAGCGGTCAGACGCGTCGGAATGGCAAGGACGGGATCGAGATAATCTCGTCGGCACTGCGAGCAGGAACAGGAACGGAAGAATCTCGTCGGCACGGCGAGCAGGAACGGGACGGAGAATTCTCGTCGGCTCGGCGAGTAGGAACGGGAACGGAGAATTCTCGTCGGCTCGGCGAGTACAGGAACAGGAACGGGGTAGTCCCCGCATAAGAGGACGAGGCGTGCGTGTCCGCCTCTTTTATCCGTTCACCCTCGTGGCGAGGGGTGTGGTGCGGCGTAGTGTATCGACGTAGTGTATCGTAGTGTATGTGTGAAAAACGTCTGAGACAAAACTTTTAAATTTTTTGCGTACAATTTGAATATGCAATAAAAAGTACCAGGTCCCATTTAAAAAAAACGACTTCCGGTTTGAAAATCCTATTTCCGGTTAGTACCGGAAATTGCAACTATCACCATTCGATAGAACGTACTCGAATTAGTTAGAGTGAGTGACGAGACAAGTCTGAAGGACTGGAAGTTTTACGCTCGAACGACTGATACTCATCAGTGCTCAGTCAAATGAAATTTTCCCAGGCTTGCCCTGGGAATTTCATGCGTAACCCTAGGTATTTAATGCAATAATTACATTATTTTATTTCCAATTATTATTTTACGAAATAAATTATTTGTTATTTGCTAGAATATTTATTTGTTATTTGATTTTGTGTAGCATCAAATATTTGTATTTACAAATTTATAATGCGTGGCTACGTTGTAGTCACTATGCTTACTACTTTTATAGAGAAGAAATAACTATGCTTCTTAGTACCGATTCAGTCTTGTGGTTTTTATCGTTGATTTTGAATGTTGCTATTAATAAAGTGTACAGAGGAAACGGTTTAGAATTGAATTCGCTCTTATTCGTGAATGTACTTATTTTCGTTATCGGAAACTAACTGAAGAACTGAGGAAGAATATTGTCAATTACTGTTTAAAACAAAATGTAATTGCGATTATTGTTGTAACTGTTTACAATTATCTAGTGTAAGTGATGCCACCAAGAACATGATTGCCGATGAAGTTTTATATATGTTTCAGAACCATAAAATCATGAAAATAGCACTTGTAAAATGCAATGCTCCTTTACCGTCATAAGTTGAGAGATTGTTTTCACTTGCGACTTTAATTGGTGCTCCCAACATTTGATCACGAACAGACCAAATGTATGAAGAAGGAGTCCTATTAAAAGCTTAAAAAAGTTTCTAACAGCAATAGTCAATAAATTTAAATATTTGAAAATATGTCGTTCATCACCGCTGATGTAGCATTCGTTGTAGCTACTGTCAGGCAAATCATCCTGGTAATCCAATTCAACGTTACCAAATTCTTCTGCCACATCAACTGTAATTTTTATGCCCTTTTCATTCACTACAAATTCTTTGAAGTCCTTCAATGAATTGCTGCCGTTGCCTGTTACTGTCGCTGTTACCTGTGCTGTAATCTTTTTAGCTCTTTAGTCTTTACTAAACAGCTAAACTGAAAGGTCGTGCCGCTATCGCAAATTTCGGTTTATATTTTGTGATGTTGCAAATTTTGCGACGTCACTGTCCCGCCTACTCGCGAATATCGGAGGGACCGGGCTGCCGTTGGCGCCAATTACGACTGCTCGGAAAAGGGCAGGAAGTGCTCCCCGAGGAAGTTTAGAGTCAATCCGGGATAGATAACTAACGAATTTCCGCACGCTGAGCATGGCCCAGTTGCAGGAGCACTCGACGAAAATGGGCCAGGAAAATAAGAAAAACCGATACCGGTAACTTGTACGGATGGGATGAGACACCTGGAGGCGAGCTGCGGGACGAGGACCCCTAGCCGAACATCCTGACATCTTGTCGTGGTCCTGCCGCCGCCTCACCTCAGCAACTTGCAGGGGGTCCCGGTGGATGGTGGTGTAACAAACCCATCAGGGCAGATCGAGAATCTGATCCCTTTTCGCGTTGAGGAAAGGATTTTCCGTGCGGGTTCGGGGCCCGCGGACCCATCGAGTATACGTTCCTGTATTCCCGGAGACTTGCGAGGAGCGCGCCCCATTAGGGAAAAATCGGCACTAGGGCGAGGAGTGGGGATACCGAAGTCCTCATGACCGCGCGACGAAAATCGAAGGATCACTGTCGTACTACCGAATAGTACGGTACCGTCTTCCGCGTTCCGAGTCCCGAGTTCCGAGTACGGGAGTAATCGTCTCAAGTTTTCGCGCCGACCGTACCATATCGTTTTCGCCGTACCGTTTGCGCCGACCACCTGGCGTTCCGCGAAGTCCCGTCCCGACTGGCGGAATCTGTACCGAATTACCGTACTCACGCGGACGATTTTAACGAACGACAACCACGCGCGGCGAGCCCTCCACCTTCTCGCAATTCTGTGCGAAGAGCGCGGGCTCTCGGGTGCGGCCACGTGGCCGCGTACTTGTACCCCTTTTATAATAAAGATCTTATCGAGCCGAATACGTTTCTCGTTCTTATAACCTGCGCGATCCGCCCTGCCGTGAGGGCTGTCCCCGTTATCCCGTGTCCGAACCATTGGACCCTTTCGCGTTTTCCGTCGTCCCGCGTTGCTCGAAGGTTCCCTCCGCGTGTCTCGTGTGGCACCCTTCCGGTGCCTGGCGCCCGAGCAGAAGACTCTTGTATCGCGTATTTTTTCGAGGGATTTTCGAGACCGCTTTTGTACCGGGAGGACAGCGCATCGTCACGGCCAAGCGCGGCCCGGTCAAGCGCCCGTAAATTCCCGGAGTCGTCCCCGCTTCCCGCTCTTACACGCGGTGAGAAAGGGGCGACGTTACAATTTTAATTTACTAAAATGGGAAGAAAGAAATGTGAAATTGTAAGACAGTTCTTTGAAGTGACTCTATGTGGTAGAAGTCTACGCTGTTCAATTGGCGACTCTTCTTCAATCATTTCGGTATGAATATTTGCTATTGTTGCGGAATATAGCCAGGATCTGAGTCAGAATGACTCAGGAAAGGTTGCAGTAGAGGAAGAAATGTGTGAGAAGTATGAAAGGAGACTGGTGTGAAAAATGAGAGAGAGTGTATAATTAAATAAATATATATTAACCGAAAAATGACAATGAAGGTACACAGGAGTGAACGCAAAGCCCGCAAACACACTTGAAATAGACGGCGATCAGTCGATCGGAAAGACAATATAGATAAGCGCTGAGATCAGTCGATCACTAACGTGGCAGGAGTCGAAAAGACAACCGTTTCGGAGACGCAGGTCTACTTATACTAATGCGGGCCGTTGGTTTCGGCAGGATGAGGAGTGGGATTTTCGAAACAGGTAAGGATGAGGCAGAGCAGCCCGTTCGTTAGGACGTCCTAACGGCGTCCCAACGGTCGGGGCTGCGATGGAGACAAAGGGTAGAGGCAGTGGATTTCGGAGTTTGGAAAACAACCAACGACCCGCGCGGCACGAGCACGAGAATCGCACGAGAGACGGTATTGACAAATTTGAACAGCTGATTGTCGCGCGAGGAAGACGGTGTTTACCGGCGACGGGCAAAAACGCCGATGCGTGATCGCTCATGCACGACGCCGGTGTCGGTGGCAATAATACCCGGATTAGACGGTTATTCGGGGAATTGAATTATAATGATTACGGTGACGAATAATCAGCCGATGCAGATTTTAAACAGCTATTTAAGTACTAATTGCTTTTTAAATTTACAGTAAATATTTTTCTTATTATTAAAATGTATATTTTAAGGATCATTCTACAAACCTGCAGAAGCATCTCGAAATTAATCATCCAAGTGAATTTATGCTGGTAATGCTTGAAAAGACTGGCCGTAAAAGGAGGTCAGAAGATGAAGAAATGAATAAAACCAGTAAAAAACCGAAACATGACTTAATGCATGCTTGTGTGAGGCTTACAACTATTCATGGAAGGCCCTTTTCCCTGATAGATGACGAAGCATTTCAAGACATCCTTGAAATGATACCTCAACATTCGAAAAGAGACGCAGTTAATATTAATGCTCATAAAGTGCGTGATGCAGTTTCAATAGAAGCAGCGAAAGTGCGGGATAAAATTAAAAAAGAATTAAAGGATGCACTGATATTCTTAAAAGTTGATGCTGCAACGTGTATGAGCCGATCTTTTTTGGCTATCAACGCTCAATTTTTAAAAAATCAAGAGGTATCTCTGAGGACATTAGGTGTAATTGAGCTGTTTAAAAGCCACACTTCGGAACATTTAAAAACTGCTATACTTAATACTTGTTCAAAATTTGGTATTTCTTCCAAATAAATCTATACCATTACAGTAGATAATGCAGAAAATATGATAAAAACGGTTAACATATTGAATAACCTAAATTCCAGATGTCTCACCGATGACTCACCAGTCTATTCTTAAATCGGCATCCACCTGTTTCCTCCTCGATAAGATAAGGATTTAGTATATTAATATTTATATTAATATTTATTGTGCTTTATAATAAAGTCTGTTGGGCTACGGCTCAACCATTTCTTTTTTTTTTATATTATTAAGGGTGATTTTACGTGACATTTTGGGGATCCTGCCAGGATAGTGTTAATTGTTCTTCGGAAAACTTAACATTTCATTCTTACTACGAGAGAAGATTGAAACTCTGGGCTACGTGCTACACCAGAAGACGAACACACTATTACGAGCGACCAGTGAAGAATTACAGCATCCTACTACGATTCGGAGTTCCTTCTACGGAATACTTTCTACGAAGAATCAAACAGGTAAATACTGGATTCATTTGTTGTTTACAAAACGAGAAGAAATAGCTTCTCTAGTCAAGACTCAGAAGACACAAGTTCAGCAGAATCAATTATAATGGCACACCTAAAGGAAGACGGAGATTCAGCCGGCACGAGCAATACGGCAATCGATCCGAGTAGGAGAGCATTACTAGATGCAATGCAAAAACAGAATGAACGCCATGAGAGTGGTATGGCAGAAATAAGGCGTATGTTGAAAATGACCAACGAAGAAAATTATAAGAGAGCAAAAGAAATAGAAAGCCTAGGAAAAAGTTTAGCTAACTTACGAGTAGCAGGAAGCCTAGCAACCTCTGATTTCAGCTCTATTATAACGGAAGATAACAGTACACCCACTGCCAGAACTACAATGAAGCGTAAACTAGTCAAATCGCCACAACCAGGTCCCTCATACAAGGAACCACTAAGAGAAATCGCCACCGAAGACGACTCTGACGAAGAAATCCAGACTCGAGAAGACTGAAACTCCAAAACACCCAGCTAAACTTTCTATTCAATTTATACCAATACTCAAAGGTCGAGATGACATAGGAATTGAAGGATTCATCAAGAAAGTACGTAAAGCAAGAGCAAAATGCAAAGAACAACCCGAATTACTAGATTGGATTATTGCCCAACGTATTACGGAAGATGCAGAACGCAGCATTCAACACTTAGAAATCGAAAGCTACACAGAATTATATGACGCTCTACGACAATTTGTAAGTATGCCTATGAAGGATGAGGGAACTATTGAGTCTTTTCCTTCCAATAAAGTTCACACAGGGTTACTTAACCGAGACGTTTATTTTTAATCGTGCAATAACGACGGATAAACGCCCACTCTTAAACTATAATTTTGGTGATGCTGCGGGGTGTCTTCCAGACCCAGCGCTAAGTGAGGTACGTGCCTTCTGGCTTTCGTCAAGCAGGCACAGCTCTCCGGGCTGATAGAAACCAGCACGGGTCGCTGGGGTACTCTCAGCTGGGGGCACTTCGACTACCCAAAATTTATGGCTTCCACTTGCGCTATTGAGTTAGTGGCAAGAAACTACAGGAACACATCTGTCCGCCAAGTGGCCGAAATCGTTAAAGACGTCTTCTCAAAAATAGCGTCTTACTCTGTGCAAACCATAAATCTTGCTAAACACTTGTGCGCCGAAGATCTCTCTTCCGGCGCCCAGCTAACCGCTACACCTACTACAGCCGACAGTGCAAGAGACCGCCTACGACAAGTACGACAAGGAATAACCGAAAGCGTGCATAGCTACACCACATGGTTTAGAAGTTTGTTGAACGAACTAACATATGCACTCCAATATGAACACAAGAATGCAATCGAAAGAAGAGTAGCCATCGATTTAGAGAACAGACGAGCAGTCAAAATCTACGTACTCAACTTCAAAGATGAAATTGAAACAAGAGTATCTGCATCATCGCCTAAAGACTTGATGAAAGCACAAGAAGCAGCATTCCAAACAGAAACCACCATCAGCGAGAAGAAGCGCTTACGTACATCATAAGTACGAACGTTTCCAATCTGCAACATCAAGACCGATCGAGAGGACGAGAGCTCCAACAGCCAGACCACCTTCAACATTCCAACAGCACGAACAGAAGCCGCTCGTAGAACGACGCACAATGAAGTGCTTCAAGTGTAATCAAATGGGACACCTAACCAACCAGTGCGCAAATTTTCGCGTACCCAGCCAACAAAACCTCCCACCACAAACACGAGTGAAGCACATGACCGTCGGGCCATCTCCTCTAGACCAAAGCACTACCCAGAAGAGATGAACGAATACGAGTCCACACCACCACTGGACGACTACCCACTATGTCCATCGTACGAACAAACGGAGAACGAGAATCATTTCTCATCGACAGGTCAGGAAGAAACTTAGTTAAACAAAAACCGCATACTGTAGGACGAAATTGCGAAACAAACATTTTTTATGGGCGCAGATAAATACGAAACTAACGAGTGTTTAAACATCAAATTGCATGACAAAACTAACATATTCTACATTGTTAACGAAAATTTCCCTTTAATAGAAGACGGTATATTAGGATTACCATTTCTTGAAAACTACGAATACCAACTTACTAACCGAACACTGACATTAGATGGGAACGTAATACATTTACAGGAGAACTCAATCATCACACCCGGCGAAACAAAAGTTCAAACCGTATACCTTGAAGGAAAGCCAACGCGAGTATACTTTATCAACTCTGGTAAGCAAGATCATGTAATTACTAATGGTATTTCCAATACAAAAGACTTTGATCAGATATCTAAATTTAAAGAATTAATCCGCACTTCACACATAGAAAGAGAGAGAACTTAGAGAACCAATTGAAAAGATCTTATTACATTATCTTGACGTATTCACTCTAGAAACCGACCTACTACCATACACGAATTTAGCACAACACACCATAACATTAACAGAAAAGAAAATCATTAACACTAAATCATACAGACCTCCACATTCACCAGTATTAAAATACCCAGATTTTAACAAACAATTCACTTTGACTACCGACACAAGTAACGAAGGATTAGGAGCAGTACTTTCACAAGATGGACACCCATGTTACATTTCTAGAATACTAAACACTCCTGAAATGAATTATTCTACAACAGAAAAAGAATTACTAGCCATAGTATGGGTAATCAAACGCTTAAGACAATACCTATTCGGAAGGAAATTCCTCATTCGAATAGACCACCAAGCTTTAAAATGGTTAAACAATTGTAGAGAGACCTCCTCAAGACTAATGAGATGGAGACTAGGACTCGAAGAGTACGAATACGATATTTCGTATATTCTATTAAATATACCAAAGGAAAAGACAATACTGCAGCACAGACGCACTATCACGAGTCCATGCAATAATAAAGAACAAAGAATTCAAAGGCAAAGTTCGAATCAGCCACGAAATAAAATTAAACGAATGGGAAAAAAGCGAAGAATTACCAAAAAGACACTATCAAACCCAACCACAGTTCTTTTTACCAGTTGGCCAAAGAATTTTTAGGTCCATATGACAAAACGAAATGGCTTATAAAACTTTTAAAAGTCATACAAACACATAATAAAATCGGTATAGTAGCAGAAGAATTCAATGCAACAGAAAAGAATACCATATATAGAATGCTCATGTATTACAACGATCAGGTTAAAGAGATCACCTACACTGACAAATCAATATGCTCGTTAACAGAAGAAGAAATAGGTAAAATCCTCATAGAAAACGATGACTTAATAGGACACCCAGGAATACAAAAGACATACGACAGAATCAAAACAAAATACAAAATCCTCAGATTAGTAGAACGAGTAGAACAGAAGGTTAAAGAATGCAAAATTTGTCAAACAGAGAAATTAACAAGAATAAGAAGCAAAGAAGAACCAACCATATCAGTACCCAACGAGAAGATAGCGATGGATTTACTAGGACCATTACCTAAGACTAAATGAGGAAATCAATACATACTGTCCATACATGACAAACTAACTAAATACCTAATATTAGTTCCATTAAAGATGCCGGCGAGTGGTGGCTCGACAGGTGGTGTTGTGGGAATGGTGATCGTTGGGTTAAGCGATGTTGGTTGGGGCTCATCGAAAGATGGGTGAGCGCATAGGTGTGAACCTATAGAGGAGTTCCATTAAAGACTCAACAGACCGGAACCATATGGAACACCCTGTTAAATCACTACATATACATATTCTCAGCACCAAAGAAAATATTGACAGACCAAGGTCAGAACTTTATTAGTAAGGTAATGCAGCAATACGAAGAAGCCTTTAAAATAAAACACATAAAGACAACAAGCTTTCACCCTCAGAGTAACGGATCACTCGAGAGAACCCATGCAGTAATAAAAGACATGTTACGAACTACACAAAAAGAAAGAAATGAGGAATGGGACGAACTCCTCAATTTTTGCTGTTTGGCATATAACACAATGGTACACGAATCTATGGGATTCACACCATTCGAATTAACATTCGGACATAAAGCAAACCTACCCTCTTCCATATCCCTAAACCAACAACGTACCTACGCGGACGAAGTACAGTTTAGTAAAAGAGAATGGGATTGTAACGTACAAAAGGTACAAGAAACTTTACAGGAAAACAAATAACGTTACAAACGAGACCAAGAACGATGGATAGTTCGAAGTCAAACGATATTTAGAATAGGAGACAATGTATTGATCCATAACATTCATAAGAAAGACAAATTAGATACTGAAAGTTTAGAATCATACGTTATAAACAAGGTTAACACACCTTACTACGAGATTTTAGTCGACAGACAAACTAAGAAGATACATGGAAAAAAATAGACTGAAACTTTATTTTCCAGGACAATCACCTGCATCGCCATTACTTGGCACCTCTCAAATGGACTAGAGATGGTACCACTGAAAGAAAACTCTTTATAGATATATTACACGAATACTGCAGAACGATTGTAAATTGAGAGATGAATTAGAAGCCATAGACCAATGCTTAGAGAAAGACAAACTACTAATCAGATACTTAATAAAAGCAGAAGGCGATATATATGACCTACACTTCTCATACGACGAATTATTAAATACAATTACTCTAGCCAAACAAGGTATAATCAGCCCACAAATCATTGACCAAGACACATTTATGCAAACTTACAAAAGTACTTTAGAAAATAAAATCCTAAATACAGCCATCGCACCGCAAAAAGAGAATTTCCAGTTTATACTAGCCATTGCTAATCTAAAACTATTCACTCTTCAGAACAAACTATTCTTTAAAGTTTCAATACAATTGATTCCAAACCTAGAATGAGATATAGACTGCATGTACCCCATACCAAGTAAGAAAAACAATTTATTTATGATTCCATTGATAGAACACCAATTGTATTTTCTAGCAAGGTTAAATTACATTAACGTAGATGACAATTATATCAACCAATATTGTAAAAGGAAAGCAGGTATAACTATGTGCGAACAAACTCAGCCCATTCACGACAGATATACGAGACACGATTGCATCTCAGAACTTATTAACTACAACACCGATGTAAAAATTTGCCAAATAGTAATTTTAAAGATTGTAGAAATGACTTTCATTCCACTCAAAGCTCTAAATCAATTCATAGCCATAGCTGAGAAACCTTTAGATATCAATACTATTTGCAGAACTAAGCATGAAATTATTCACTTACATGGACCCACTCTATTGCGATCCAACAAGAGTTGCGATTTGATTTACTATAATAGCCATATGCGAATTGGAGAAACCAAGTATAACGTTTCATATGAGATTCACATAAAAGTAATTATAACTCCAAATGACACTAATTTCAGCTCGATACTAGCACAACTAGAAAAGACGCCAAAAGTCATGAGTACCATAAACAGATATCAAAGGAATCATGGGGAATATCTATACTACAAATAACAGGATACGTAGCTTTAACCGCAGTCACTATATGGAGATTAGACAAATTAGGAATATTAAATTGTATAAAGAGTTGCAAAATTATGTATACATTTATTTTGCTGTAAGGCTAAAACAAATACACCCCCACACTCTTCAACTTCCAGTGATACGACAGAAGATACCATACTCTACCAACCATTCGACAAGACCATCAAATTCAAACCACGAAGTGTGAAATTCCACAGGTCCATCCTCAAGAGAAAATAGCCACCAAAAATTGGAGGACCAAGTTCAATCTAAAAAGGGGGGAGTGTAACAGCCTAAATTACAAATGTCTCACCAATGACTCACCAGTCTATTCTTAAATCGGCATCCACCTGTGTCCTCCTCGATAAGATAAGGATTTAGTATATTAAGACCTCCGTTATATAGACCGCAGTCTTCAGTCTTGATTTCACTGTTGAACCATACGTTGTAATAATAATGTGCTTTATAATAAAGTCAGTTGGGCTACGATTTCTTTTTTTTTTATATTATTAAGAGATACTACGATAAATAATTACGACATACACCTGATCCACGTGATATGATACACCTGATTTCCAATACCTGATCTACGATTTGTCGACGGGAAACAAATGAGAGGGGAGGGGAGAGGTCCAACCGTTCGACTGCCTGTCTCACTGAACAAACGAAACTGGCGGTTCATTGTGCCGTTGTAACATGTTTAAGTGCAATGTCGCGTGGCTTTTCGTGTCTGAGTCGTGTCGGAGTGCCGAAGTGCTGGAGTAAAGAGTCCAGAGTATCCTGTCGAATTCCCCGAAGAAAGCGTCTTAATTATGGTAAGTCGTACAATTTCAATTTTTTTAACTTTATTAATTTTCCGAGAGATTGATTTCTTCAGTGTTGCAAACAGAGTTTTACGAATTTTTCCCGACAAAAACTGGATTGATTACATTTTATTGAATACCAAATCGTCCGCTTTTGCCGAATACATAATGAAATGCGAATTATTCAGATTGATTTTGTTACTGAAATTCATTGTAGTCCGTTGTCTGTTGGACATATTAGCAAATTCATTGTATTATTTTGCACCTCTCATTTGTGTACGCGTACTATACGAACGTCTACGTATAATGTTGTATTATAAAAGCGTTCATTCTAATATTTTTGGCACTGCATGTGCCTACCACACGACCACGTTCGACGAAACTTTTGCCTTTTACCGCGCAAAAGATTTCACCATTTCGTGCATTGGATTTTCGACTATTACTATTTCAGAATTTCCATTTATTTCATTATTAAAATATTTAAAGCCAAATTATGAGATATCTTTCCTAGTTTAAGGAATATTGTAGAATCTATCCCGAAGGAAAATTAATAATATTTTGCGTGCGTATCCTGTATGAATATTAGTGCCGATAGTACGCTTATGTGGAAAGGTCCAGGTGTGCGAGAACCTGAAATTGTCGGGACAAAAGCTTTGTCGTCACCGGTTTAGTTGAGATTCTGCAGAGTTATAGATTTACTTCTCCTAATTACGAAAATACCCAATTACAGTGGCAGAAATTTAACAGTTTTGGAGATATTTGTAATTAAAATTCCAACATAACCGTAAAATTTCAATTTAGTTCGCAACGTTACCAAGCAGCGGTTTGGCGTTGCGGCAGCGAGTTGAACTTGTTTGTACACCGTAGACACGTGTTCAAATCCCTTCGTGGTAATTTTTTTGTTTGTCTAATATTTCACACGTAAAAATGCATTTTGGATTCTAAATAAAACTTAAATAACATTATTACTGACTAAATGGCTAATTGAAAATGATACTTATTATTTTACAGAAGAAATTTTATATCTATCACTATACAGTAGAGATTCTACTGAAGTCAGTCTTTTGGTTCTTTTTTACTGACTTGTGTAGGGAACGTCGGAGGTACTCGCCGGCCGCGACTCTCTGCGTCTCTTTCTTTCTCATACGCTGTCCTCCTCTGCGTTCGAAACTTTCATCGCTCGTTACACAAGTAAATAACATCGGAATTATATAATATTTGGTATCATTTTAATCAGAAAAATGCCACGAATATGTTGGTAAAAGTTTCATAAAAAAATAATGAAAAATAAAGAAGTTTTGTAATTGGATTAGTAGTGGTCTTCTAGTCTCACACCGATATAGCCGACAATGTGATGGCCGCGACACGACGGTTCTCGAGTGGTGTGAGGTGTTCCACTGTCATAAGTAGGGAACGTCGGTACTGACTTCAGTAGAATCTTTACTGTATACTGTGAGCAACGAAAGTATTAGAACGGGATGACAGAAAATGATTAATAATGAGAATAGCGTACAATGAACTGTAATTTATTGAAACAAAATGTATTCATAGTAGCGTACATACAAGTACTAAATGTGTATAAAGTTTAGAAAAATCCAACAACATGTAAACAAACTAGATAACAATTATTATGACTATGTACACATAACACGTAACAAAAGTATTCGAACGAACTGTTGTATGACAGTTTTATAGCATTTTAATATTTTGTTGGACCACCTTTGGATTTTATTACTGCTCGAAGGCGATTTTCCATACTATGAACTAATTTTTTTGTGACATCTGATGTTATGGAATTCCATGCATCCATGATGTTTTGTTTCAGTGTATCTTTCGACATTATTATGCTTGTTCTAAGCCTTCTGTCGAGTTCTTCCCATAAATGTTCTATGGGGTTTAGGTCTGGACTTTGTGGGAGGTTCGGTAATATATGGGGAATATTATATAGTAGCCATTCCTGTACAATTTTGGCTGTGTGTTAAGGATCACGGTCTTGCTGGAAATAGAAATCTCGGGGTACACCTAACTTTTCCGCACTATTGATTAAATTTTCCTTCAAAATGTTTAAATATTTTATCTTGTCCATTGTTCCGTCAATAAACACAAGATTACCAGGTCCATTAGCGGACATGCATCCCCACACCATTACTGAGCCTCCCCCATGTTTCACTGTAGACCTCAGATTGTTTAATTCCAACTCTGTATTTGGTTTCCTCCTTACTTTTTGCCGTCCATCGCTTCCGAACAAATTAAATTTACTTTCATCCGAAAAGATAACTGTATTCCAGAAATTGGTATCCTTATTAATAAATGCTTTAGCAAAATTTAATCGAAGTTGCTTGTTCTTCTTACTGATGTACGACTTCTTTCGTGGAACTCTGCCATGAATATTGTTGTTCCATAATATTCTTTGACACAATTGGGCGTGAACTTCTTTATTAAAGTTTCTAGTAACGACTGCTGCCAATTTTGGTGCAGATATAAAAGGATTTTTCTTCACTTCACGAAGAACTGCCTTTTCTTCTCGTGGCGTTAATCTTTTTGGACGTTCAGATCTTACTTTATTTGCAATATTTCTATCCATATTAATTTTTTTTATTATATAACAAACTGTAGATTTACTTCTTTCTACAATAGCATCGATTTCTTTATATGATTTCCCTTCTCCGTGCAGTTTAACAATTATTTCTCTTTCAGATTTGGTAGTTTCTGATTTTTTCCATTCATTATTTTAAATGATAAATAAATGTTGAATTTTGAGATTCTATCTGTTCTCTAGCACTGCTAGACGCACACTAAAGACTGTTTGTTTACATTCAGATGTTTATGTAACTTTATGTTTACTGAATACGGACATTGTAATATAGCGTTCGAATACTTTCGTTACGTGATATGTGTACGTAGTCATAATAATTGTTATCTAGTTTGTTTACATGTTGTTGGATTTTTCTAAAACTTTATACACATTTAGTACTTGTATGTACGCTACTATGAATACATTTTGTTTCAATAAATTACAGTTCATTGTACGCTATTCTCATTATTAATCATTTTCTGTCATCCCGTTCTAATACTTTCGTTGCTCACTGTATATAAAAAAGAATAATGGCAAAACAATTATAATATTAACATAATACATAAGAAATAATAAATAGTATTCGAAACTGTTTATGTAGCTTGCAATCACGCTTCCTGGAATTTTTGTTATATCCGTCATACTCTGAAGAGCAAAGGAAGTATAATATAGAAAATATACGTTACGTGGAACAAATATAGAAATCAAATACAATACTTATAATTTTTGTTATGTGCAACAATGGTACTTATAGTAAAAGCAAGGAAACCATGATGTGCCAAAATATTGCGCATATCTAATTAATGCGGTTTCATTGCACGTACATTTGCTCCCTCGTACTGTTGTTGTATAGAAAACTTTTGATGTACATTTTCGAAAACTTTTTCTGTAGATAATCCTACAGCGAACCATGCGCATTGCAACATGGGATTAAAAATCAGTGCACATCGTTGAAAGTGTATGAGAGAATATAATTTTATAGCGTCTTCCCTGCATGCGATTTCTCTTCCTCTTTTCAGTAAATAACTGCACGTTTGAATCCTGCTCAAAAAAAGTTTTATTTGTCGATAGAAGTACACTGGATATGGTTGAACGATTGGCGTGTACTGCGGGGGGATAACTTTGAGAGTGCACATAAATAGAAATCCCTTTGTCAGTAACAAACAATTTGCCATACTCTTCCAACTTATTTGACACATTTAGTTGAAGCACTGATTTAAAAAATGTCTCATGTATTTATCTTGTTAACTTTCCTGAGAATAAACGTGTTATAATTACATTTTTATAATCATTTGTCAATTCTTGAACTTTTTGTTTTACGAATGGTCCGAAGCTATCGGTAGGTTTTTGCATACACAAATCCCAGTATTCACGTATTCACGTGGAGTATTAGTTTTCTCGACATTGTTATGGTATATTGAGCTGTGTATGAGTGAGTGGTTTTTTACAAATTTTTTTTATATACGAGAACTGTTTTGTCGTTTTGGTCGTTAATGTTCTTTTAAAGGTAGAATGGTACTAGCATCCTGTTTGGTCTATGTAGAGAAGAACATATTTTCTATTAAATTGCGGTACGATTGTTTTTATAATTTTTCGAAAATTTTCGGCGGCTTTTACTATTTCGTTATTTTTCTTTGTTTAATGGGTTAAGTTGTTTTGAAATATTCCGCTCCCCGGCCGGATGGTTTAAATTCAAAATTCGCAAAATTATATTGACCGGCCGCTGCCAGAGTTTCGAAATGTCCGAGTTCCCGAAACTTTCGGGAATCCAACATTTTCGAGACCCGAAATACTTTTGGGTCCTGCACCTCCCACTCCGATCCGATGTTCCCCACGTTTTCGGGTTCTCGCACACCTTCACTGGAAAATCAATTTTTATCAAAGATCGTGGGTATACGATTATGCAGTCAGTCTAAACAGTCTCCGTACACTGTAGAAGAATCGATTTAAAATAGCATAATTTTAAAGCAAATAGTAATAAATAAATAATTCTTGCGTTATTATGTTCACTATCATAACATTTACTAACAGTTCAAGAAAAGCTATGTTACATTTATTTCTTAACAAATAAACAAAGACAAAACGAAAACGAGGTAAAAAAGTCTCTGCTCATGTAACAGTATTGTTCATAATTTGTTGACTAATGGTTATTCGGGGGCCGCCTTTTATTTTTATAATTTCTTGTACCCTTTTTGGGCTTGTTGGGAGTAACTTTTGCGTTATACTTGGCCGAACATTTTCCCATTTGGCCAAACAATAGTTTAGATTTTAGTCTTCCTTATTTTTAATTGTGTATTTTTTCAAATTTCTTTTTATTTCTCCCCACAAATGTTCGATTGCATTAATTTCGCGAGATTACGAAGGTATATTCAGCAGTTTCGGGACATTGTATGTATAATACCCATTCCTTCCTTTTCTTAGTTATGTGGTTAGGATCGTTATCCTGTTGGAAGATAAACGACTCTTGAAGATGTAATTTGTTGGCACCGTTTTACAAAGGCTATAGCCGGTTTTGGGGTCAAATCTGCCCTGGAAGGTATTTTGTTCTAATTTGCGCTATTCGATAGACAAAAAAAAAGATACCTTTCAGCCAAGTTTTAGCCCGATAGCTCATCTGTAAGGGTAGTTTGAGGAAAAACGAAAATCCAGTTTTTGGCCTATTTTTCCCATTTAATGACAATTTAAAATTCTGAAAAAATCTGACACATTTCCGATACCAAACCACATACTTTGAGTCGTTTTCAGATTTTTCCGTTGCAAACTCTGGTTGTAAAAATCGAATAACACGAAAAAAATCGAAAAAATGCAGATTTCATATGGAAAGCTGACACTAGAACAGAATTAATTTAGCAATTAGGTATTGTCGTATTTATTATACTCAATTCTTTTCAAACCCCTGCGTTTGGTGCGTCATAGTAGGAAAAAAGAAAAACCGCTTTTTTCGGCGTTTTTTCCGTGAAAAAGTAAGTTATAATTATCGTAAAAATATTATGTAACATTAAACATTCCTAAGTTCAGAGAAACATCGTCCAGACTTTAAAAATTGCGTAGTACAAAGACGAAAATTATACTATTCATGGTATATTCGAATATTTCGAAGGTATTTTCAACGGCGCCGGTTGGTGCAGTAGCTATGGTCTCCGACTGCGGAACCGCAGAAGACTTTTTGGACCAGGTTCGTATTCCGCCCCGGACCAATTTTTTTTCGTTAATCAGATGTTTTTTCGATTTCTAACCCTATGATTGTTGTTACGCTATTATAAAAACATTTTTTAACTATGTCTAAACTATTTTTTAATAATTTTTCTAAAAAATATTTTTGTAAAATAAAATGCTTCTGAAAAAGCTGAAGTATCTTCAGCTTCAACCATGGACGCTGCTGAAGCATCACCAGCTTCAACTATAGATGTTGAAGCATCTTCAGCTTCGGTCATGGACGTTGAAGTAACTTAAACTTCAACCATGAACGTTGAACCATCTTCAGCTCCCGATGTAGCTTCGACTAACGACCTTGCAAAACGCGATTCGACTGAAGATTGAAATTCCGACAAATTCTATTGGGATATGGGATTTATTTTAATGAACACACAGTTGATTTTAAAAGAAAACTGTTTTATTCAAAGATACGGAAGGATTCTGTTAGCTCTTGATACCTCGACTCTCTTGACGAGACTAAAGAAAATGTGCAACGGAAAAACCGTTGCTTAGGTTTGAAACCCGAAACGCGAAATAGCCTGGGCCTGCAAAGACAATTTATGACCCCCCGACCCTTAAGAGTCAGGGTACTGCCAGAGACCCATTGACAATGAAAATAACCAGGCCCCGCGTTCCTGGTCCTCTAAAGTGTTTCTCAACACAAAGATTATTTTTGCTTATGTTAGATATGAAAAATCCAACACGCCTCCTCAAAAATGAATCGGCTGTGTTTAGATGTATCTCATACATACATTTGTTATAAGCTTATATATTGTCACGTTGCCTGGGTTTTCCCGATCCGACGGACGGCGGAAACCTGGGCAACTACGGGTTTTAAGGCGGAAATGCCGGGCCACGCACCGGTCGCGCGGTACGCGGTCCACCCGCGACAAACGACGCGTCGAAAAGTCGGTTTTCGCTAACTTTACTTGAGGAACGAGTCCTGATAACGGGCGCCAGGCATCGCGAGATGCCACACGAAACTCTAATGGATTTCCCTGAGACGCGACAAGGAATCCCGACTTTCCGACGGCCGCGCGATATCCAGGATAGCTCACCCGGGGCCAGGATTCGACGGGAAGAGTACGGGACGTTCCCCGCGACGGGAAGGTTTCTCAAAGATTCTGAATGCGAACTAGGGGCTTTACAATAGTTTATTAAACTAAGATGTTACACGCGGCTGTCGGCAGCAAAACCGGCAGCCGTAATAAAATAGCCCGCGCGAGAATATTTAACAATTGACGGATTTTCGGTCGCTCGCGCTGTTATCGCTCGATGTACGCGTCGGACACGACCCCGGACGCGATGTTCTGCGTCGTTATTGGCAATCAGTCGAGCTAGATGGGACCGTGCCCCGATGTTACACGCGCAAAAGGTTTTCCACGACCGTACCGAAGAATAGCAGTCGGAAACGGCGATTTCGCACCGTCGCGTCGTCCCACCGTGGGCAGTCTCTAAGTAACGCCAAACAAATCTGGGATTTCTCCCCACCAAAATCGTCGACGGACGGATCCCCCGCGAATACGTAATTTCGCGTTACAAACCCAACCCGCCCGTTCGACGACCGACGCTCCCGTGCCCCACCCGGAAATCTAATTAACGCGCTGTTCCGGCAGCAACGGAATACGTCGTAACGACGCGAATCGCGGTCGTTCACCAAAACGTTGCCGAGCCAACACGAAATCAGAAGTCACCAAATTGTAAAGAGAGAAAGCCTGATCGGGACTTACCAATCGGCACAGCTCCGCTCGATTCCTTCCGGCAGCAACTCTCAAGAGGTATTCGTTAACAAACTACTTGATCTTTAAGCAATAATTAATGGTCTACTACTCCCGTAGGTCTTCGGCACAGTGACCTACTTCGGTTCGGCTCGGCAGCGCGGAAGCGAGGCGTCCCCCACTTTCCTAGTTTTCCCTACCCCGCGAGACGCTCGGACCTATCGCTAATTTCGGCGCGGCAGGGCCGCGCTCGGCAATCCAGGGGCCCTTGTCGCAAGATGGTCGGCACCGATGATGACTGCTGATTGGCCGCTGGGCCCGCTGAGGAAGCTCCCGGGCCAATCCCGCGTCGCACCTTTGTCTT
The DNA here is from genome assembly GCA_913789895.3 of Seladonia tumulorum. Lineage (NCBI taxonomy): Eukaryota > Metazoa > Arthropoda > Insecta > Hymenoptera > Halictidae > Seladonia > Seladonia tumulorum. Next base: position 2,298,262 of record CAJYYF030000015.1, on the reverse strand, counting down.
CCGGCGGGTGAGGTAGTCTCGAGGTGGAGATGTTGTTCGCCTCCGGTGCAATTCCCTCGTAGGCTCCTCCGGGTTGGTTAACCCGAGCCCGGCGTCTCCCTCGATGTCCTGATAAGCGGGATTTCCTCTGGATGGTCCTCCGCGGTCTCATCTATCCGGCAGCGTAGGGAAAATATGTCCGGGTCCCCCTGGGACCCGGGTACGAACCTGGAATTCGCGTCGCGCCGAGTGGCGCGGCGTTCAAAATGCCTCATTACTCTGCCCATGGTCAGCTGAGACTGTCCCAGGGAGAGCGTTCGCGGGTGCCGAAGTCGCATTTGATACGACCAGAGAGGGGCCCGGTCTTATGTCACAGGTTCGGAGGGACGTGGCAATTCTGCCACGTCACAATATATACACTACCGGCCATAAGTGTTTACCCACCTTCAAATTTCGTTACTATTCAAATAGTAGGTATTTTATTGTTATGAAAATGTCCGTAGCATTAAATCCTAATTATAAGGCTAATAAAAAACATCCAAAATATTCTGTACATACACAATCAGGTACTGTAAATGAGTTTACAGCTTTTTATGAAAAACGACAATTTTGGAGTTCAGGTAAAGAAACCCATTTTTCTGAAATTTTTATAACGGTTAGTAGGGAATATGAACGCAGGTAATACAGGTATCTTAGTCTTCTCAAATTCATACTGCATTAAGTTTTCATACAGTAAACAGTTGATTTTCACGTGCCTAAAGAATTTTGCGAAAATTTCAAATAATGTCAGGGAGAAAAGAATTATCGATTGAAACGGGCGCTCTAATAGTGTCCCATCATAGCATCGGAAAAAGTAACAGAGAAATAGCAAAGTTATTGAAGCTGAACCGTAGAACCGTGGACTACAATGTTAAAAAATATGTCGGTGGGTAAACACTTATGGCCGGTAGTGTATATTCTTTTCTTATTCTTTTTATTATTGTTCCCCTCAGGGTTACAATCCTCGCTATAGGTTCACACCTAACCTATGCGTTCACCCATCTTTCGACGGGCCCCAAACCAACGTCGCTTAACCTCCACGATCACCATCCCACAACACCACCGGACGAGTCACCACTCGCCGGCCGGTAGTGTATATATATATATATATTTTTTTTTTTTTTTTTTTTTTTTTTTTTTTTTTTTTTTTTATTTACGTATAAGTACCATTACTCTAAACATTATTAAATTAGGTATCAGAGAATTAATATTGTCCTTCCTTATCTTTCCTGGGAACTACATATGGTCCAACATTTGTTGCAAAGAATCAGGGAAACCCAGAAAACCTGATTAGACCATCCAATAATAATAAATTTCAATAAACATACATATATATTTTTATTATAAAATTAAACAATCTATTGATATATATATATTTTTTTTTTTTTTTTATTTTAATCCCATTCCATCTCGGAGCTGTAAGAATGTGACTGCAGGTAGCGGCTTTGTTAAAATATCTGCCAGTTGATTTCCTGTAGGAACATATTTTAATCTGATTATATTATTTTCGATTTGTTCCCTGGAAAAATGATATTTAATATCTATATGTTTTGATCTTTTGTGGTTTGTTGGATTATTTGCAATACTAATACATCCATTATTGTCTTCATATATTGTGATTGGTTCGGAAATATTTATATTAATTGTTTTCGCTAATGATCGTAGCCACAATGCTTCTCTAACTGCCTCAAAAAGAGCCATATATTCAGCCTCAGTAGACGAAGCAGCTACAGACGTTTGTCTTCTTGTAGACCAGCATATAGTACACTGTTCAAATAATTTAAATAAATAGCCAGTAGTACTTCTTCTATCATTTATATCACTTCCTCCCCAATCAGAATCAACATAACCACATAGAAGATCATTATAGTCACCCTTGATATAGATTAATTTAATATGCATTGATCCTTTAAGATATCTGAGTACCCGCTTTAAACATTGCCAAAGTTCTTTATTGTTCTTAGTTACATATCGACTCAAAATATTTACAGCTGTGCTTATATCGGGTCTAGTACACAGCATTACGTACATTAAACATCCGATAAGATTTCGGCATGGTTTCTCATCAGAATTCAATGCCGTATAATCTAATTTATTTTCCAGAGGCGTACTAGTTGCCTTACAATCAGTCATATTAAATTTTTCTAAAATCGTCTTAATATATGCACTGTAACGTAAAGGAGTTTGCAAATGATTGGAATCGGAGTATCTGGGAACACAGGATATATTTTCCAAAAGGCAGACACATTATTACAATTGGTGGAGGAAGACAGGTTTGATATACAATATGGGTTTTACCAAGGAAGGGAGAGACAATGCTGGCAACGGCAATTAGTAAAAGGTTTAAATAAACTTCGCGATACCACCATCGGGCGTCCGGTTTATTTTAACCGTACTCTCCCTCTGGGGCACAACGATGACTCTATCTCGCCGGTTTTCTCATGTCCGTTCGGCGGCCGGCCTTCATGGCCGTCCTCTCCGAAACGTACAGAGGAACCAGGCGTCCCTACTCTCAGGCGGCCAGGAGCTACCCTGTTCTTTCCTCTCGGCGGGCGGCCGGCCTTCAAAAGGCCGTCCTCTCCCATGTATCCAGAGAGGCGTCCAGGTGCATCCCCTGTCCTCTCCTGGGCTGCTGGGCGTCCGATAGCATTGCTTCGTACTCTCCCATCCTGCGGGCGGCCGTGGTCTTACCTCGTCCTCTCCCACAGGTGCAGCAAGAGTGATTGCTCCGCGGTAATCGACCGGTATTTATATCAGCTCGTTGCTAACATTATCAATAACGCGTTACTAGGAAGAAGCTTCTAGAAGTTTTGCCAGTCCCCGCGGTTCCCCGCGAACCGCTGGCCACGCTGCTCCAGCGCAATTCTTCTGTTACATCAGGGGGGGCGTCGAGGGGTCTCGACGTTGAATTGTTCTTCGTCGCGTTACAGTCTCCCCCTCTGGACACGACGGCGTCCCGACAAGTAGTCCAGGAATTCCTTCATCTGCGCCTAGCTTGCTTCCTTGGACGCTCCATGGATGAGCCCTCACGCTGCTTACGAGGTCGTCCCCGTTTGCGGATGGTTGTTACTGGCTCTGGTGGTTCTGCTCGTGCCCCGTTGTAAGGCCTTAGCGCCGAGGTGTGGTACACCCCTACGCACACAGGCTGGTCATCACGGGTCTCGATCTCGTAGCTGTTGGAACCCACGCGGCGCTTCACCACGTACGGTCCGTCCCTCTTTGGTGCGAACTTTGAGGTATAGTTCCGTTCTCGCCTGCTGAGGGTGTGAGTGGTTACCCACACCAGGTCTCCTCTCTCGTACCCAGGGTTTGGCCGGCGTCGTTGATCGGCATACTCCTTCCTCTGCTCCTGCTGTCGTTCTTGGTTCTGCTGGGCCACCTGCATCGTGTCTGCCAGCGTCAGCAGCTTTGGTGTAATTTCCGGCAGGAAATTTTCTGCTTGGATGATGGTCCTCAAGTCCCGATTGGCGTCATCGGGAGTCCTCAGCTCTCTCCCGAACGTAAGGTAGGCTGCTGAATACCCAGTCGTCACGCATCTGGCCGAATTCATTGCGAATCGGATGGTTGGCAGCCTCTCGTCCCACGTAGCGTGATCCCTACCGACGTAGATTCCAAGCTGCGCCTTCAGATCACGATTCTTCCGCTCCACTGGATTGGCCTCGGGATGATAGACAGGAGTGAAAGCCTGTTGCAGCCCGAAACAGTGGGCTACCTGCTGCATGACCCCGCTGACGAACTGAGTGCCGTTGTCGCTGATTATCCGTCGTGGCATCCCAAACCGAAGCATAACTTCGTTGATGAGGACCTCTGCACAGGCTTCTGCTGTAGCCTGCTGCAGTGGAAACAGTTCCACCCATCGTGAGGCTGTATCTTCCACGATGAAAATCCATCGATTCTCCTTCGTTGTGGTCGGCAGCGGCCCAAAGAGATCCATAGCCAGCACTTCGAATCGTTGTTGCATCACGGGTGTCTGTAACAAACCTGCTGGTTTTAGGTTATTTGCTTTATACCTCTGGCACTCCACGCAGGCCTGGACGTAGTCTGAGATTTCTCGGCTCATCCCTGGCCAAAAGTATCGGACGATTATCCGGTGTAGCGTACGTTGTGCTCCATAATGACCCGCAGTGGCATCGTCGTGGTATGCTCGAAGAATCTCCTTCCTCTCGTGCGAAGGTACAACCAACTGTGCTTCTTCCGTTTCCACATTTGGAGCGTGTCGATAGAGTACTCCGTTGTTGACCAGGTATCCCCTCGAAGTCCATTTGATCATTTCGTCGTCTCGTGTAGTCGATTCTATCGCTTCGATTATAGTCTTCAGGGCCTCGTCTTTTAGTTGTTCTTCTCTCGTTACTGCTGGTCCTCGAGCTGGAATGTCGACGGAAATCTCTGCGACCTCCGCTCTGTTTTCTTCGTTCCATGGCTCGCTTGGTAACCTGGATAACATATCGGCAACGACATTGCATCGGCCTGGAATGTACTGTATATTAGGGCAATATGGTTGGAGTAACAATGCCCATCGGGCGAGACGACCGCTGGGAGAGCGTAAAGACATCAGCCATTTCAGGGGTTGATGGTCCGTGGCGATGGTGACAGAAGTTCCCTCGATGTACCCTCGGAACTTGTCGACGGCCCAAACTACTGCCAATGCCTCTCTTTCTGTGGTTGAATAGTTACGTTCTGCCGGCGTCAGTAATCTGCTGGCATACTCAATGGGGTGTTCCGTTTCCTTCTCGCCCTGTAACAGGACCGCTCCTATAGCATAGGCGCTGGCATCGGTGCGTATGATGAAGGGTTGGTTCTCGTCGGCATATCGCAGGATTGGCGGGCTGGTAAGGGCTTCTTTCAGGTGCTCGAAGGCTTGCTGTTGGCTCGTCGTCCACTCCCAGGTTGTCTTTTTCTTCGTTAGTTTCGTCAAAGGTTGGGCAACTGTGGCAAAATTTGGTACAAATCGTCTATACCATGAGCAAGTTTGTAAAAAGGATATAAGCTGCTTCAAGTTTGTCGGTGTAACCATGCATTGGATCGCCTTGACCTTCTCCGAATCGGGATGTATGCCCTCCGCTGTTAATATGTGCTGTCACGTTGCCTGGGTTTTCCCGGTCCGACGGACGGCGAAAACCTGGGCAACTACGGGTTTTAAGGCGGTAAAGCCGGGCCACGCACCGGTCGCGCGCTACGCGGTCCACCCGCGACAAACGACACGTCGAAAAGTCGGTTTTCGCGAATTCTAAATGAGGATCGAGTCCTGCTTACGGGCGCCAGGCATCGAAAGATGCCACGCTAAGCTTCACGGTAATTCTTCGAGACGCGAAACGGAATTCCGACTTCCCGACGGCCGCGCGATATTCGGGATAGCTCACCCGGGACCAGGGTTCGACGAGAGGAATACGGGACGTTCCCCGCGACGGGAAGGTTTCTCAAAGCAATCGAATGCGAATTAGGGGCTTTACAATAGTTTATTAAACTGAGGTGTTACATGCGACTGTCGGGAGGTCGCCCGGCAGCAGTAAGAAGGAAGCCCGCGCGATGCTGGTTGTTATTCGGCGGATTTTCGACCGCTCGCGCTCTTATCGCTCGATTTGCGCGTCGGACACGACCCCGGACGCGATGTTCGGCGTCGCTGTTACAAAAGTGTCGAGCGAGGTCGGACCGTGTCCCGATGTTCAACGCGTGACAGAGGTTAACGATTGTACCGGCAGCAAGAATCGAATGTTACGGGATCCGGTCACGCCACGTCGTCCCACCGTGGGCAGTCTCTATGATAGTCGCGAAAATATATTTGGGAATTCTCCCCGCAAAAACCGGCAGCATTTCGGGCCGTACACCAAGACGCGATTTCGCGTTACAAAATTTGCCCATGCTCAAACCGGCCGACGGTCCCGGCTCCTACGCGATTTACCAACGACGCGATTTACGGCAGCGCGGAAACTCGTCGTTAACGACGCGAATAGAGGTCGTTCGCAAAAACGTTCCCGAGCCAACGCGAAATATCTTGTCCCAAAGAATGCGAATAACGAAGCCTGACCGGCGCTTACCAAACGGCAGCTCCTCGAATCTACGTCAGCTTTCAGATGTACGGCAGCTCTCAGATATACGGCAGCTCTCAGATATACGGCAGCTAGGCCCTCGAGTAGTTCGGCAGCGATAGTTCAAAATGGCACAGATCTTACTATTCGATAGGCAATCGTAAAATGTCTACTACTCGCGATAGCTTTCGGCACAATGGCCTACTTCGGCCCGGCTCGGGAACGCGGAAGTGAGGCGTCCCCCACTTTTCCTAATCTTTCCCTACTCCGCGCGACGCTTGAACCGATCATCGTTTAGGGCACGGCAAGGCCGTGCTCGGCGGTTCAGGGACCGGGGCGCTCATCAATCGGCAGCAGTTGAGACGTCGATTGGTTGATTCTCCCGCGGAGGAAGATCCTGGGCCAATCCCGCGACGCATTTTCTTCTATGGCGGGTGAGGCAGCTACGAGGTGGAGACGATGTTTTTCTCAGCTGCGTATTTCCTCGGCAGCTCCTCCGGGTTCCTTAACCCGGGCTCAGGATTTCCCTCGTTGTCCAGTGGCGGGTATCTTCCCGGAACGTCCTGGCAGCGTCTCTCGGCGGAACATTCCTCCGATGGCCGAGTAGGAAAAGGGTTCCGGGCCCCCCCGGGACCCGGATACGATCCTGCAATTCGCGTCGCGCCAAGTGGCGCGGCGTTCAAAAACGCATTAGCGCTGCCCCTTGGTCTTTAGAGACCGTCCCAGGGAGAGCGCTCGCGGGTGCCGATCGCTTTTTGCCCGTTTTGAAGGTGGCCCGGTCTTCCGCTAAAACTCGGGGGACGTGGCAACTTTTGCCACGTCACAACTCCCCCCTCCCCGGAAGAGACCGGGCCATACCGGTGGCAGCCACCGGTCAGGCTTTCGCGGGCCCGGCAACGAGCGCTCGACCTCAGACTGTCCCACGGCTTATGCCAACAAATACAACGTACCTGACGAGTACCCTTCACCAATGTAATTTCACACACCAATTTACACGATCACAACGGTTCGGGCGAGATACCCGCTTCCGGCCGGCACCAATTTTCCTGGTTCGCGAATTTCTTAGCTAATCGGAGGGAGTTCGAGGCGATGGGGTTCGCAACGCAATATCAAAAAAAGAAATTTTGATTCCTGTGTTCCGGCAGCGACTGATTCTTGTTTTCCGGCAGCGGCTGACTCTTGTTTTCCGGCAGCGGCTGACTATTTCGTATCCGTCTTCCTTCTGCCTCGTCACCAGTCTCGTGTTATTCGTTATCCGAAATGATTCTGGGCCTAAACTTAGGCACATTCAATCCTTGAATACTCCTCGCGCTGGGCGGAAGCCATCATTCTGCTGGGCATCCTGGGGACCGCTTTGGAGGGAGGTCTCGGCAGCTTTAATAGAGGGGTAGGTCGTGTTGCCCTGTGCGGGTCTACCGTTTCTTCCTTCTGCTTCTTGCGGAAGCAAGCTTAACCGGCCCGGTGCTCCCACTCGACGGCCTCCACGCGGGTCTTTAGCTGGCTGGTGTACGTCGGGGATCCTGCTGCCTTTTCCTCCCTGGTTGGCGTAGGAGGCGACGGGGGCTCCTGCTTGGCCTCGTCCTGGTTTCCGGACCCGGTGGGCTCCGGCTCCTCGGGGTCGCTTTCCGTGGCAGACCCGGGGGTATCTCCGGCACCTTGTCAGCTCGAGTGGTGGGCTCTGCCACCAGAGTGTCCTCAACCGTCTGGCTCGGTGGAGGGTCCAACGGCAGCTCTTCTAGGTCCCCGTCGAATGTCATCGTAGTCCCTAATCCGGGGCTCGGCAGCTGGTCCGACTCAAGGCGGTAGTCGGCCGATTGGTATAGGATGGCGGAGCTCTTTTTCTTCTCCACTGTTACTTCCGCTTCTAGGGAGACCGTATTGGTTGCTTTCCGCTAGGTGTTCGCGGGGCGCTGCGCCTATCTCCAGCCGATAGTCGGTGGCGTCGGCCACTTTTCGATGTCTCCCTAAGCCTCTCCAGGGGGTTGCCCGTCTTTAGCCTTGTGGCTCCGGCAGCTATCAAGTAACGGCTAGATTTTTGCCGTATTCCGTCACTAGGTAATACACGACTGGCGATATTTTCTTCCGTATGGTTCCTTATCCGACGTATTTCGGTACTAATATGACCGTAACATTTGGGCCGTGGGCGAAAGGACACGTTGCCGTCGTCACCCTTCAACCCCTACCTCAAACTCTCAATTTCGATTTCTCAATTTATAGGGACGCGCCTGTCGAATCTACGCGTCTTTCAATTTTTCCGAACATCCAGCTCTTTCACGCCGGCAGCTGGGCGACTCTAGTTTTCTACAGTTTCGTGAACCTTACGTCGAGATCTAGGGGCAGCTCGGCGCTCGCCCGTGCACATTTGACCGGTCGCGGTTCTCGCCCGAAATTTACGAAGGCTGGGGAAGCCTGTCCAACGGAATGTCGTGCGGTGTTGCACGCCACGTTCACCCGAGGTTTCCGAAAAAAAAAAATTCCCGTACACGGCACCCAAAATCTTTCTAGTTCGTCCACTCGCCCTCCCACGTTTCGTACCATTGAGTTGTTATCCAATCTAAGTCTTCCGGCAGCCAATGAAATAAATGTTCGTACGTGATTTTATAATATTTCCTCAGTTGGAATAGGCGATCCAGGAAGGCTTCCGAGTCCTCCCTGGGTGCCTTGGAAATTCTAATTCGCCATTTTCGCCTTGTTTCTTAGATTGGGGTTCTCCAATAAAACACGTCTCTTGGTACTGTCGTGGGCCTAGCGTGTGAGCAACTCGTTGTTCGTTTATTTCCTATCTTATCGGGTACGTGGTGTAAGGGGTACGGCTTCTTACGAAAATCCGGCAGCGGTAGAATCATGCTATTCGGCGATGATCTATTCGTTCACGCATGTTCTTCTGTTGTTAATATTTCAACGGATCAAAGCAATGCGTTCCCGTATACCGACTTCGCGTCCCCCACGTCCCCTTCGTCACGTTCCGCTTGTGCGTTTCGTCCCGGTATTTACAAGATTTCAAGTCCGTTATCTTCTAATTCGATTCTTCGCGAGAGGCCATAAACATCGGGTGTTTGTGTTTTGTTTACATCGCTCAGGCGAGGCGACCCTGGGCTTGCTACGCTACGCGCTCGAACAATAGAACGCTGTCTCACCCGGCAGCAGAAAAACTTCCCCGAATTCCTCGGGAATTGTATCGGGTGTCCTTTGGATTTCTTAATTTTCACCGGCAGCACGATTATAATTTTCGATATTCGTGGCTTTCCCCAGCTATCTTTACACGTGGTTCGACAATCGCGTATTTTACCGCTCGTTAAATATTTCATCGCTTCGTGATTTCGCTAATTTCCTTTAGCTCGACAATTAAGATGACGGCACACCACCGTTATACAATTATATAATACCATACAACATCATTTCCAATACCATTTCATGTATCATAAACATCAATTATAAATTTTAGAAATCCAGAGAAACAGAATATTTTATACACAAGAAATGCCAAGCAATTTATCAATAAAACAAAATATCACAAAATGTATAGCATGAAATATATATGACATATAATATCAATTCACATAACCATCATAAATATCATCATACTTATCATACACATCATAAATATCATATCACATATTACCAATACATTCTGTCCACGTCATCAAGTTTTCCCAAATAGATAGACGAAAATAATTTGTAAATAATAAATTAATTAAAACAATAATAAAATAACCGCAAAGATAACAGGATAAATTATAAAATAACGAAATAAAATCCCAAAATAACAAATTAAAATCAAAAGGTAACAAAATAAATAAGGAAATAACAAAACCAATGGGGGTAATAATAAATTAAGTAACAAAAATGAATAGGACTCGAAACACAATAACTAAGGAAAGAACTAAAAGGAAAGACTAAATTAACCGAATAAATTATGGGCGAACACAAAATAAATACTAATAAGTGGAATTTTACGAAATTACTTAACGACCAAAATAAATTATCTTTAAAATCAATTGAATATTTAACTCCGTTTAAATTAAGTAGTTTTTCTCCTTGATGGCGTGGAACGACATAATAAAATACATTTCATATAAATCATATAAAATATCATCAAAATTTCATCACATAATAATTGCGTTGGCTCGTTTTATTCGCGAAATTTCGGTTCTACGGAATGGTACTCGTCAGTTTACGACGCGGCTTTTTCGTTTCGATTTTTAACCGTTCCCTTTTCGACTTTTAACCGGCAGCTTTACAATGACTTTGAGAGTCCCGCACTCTTCCCGCTCGTCTTAAATGAAAGAGCCCTTTGAATTCTATTTTTCCGGCCAGATCTTAGGTGGAAAAATTAATTAAAGGGTCGTTTCAAAAACCTGTTCGGGCGCCAATTTGTCACGTTGCCTGGGTTTTCCCGGTCCGACGGACGGCGAAAACCTGGGCAACTACGGGTTTTAAGGCGGTAAAGCCGGGCCACGCACCGGTCGCGCGCTACGCGGTCCACCCGCGACAAACGACACGTCGAAAAGTCGGTTTTCGCGAATTCTAAATGAGGATCGAGTCCTGCTTACGGGCGCCAGGCATCGAAAGATGCCACGCTAAGCTTCACGGTAATTCTTCGAGACGCGAAACGGAATTCCGACTTCCCGACGGCCGCGCGATATTCGGGATAGCTCACCCGGGACCAGGGTTCGACGAGAGGAATACGGGACGTTCCCCGCGACGGGAAGGTTTCTCAAAGCAATCGAATGCGAATTAGGGGCTTTACAATAGTTTATTAAACTGAGGTGTTACATGCGACTGTCGGGAGGTCGCCCGGCAGCAGTAAGAAGGAAGCCCGCGCGATGCTGGTTGTTATTCGGCGGATTTTCGACCGCTCGCGCTCTTATCGCTCGATTTGCGCGTCGGACACGACCCCGGACGCGATGTTCGGCGTCGCTGTTACAAAAGTGTCGAGCGAGGTCGGACCGTGTCCCGATGTTCAACGCGTGACAGAGGTTAACGATTGTACCGGCAGCAAGAATCGAATGTTACGGGATCCGGTCACGCCACGTCGTCCCACCGTGGGCAGTCTCTATGATAGTCGCGAAAATATATTTGGGAATTCTCCCCGCAAAAACCGGCAGCATTTCGGGCCGTACACCAAGACGCGATTTCGCGTTACAAAATTTGCCCATGCTCAAACCGGCCGACGGTCCCGGCTCCTACGCGATTTACCAACGACGCGATTTACGGCAGCGCGGAAACTCGTCGTTAACGACGCGAATAGAGGTCGTTCGCAAAAACGTTCCCGAGCCAACGCGAAATATCTTGTCCCAAAGAATGCGAATAACGAAGCCTGACCGGCGCTTACCAAACGGCAGCTCCTCGAATCTACGTCAGCTTTCAGATGTACGGCAGCTCTCAGATATACGGCAGCTCTCAGATATACGGCAGCTAGGCCCTCGAGTAGTTCGGCAGCGATAGTTCAAAATGGCACAGATCTTACTATTCGATAGGCAATCGTAAAATGTCTACTACTCGCGATAGCTTTCGGCACAATGGCCTACTTCGGCCCGGCTCGGGAACGCGGAAGTGAGGCGTCCCCCACTTTTCCTAATCTTTCCCTACTCCGCGCGACGCTTGAACCGATCATCGTTTAGGGCACGGCAAGGCCGTGCTCGGCGGTTCAGGGACCGGGGCGCTCATCAATCGGCAGCAGTTGAGACGTCGATTGGTTGATTCTCCCGCGGAGGAAGATCCTGGGCCAATCCCGCGACGCATTTTCTTCTATGGCGGGTGAGGCAGCTACGAGGTGGAGACGATGTTTTTCTCAGCTGCGTATTTCCTCGGCAGCTCCTCCGGGTTCCTTAACCCGGGCTCAGGATTTCCCTCGTTGTCCAGTGGCGGGTATCTTCCCGGAACGTCCTGGCAGCGTCTCTCGGCGGAACATTCCTCCGATGGCCGAGTAGGAAAAGGGTTCCGGGCCCCCCCGGGACCCGGATACGATCCTGCAATTCGCGTCGCGCCAAGTGGCGCGGCGTTCAAAAACGCATTAGCGCTGCCCCTTGGTCTTTAGAGACCGTCCCAGGGAGAGCGCTCGCGGGTGCCGATCGCTTTTTGCCCGTTTTGAAGGTGGCCCGGTCTTCCGCTAAAACTCGGGGGACGTGGCAACTTTTGCCACGTCACAGTGCCCAAGATATTTGATTTTCGGGCATCCGAGACGGCATTTCTGCCGGTTCATTCGTAGACCAAATTGACGAAGCCTGTTGAAAACTGCCCTCAAGTCTTCGATGTGTTCCTTGAAATCTGTGGAAAGTACCAGTATATTGTCCAGATAAACGAGAATGTTGCGGCCTCCCAATCCCGCTCTCATCCGGTCCATAAGGCGTTGAAAGGTAGCCGGAGCGTTCTTCAATCCAAACGGCATCCGTTTGAACCGGAAAATTCCAAAAGGTGTTATGAAAGCAGTCTTGTCTTGGTCTTCGTTTCGTACACCAATCTGCCAATAGCCTGATTGTAGGTCCAGCGCAGACATGAATCCCGTGCTCTTCGCCGAATGGAGCAGGTCGTCGATCCGTGGCAAAGGATACGAATCTGTGACGGTAACGGCGTTGAGCTTGCGATAATCCACGCAAACCCGAATACTGCCGTCCTTTTTCGGCACCAGAACTACTGGTGCGGCCCATGGTGATTCGCATTCTTCGATAATTTCTGCCTTGATCATCTTCTCTATTTCTGTGCGCAGCAATTCTCTTTTTGCAGGTGGTATGCGGTACGGCGGCACAGCGATTGGAGCGTGGTCTCCGGTGTCTATTCGATGGACAGCCTCCGCTGTCGGTGGTGCTTCTGTTTGAAATAAGTCGGCGTGTTCTTTCAATAATTTGCAGAGTTCTCGCTTTTCGTCTGGAGAGGTACTTACCGCCTCGTCCTCTCTTATTTCACCTATGTCGACGGAGGAGATGTCCATCCGCGTTTCGTACGTTCGAACGCATCGCTCGAATAACAGATCGATTTTCGGCCAATGAGCGTTTGGCACTGGCTCGTCCACCTCGGTTTCCTCGCGTAGAAATGCGCTTAGTCCCTTTGCATCTTCGTGGATCGGACTCACACATCCTGGTGGAGGTTCCGCAAACTCGTGGATCCGATGAACCAAGTCTGCTTCCAAAGATGACAGAGGGATCCCCGTCTCCCCCTTGCCGAAAGGTGCACTCCTGATTGGAACTTCTCCCTGGAAGTCGTATGGTTGATTCGGTGCGTCTGCGAAGTGCCATATTCGCTGCGGAACGTTCAACGCGACTCCGGCGTCTTCGATGAAGTCGACGCCCAGTAAGCTTCGGTTATCCTTTCCTTCCGGCAAGACGACGAAGGTAGTCCAAAGGCGGCGACCACGAAGCTCTACTTCCATCCGTGCGGCCTTGACGCTTTGCATGCGCGGATTTCCATCTGCCAACGCAACTTCCATTTTCCTTTCTTCAAAAACGTGGCCCTTTTTCTTCAGCAGGCAGTACAAGCTTTGGCTTGCTACGCTGCACTTCGCTCCTGTATCGAAGAAAGCCTGTCCTTTTTCGCCGGCGATGGTGATGTTGACCGCTGGTCGCTGTCGCGGTTGTATCTTTGCACTTACCGTGCAAAATGCTGCGGACGTAGGTGGTGCGGTTGTCTTCGAGCAGTCTGGGCATTTACTGCGTACCACTCCCGGTTTACCGCATCCGTAGCATTGTAACGGAGTGCGACTTCCCGAAGGCTGTGTGAATGCTGGTTGTGGCACGGTTCCGGCGGTCGTCGGCTTTGGTCTAGGCACGTTGTTTTTTCGGAAACGACATTCAGCGGCGGCGTGTCCTGGGCGGCGGCAGATGTTACAGCGGCGGAGGTCCCTGGGATATGGTTCCAGAAATATACCTCCTGTCCGACGGTGCTGTATTGTTCCTTGCTGTTTTTCTTGAGCCTCCTTCTCAAGGTCTTCTACTTCTCGTCCACGTTTGATTAGCTCCGTGAATGTTCGTACCGATTCTCGGGGGATCTTTTTCCGGAGTGGAAGACGTAGGAGACCGTATATCATGTCTATCTGGACCGTCTCCGGGTGTGGATTTGGCAATTCTGCCAACTGGGCTCGTTTCCGACTGATGAAAAGGTCCGTCGGTGTATTTGCGTCCTGTGTCGTCCGAAACAGCTCTGTATACACTTGGTACGCAGGACGTCGAGGTGCGAAGGTTGATTTTATGGTCTCCACTGCTTCCTTCCATGACGAGACGGATCCTTGTACCCCACGCCACCAGACGGCTGCGTGTCCCTCGAAGAGCAGTGGAAGACCTTTTAACGCGTTTTCATCGCTAATGCTTTCGATGTCCTTGAATATCGAAACAGCAGCGATGAATGCGTTGACTCTCATATAATCATGAGAGCCGTCGAAGCGTTCCCTACACCTCGTGAAGCTTCTTCGACCACTAGGTGTTTTATCGCTCAAGGATCCCAGGAGTTGTGAGAACTGGCTTGGGGAGAACTGGACCGTTGGACTGGAACTCAGGTCAGGATTGGAGGTGGAGTCGGAGTTCTGGTCGTGAGCCTCGGCCTGCACGTTGGGCGCCAACATTTTGTAACGTAAAGGAGTTTGCAAATGATTGGAATCGGAGTATCTGGGAACACAGGATATATTTTCCAAAAGGCAGACACATTATTACAATTGGTGGAGGAAGACAGGTTTGATATACAATATGGGTTTTACCAAGGAAGGGAGAGACAATGCTGGCAACGGCAATTAGTAAAAGGTTTAAATAAACTTCGCGATACCACCATCGGGCGTCCGGTTTATTTTAACCGTACTCTCCCTCTGGGGCACAACGATGACTCTATCTCGCCGGTTTTCTCATGTCCGTTCGGCGGCCGGCCTTCATGGCCGTCCTCTCCGAAACGTACAGAGGAACCAGGCGTCCCTACTCTCAGGCGGCCAGGAGCTACCCTGTTCTTTCCTCTCGGCGGGCGGCCGGCCTTCAAAAGGCCGTCCTCTCCCATGTATCCAGAGAGGCGTCCAGGTGCATCCCCTGTCCTCTCCTGGGCTGCTGGGCGTCCGATAGCATTGCTTCGTACTCTCCCATCCTGCGGGCGGCCGTGGTCTTACCTCGTCCTCTCCCACAGGTGCAGCAAGAGTGATTGCTCCGCGGTAATCGACCGGTATTTATATCAGCTCGTTGCTAACATTATCAATAACGCGTTACTAGGAAGAAGCTTCTAGAAGTTTTGCCAGTCCCCGCGGTTCCCCGCGAACCGCTGGCCACGCTGCTCCAGCGCAATTCTTCTGTTACATCAGGGGGGGCGTCGAGGGGTCTCGACGTTGAATTGTTCTTCGTCGCGTTACAGCACTTTGATCCATACATATTTTATTTTTGCTTCTTTCAATTTTGATACCTAAGAAAAGTTTGAAATCTTTCAAATCTTTCATGCAAAATTTATTCATTAAGTAATTTTTAAAACTATTCATAACTTCAATATCAGCAGTAGCTATTACCAGATCATCTACATAAAGTACAACATATATATTTCGAGATACATCTCCTTTATCTAAAATATATATGCATTTGTCAACTGAAGAGTTTTTAAAACCTCTTTCTATAAGCGCTTGTTCGAAAACCTCAAACCAGCATCTTGCTGCTTGTTTAAGTCCATATAATGCTTTATTTAATCTACATACTTCATTATTGCTACTTTTAATTCCTTCAGGAACTCTCATGTAAATTTCTTCTTTTAACGTACCATTTAGAAATGCTGTTTTAACGTCCATGTGATGTACCAGCAAATCAAACTGATTTGCAAATGCCAAAATAAATCTAAAACTTGAAATCCTTGCAACCGGTGCAAATGTTTCATTATAATCTACTAAATATTGCTGACTAAAACCTCGTGCAACAAGACGAGCCTTATATTTTAATGGATTTCCATATTCATCATTTTTAATAGTGAATACCCATTTACAATCAACAATATTTTTATTATTAGGTTTCGGTACTAGAGTCCATGTATTGTTAATTAAAAGAGAATTAATTTCATCTTTAATAGCCTGTTCCCATTTCATTTTATCATCCCTATTTTCGATTTCATGATATGATTTAGGAACTTCATAAACAATAGACTGAGCGGATAGAAGATAATCATCTGGAATTTCTTCTTCATTATAAGAAACAGTTGGACGATGTTTGATCCTCTCACTCCTCCTTAATTCGGGAGACAATTTTCCTTTTTCATTATCATCATTATCATTTTTGTTACTATTACTATTGAATGATTCATTGCACGTATCTGTTTCTATTACAGATTTATTAAGTTCATTACTTAATTTGGCATTTTCATTTGTTTCGACTACCTTTGTTGTAGTTGTATCTAATTTATCATTATTAGATTTTTGAGAGATTACTGATTTAGATTTATCAGTTTCAGATCGAACCATTACTGGCCTTGAAACTACAAAATTAGTTTCATCCATTATTACATCTCTCACTACATCAAACTTACCAGTTCCAACATTCCATACTTTATAACCATTTACTTCGTATCCAACTAGAATACCTTTCCAGGATTTATCATCAAATTTTGATTCTCTGGTTTTATTATGAACATACACAGTTGATCCGAAAACCCTTAAATATCTTAATTGAGGCTTTTTCATATGCCACATTTCATATGGTGTTTTTGATTCTTTCAAAACCTTTGTTGGGGTTATATTTATCAAATATGTAGCTGTTAAAACAGCTTCTCCCCAAAAGGCTTTGTCTAAACCAGCTCCAGCTACCATAGCCCGAGCCTTTTCCGTTATGGTTCTTACCATACGTTCAGACACACCATTTAACTGTGGAGTACGTGGAACTGTTAAGTGGTAGCTTATGCCTTTTTCAACGCAATAATCTTTCATTTCGTTTGATAAATACTCCCTACCATTGTCACTATATAAATTTACTAATTTTAAATTAAAATGAGCCTCACTTTTGGCAACATAATCTCGAAAGGCAGAAAATACATCTGACTTCCGAGCAATTAAATACGTAACGCAATAGTGAGTATATTCATCCAAAAATAAAACAAAATAATTTCTTTCATTAATTGTAGTTGGAGTGATTGGACCACAAACATCTGTATGGACAATGAATAATGGGCGTCTTACATGACTTTTATCTTTAGCTTTTCTAAATGGTAGTCGTGCTTGTTTACCGTTTACACAAGCTTCACATAAATTATCATTTACTTTAACTTTTTCTATTTGCTTTATATCCGCAAACATCTCTTTATTTTTTAATTCTAAGAATTTATTTTTACCTATGTGCCCTAAGCGCTGATGCCATAATGTATAGTTATTCCTTTCAGCACTAGTTGCTTGAGCAACACAATTTTTAAAATTTAAATTAAGCATAAATTCAATAACATTTAAATTGTTCGAGGGCTTACATGATATTACTACATTACCATCTTTATGTATTTTTACTCCCTGTTCGTCGAACGTCACGCTCATTCCTGCCTGCTGAATCCTTCGAACCGAAAGTAAATTGTATGGTACATCTGGACAGTAGAAAACATCCTGCAGCGTCCCTTGAATGCCCATATTGGTGATGATGTTTATGGGCCCCTTCTTCGTTGCATTAATGTATGTACCATTTTTCGCGACGGAAATTTTTATTGGCACAGGAATTTCTTCAAAATTTTCGGCTACATCTTCTCTGTTTATGATGTGATCCGATGCACCCGAATCTAATATAAATGTAATCTTATCTTGTTCGATTTTGTCCTTCTCTTCATATTTTCCCACCATAAATGCAACATGTGATGGATCATAATTTGTAGAGGATGTGTTATAGTTTACTGAAGATGTAGATGGCTGCATCACTTCAATTGTCTGAGCCATTTTCTCACTTTGAATAATTGAATGTTTCATTTGTCTTTTATAATAATAACAGTCCTTTTTAATGTGGTTTGTTTTCCCGCACTGGTAACAACCTTTAATTTGTCCTTTAAATTTAGACGATTTATTTCTATTATTAATATAATGATTTTTAAAATTTTTCGAAGTTTTATAATTGTTCTTTTTTGTTTTATTTATTTTAAAGCCTGCACTCAGTACTTTTAAGCTTGTGTCCCTATTTTCATTCATTAATTTTACTTCATAATCCAGTAATCTGGTTTTTATGAACGCCAATGTTAAATTATCGTCTGCTAATGTCTCTATCGCGGTTATTATACCATTATAAGACTCAGGTAAAGTCATTAATAAATTTGACACTTTGTCAGTTTCTTTCAGCACATCTCCCGCTGCTGAAAGCTCCGAAATTAATTCATCAAACATTTGGAAATGTTTTATGAGTGGTGTATCACTCTCGAGTTTTAAATTTAATAATCTCTTTTTGACAGCTAACTGCGTAACTACACTCTTTCGTTCATAAATAGCGTCCAAATCGTGTAGCACTTGCTTAGCACTATTTGCACATTGCACAAAGCTAAGAAAAGAATCCGATAAATACTCTACAATAATGTTTTTCGCAATTCCTTCCGCTTCTATCCATTTATCATTTAACTTTTCCGGAGTTGGCTGATCAATAACTTTGATCACCTTAAGTTCGGTTAACAAAGAACGAATTCTAAATTTCCACACACTGTATTTTTCACCATTAAACGGTTGAATGTTTCTCTTTGAATTTGCCATTGTTTTATTGTCTTTATATTTAGCTGTACACTTAAAACTATGCACACACACGAATATATATAATGATTATAACTATCTTATTTATCCTTTACGGTCTTTTATTTTATATGATACACTACACAGTTAATACACAATTAAACTGAGTTTAATACGTAACTGGGCCCATAACCTATTGGGATATGGGATTTATTTTAATGAACACACAGTTGATTTTAAAAGAAAACTGTTTTATTCAAAGATACGGAAGGATTCTGTTAGCTCTTGATACCTCGACTCTCTTGACGAGACTAAAGAAAATGTGCAACGAAAAAACCGTTGCTTAGGTTTGAAACCCGAAACGCGAAATAGTCTGGGCCTGCAAAGACAATTTATGACCCCCCGACCCTTAAGAGTCAGGGTACTGTCAGAGACCCATTGACAATGAAAATAACCAGGCCCCGCGTTCCTGGTCCTCTAAAGTGTTTCTCAACACAAAGATTATTTTTGCTTATGTTAGATATGAAAAATCCAACAAATTCTGATGCACATTTTCTTTTTGTTTAAATACATGTATATGGCACTTATTACAAAGCATATCACCTACAGTCACTACTTTTTCTTATGATTTTAGTGATTTTAAAAGACTCGAGAACTGTATTTATTATTTTTTTGACCAGGTACTTTTCGTATTAAATGATTGCACTTAACGCATCTCTCACACATTTCTCTAGCATCAACTTTAACTGCACTGGTCGACATTTTCACACCGAAGAAATGCAGAAACCAATTCCAAATAAGAAAATCGAAGATTGATTACAATCGCGTTATCCGATCACTCTCAATATCGTTTGGAGTTTCGTCCAAGACTGATTACATTTTCCTGCGTTTCCTTGGAGCAAGACATTACGCAAGTGGGGGAGGTGTTTACTATTTTCAAAATATATGCTGCTATTGGTGGGTCAAATATTGTCCATTCCTAATTGGCTGTTACCGGAGGGAGAGGCTTAAACACCTTGTATATACTCTACATATCCCATTTTATGATTTTCGGAATTTCTGGGTTTAAGACTACGGCTTTATTAGTCGTTTATTACCTGTGAACACTTCCCGGGAAGTGACCTGACCCCGAAGTAGGTAGAAACTCGCGGTGTAGTTGCGCGATTATTTTATGCTGTTTATTTTATGATCCTATTTTTATGTTTACCTCTCGTGTGACAATATCGGATTTTCATAATAATAACTTATTAGATATAAGACAGAGTAATTTTTTTGGATTGTTTGGATTTGTAACTCTAAGGGGAACGAATAAAGATTCTATAATAATAACTTATCGGATTGATCAGTCGTTGGCAGTCGGACCACCGGACGTGACATTACAAAATAATTTACAATATTCGCAAAATGACTTATATATGACTCACATCGATGTCCGAGTTATCAGACAAGTTCGACCACACGTGGCTTTCCTCTAGGACTGCGTCTGTCACGTGGTCGAGGTTTAAAAGCCTACCTTCCTCCTTTATAACGTGACGAATGAAATTTTCCCAATTTTGGGAGGACACATTTGCGATGACTTCGTCTACAAATTGGCGGACATCTGCCAACTTATACAATAAAACGTATTGCGCGCTGGTATGAATGCTTTCATTTGTGCCTATGCCAGCTTGATGGGATTTAATTCACAAGGGGGAAGGGGGAAGGGGGAAGCCGAACGGTATGTCCATTCTGACTCGCGAAATCATCAATGACATAATTGTTATCTGGTTGCTTGTGTTTTTCAACAAGCTCCAGTAACTTAATCTTAACGAACCGTGGATCGATCGTTTCCCCCTTGCCCAGCAGCCACGTGATATCGTCCGTTTTCCAGCTCAAGGTAGGATATATTTCCTTCATGACGCTGTGGTAAGAGGCGTTATCCATCACGATAACTGACCCACCTGGTAGCATGGGAAAAATTTTTTGAAACTATTCAGAAAATGTGTCCCCATTCATTTCGTCGTGATAATCGCCAAAATTACTCTTGGTTTCGAAACAAAGAAGGGCCACAGGTACAAACCCGTCTGCTGACCCGATGTGAGCAGTGATTAAACTCTTACCTTTTCCGGAACTTCTCTCTCCTGATTCCGTTTTCGTATTACAGTGGTTTTATTTGTGGCTGTTCCATGTATTGATAATAGTAATACATTTTTCTCTGTGATTTCTTTTCTCTATATGCTAATAAAAGTATTTCCCAATTTGATTAATACTTATATACGCCCACTTGTAATTTCTGTTTGAGCTGCGATGGAATATATTTTCTGTTACTGCGTATTGTTCCGGTTAAAAATACAGGGTGCGCCATCTTTTATGTCGGTATGTGAATATTGAATAACTTAAAAAAAAAAACAACCGATTTCCATATATGAGGTATTTTTATTTAATTTGGTCCTTTACAATTTATTTGGACTAGTTTTTGAATACAACATCAATCAAGTGGCCGCCTTTATTGGCTAATGCAAAATGTGCCCTTTTTGCTGCGCTTTCCATCACTTTTTCAAGCATCTCGGGCAGTATAGCGATGATTGTGGCACGAATGTTTGTCTTGAGCTCGTCAATGGTCTGATGCTTGCTGACGTACAGGGTGTATAAAAAGGTTTGATTTTGGCAAGCGTAGGCGTATTCTACATCTTCGGATCGATGAAGATCTGTAAAAAAAAGTTGCCGCAAAAGTGTCCTTGACCTTGAATTTCAAGGTCAAATTTTTTTTTTATTGCATTGTATTCTACTCATCATGAGGATAAAAAGTGTCAAAGGAACCATGGGTCAAAAATTGACCGTTCTCATAAAAAATAATATTACAGTTATTACTAATAAAGTAAGCAGTTACTATTATTATTATTATTTTATTATTATCAATTACTAACGTAATTGATCACAATCAATATTACCTTTCAAGTCATGAAAGATGTTCATCTTCTATTTCTTCATCGATCCGAAGATGTAGAATACGCCTACGCTTGCCAAAATCAAACCTTTTTATACACCCTGTACACTTTGGTTTTCAAATAACCTCACAAAAAGAAGTCCGGTGGGGTCAAATCTGGAGATCTGGGGGGCCAGTCAATGTCGCCATTTTTTGACACCACACGTCCAGGGAATTTTCATTGCAGAAACTGCATTGTTTGATTTGCAGTGTGGCATGGCGCACCGTCTTGTTGAAACCAGTAACCGTCCAGACCTTTTTCACGCATTTGTGGGCAGACATAATGAGCCAAAATCCACCGATATCGATTCCCATCGACTGTTTCGCCTTCTCTGAAGAAAAATGGCCCAATGATGGTTTTGGCGCAAACGCCAGCCCAAGCAGTCACTTTTTGGTCATGCAATGGTGTTTCATGGATCTCGTGTGGATTCTCCGTTCCCCAAATGCGGCAATTTTGCTTGTTAATGGCGCCAGAGTGTGAAATGGGCCTCGTCGGTCATCAAAATTTGCTTCCAAAAATCAGGTTCAGTGTCAACCATTCGAACGACTGTTTGGCCGTATTCCAAGCGACGTGGACGGTCTGTCGGCAATATTCTTTGAGTCAATTACACTTTATACGGAAACAAATGCATATCATCCTTCAAAATGCGCCGCAAGGTGGTTCCACTGACGCCAAAATGCTGAGCGCGGTGACGATACGACATATGTGGGTTCTCTCTCTCTCTCTCTGTGTGTGTGTGCGCGCGCGCGCGCGCGTGCGCAACACTCACTCTTACCGATTCAACCAGTTCATTGGAACGTCTTGGGCGTTGATGAACGGCACGTCGACGATCTCCCACCGTCACGTGCTCAACAACATTCGACACCAAACGACGAATAGTGTTGTCAGACGGTGCTTCTTGGCCACGATATTTTCGACGATATGCACGTTGAGTTAACATAACTGAACGACTATTTTCAATGTACAGCGTCACTATTTCGGCGCGTTGTTTCGGTGTGAAGCGATTCATGGTTAAAGGGCCTAGCCGGATAAGATAGTCAAAAATGCCCTTGAACTGAATTTTATCGACGAAGTGCCATTCGATAGAGCACCAAAAAACAACATGCTGTGCAAAATTTCAACCCTGTATCTCGTTCGGGAGGGTAGTTATGGGGTAAAATCGAAAAATCAGTTTTTAGCCTATTTTCCCTAGTTAATGACGTTTAGAAATTCTGAGAAAAATCTGACACATGTCAAGAACCCGAATACATACTTTGCAATTGGTTTCAGATTTTTAAAGCGAAAATCCTGCTTGTAAAAAATCAAAAACCTCAAAAAAATCGAAAAAATGCAGATTTCGCATGGAAGTTCTAGAGTGACAACATTTATATTTGTACAGTAGCGGTATATTGTCATAAGTATTGTTCATAAATTTTTTCAGATTTTTTGGTTTGGTGCGCCGTTGTTAAAAAAAATAAAAATGATTTTTTCGACGTTTTTTCTGCGAAGAACTAAGCTAACCTTAAAATTATTACCTTCTATTTATTCTGTAAGTCTATCAGGCACTGATAAACCTTGAACATTTTAAAAAATAATTAAACAATGCAATCGGCTTGATTAGTATTTTTACTATGTCAGCGTATTACATCTAAAAGTATTAACCACATTCCCAACAACTCGATTGGGTCAGCGGGTTAGGCGATCGACTGTTGATCTGCTTATACTAGGTTCCATCCCGGCATACGTATACATTCTTTTTACTTGATTAATTCTTTTTTTTATGTAATTCTGTGTAAATTTTTTTAATGTTTTTATGTAATTTTGTGTAATTCTTTTTAAAAATACTAATCAAGCCGATTTCATTGTTTAATTATTTTTTAAAATGTTCAAGGTTTATCAGTGCCTGATAGACTTACAGAATAAATAGAAGGTAATAATTTTAAGGTTAGCTTAGTTCTTCGCGGAAAAAACGTCGAAAAAATCAGTTTTTATTTTTTTTAACAACGGCGCACCAAACCAAAAAATCTGAAAAAATTCATGAACAATACTTATGACAATATACCGCTACTGTAAAAATATAAATGTTGTCACTCTAGAACTTCCATGCGAAATCTGCATTTTTTCGATTTTTTTGAGGTTTTTGATTTTTTACAAACAGGATTTTCACTTTAAAAATTTGAAACCAATTGCAAAGTATGTAGTAGGGTTCTTGACATGTGTCAGATTTTTCTCAGAATTTCTAAACGTCATTAACTAGGGAAAATAGGCCAAAAATTGATTTTTCGATTTTACCCCATAACTACCCTCCCGATCGAGATACAGGGTTGAAATTTTGCACAGAATGTTTTTTTTTGGTGCTCTATCGAATGGCACTTCGTCGATAAAATTCAGTTCAAGGGCATTTTTGACTATCTTATCCGGCTAGGCCCATTGTACTGAATTGACCTTTCAAAAACATGTTTACTCAAGTCAATCGGTTGATAAATGTTAAAGTTATTCAATGTTTACATACCGACATAAAAGATGGCACACCCTGTATGTGTTTCTCAAACAGAGATCTTGCTAATGTAATGCTGCTAAAAAAATTGTCGACTGTTATTTGATATCCTTTCATAAAGTAATTACTAGACATCAGATGTTTATGCAATTTCCAATTTTTATAGAAACATTTTAAGAAAGTGGAATGAAATAAAATTTTATTTTTAATGGGGACAGCCTTTGTAGATCCAAAGCAAATAAAAATAATGTTAAATTCTCTCGAATTTTATATTATAGCATTTTTTTAACATTTCCATAAGCCATAAATGCATAAAGATCCGATGTCTAGTAATTACCCATGTTGAGTAGTTTGTCTATTACAACATGAGCAAGATCTTTTTCTTTTATTTATTTTTTGTCACGTTGATCCTTGGCTCCCCGATAGCAGAAAAATGAAAGACAATAATGAGAGATCGCATTGGTTAGCATCCAAAATTTGATACCCCATCTATGATGCTTTTTATTCGGCAAATACTGTGTCAGTGCTGATCTACTTTTTGTGCCTACTAATGATTCATCTATGCTCAAATGCTGATTTGGTGAATAGTGAAATTTGAATTTCCTATTTGCCTGAGCATCAACAGGTTCAAATTTTGCTGTTGGGTCGTGTTCATTGTTATCTCGTGCTGGTAAGGTGCTGTTGACCACAGTATCAAAAAACTTGCAAAGTAACTGGAATCTATTCCGGCTAAACATTTGGCCAAACCATTCTTTTTTTCGTGAGGAAATGTTTTATACAATCTGTCTCACGCAAGAATAGACTCGTTTCGCGCAGCTCGACTGATTGCGGAAGGCGCTGCGAACTTCCCAACTTCCACTCCACCACCCACTCCACACTGTCTCGTCGCGAGTCTTCATGTACGCGGTGTACCGGAATGAAACGGGTTAGCATGGAATTAAATGAATAGGAAATCGTGATTTATTAATATCTACAAAAAATGTACAAATGACAATTGACTATTTAAAACTATTTACAAACTATTTTACAATTTATATAAAAGTTGGTTCCTCTATGTCCGAGTCGGAATCTGAATCGTCAGACGCCGATATGCAGTCTTCGTTTTCATCGAAGACTGAATCAATTGTCCGATCCAGTTGTCGGAACCTTTCTACCTCCTTCTTTACATGGGCAAGGTAATTTTGCCAATTTGTGGCGGACACGTTCTCCAGGGCTTGGTCCACAAGTCTACGGACATCCGCCAACTTGAATGTAGTATTGTGACTCTTTATGAAATGCTTCATTTGTGCCCACGCGAGCTCAATGGGGTTCAGCTCGCAGTGGTAAGGGGGAAGGCGCAATACTAATTTCCCGTGTTGTTTCGCAAATTCATCAATAACATAATTTTTTCCCGGCTGCTTATATTTTCCGGAAATTTCTAACAATTGCGTCTTGACAAATTCATCCGCCTCAATTGTTTCCCCCTTACCCTGCAGCCACTCCATAATTTTGGATTTCTTCCAAGTCAGTTTTGGATAACGCTCCTTTATGACGCTATGATAAGGAGCGTTATCCACAACGACTACTGCCCCATCTCGCAGCGTGGGCAAAATTTTTTGAAACCATTCGAAGAACGTGTCCCCGTTCATCTCCTGGTCGTAATCGGCCATGTTTTTCTTCGACTCGAAGCATAGGAGGGCCCCAGGTAAAAACCCGTCCTCTGACCCGATGTGCGCTATGATGAGTCGCTTCCCTTTGTTGGCGGCGGCAGGTATACCGGTCGACAGCTGCCTTTCTTCGGCGTTCCTCGAGCTGCTGACGGTGGTATCCACCCATAATTGTGGTACAAATTCCCCGGTGTTGTACCAGGTTTCGTCCAGATAATAAATCGGACGCCCTTCCTCGCGCAGTTCCCTGATTTTCGTGACGTAGTTTTGCCGGATAAGAGAAAGTAAATATAATAATAATAGAAAGTTTTATTTTATTGCCTTATAGGCCTTCCATTTTCATGGGCATCTAATGTATTCATTAGGAAATGTTTTCATCGCTTTATTCAAGCGGTATTATTTGCTGCTTCTGTCAAGGAACTACCTCTTGATCAGAAAATTTCTCCTAGTCCAAGTAGTTATGGACAGGGATCGGTCACCAGATGGACTTGCGTTTTCATGCGCCGGCGTCCTCAAACCAGATACAGTCGCGTCGGTATTTAAGTTGACACTTATCATTTTTATAAAATAGTGGTAAAAGGATACAATAAAAATAAATAAAATGCGAAATTTTAATAAAAATAAATTTATTCGGGTCTTAAGTAAATAACGTCATCTTAATAATTATGTTCATTTGAGTAACAATAGCATTAACAAATATTTTCTAATTAACGTCCATCGGAAAGTAAGTTGACAATGTTTATAAAGTAAATTATAATTCTATAAATAACAATAAAAAACATTTAATAAGCAGTTTGATACCCTTTGGCTTTAATTATTTCCAGTAAACGATTTGGCATACTGTGTATTAATTTTTTTAACGTTTTGGGTTGTATTTCATCCCATGCCTTTTTTAGTGCGGCTATCAATTTTGGTTTTGTATAGCGGTCCGATTTTGGTGTTTTTCGATCGAGTTCGTCCCATAAGTGCTCAATCGGATTTAAATCGGGACTCTGCGGTGGCCAAGAAAGCAGCGATATATTGTTTTCGTCGATAAATTTTTTAACGATCTTTGCGGTATGTTTCGGATCGTTGTCGTGTTGGAATATGTATTCTGTATCTGGCCCAAATTTTTGAATTGATGGAAACAAATTTTCTTTTAAAATATCGATGTATTTCGCTGCTGTTAGTAATAATAATATAATATATTGCTTTATTCAGCCTTACGGCCAAGAATCGATCTCGGTTTACAATAACCTATACTTACAAATAACTATCTTAACCACTCACTCTCTCTCTCTCTCTCTCTCTCTCCCTCCCGCTCCCCCTCCCTACTCTGACTACACTATTTATATTCAGCCTTTTCCTATTCTCCTCCTGATTATTGCACCTTTTCTCTATTATCTTTGGTTTACGCTTCATTATGCTTTTAAATTTCTGCTCTTTTCTCTCTTTTTTCCTCAACTTTTGCAGCCACGCTTCGACATTTGCATCTCTCCTCCCACTCACTATGTCTTCCATCCTGATCTTCCCCTCCATCGCTGCTGTAAGTATACCATCAATAATTGTTAATTTTCCTGCATTTTCATTGTTGAAGCAGCCCCATAATATTATAGATCCTCCACCGTGTTTCACGGTAGGTGTGATAACATTTTGTTTAAAAGCTTCTCCTTGTTTTCTCCACACATATTTCCTTCGTTTGTTTGACTGCAATTCAAACTTTGATTCATCACTCCAAATTATGGATTCCCAGAATGCAGTCGGTTTATTATAATGCTCTTTTGCAAAATTTAAACGTTTGCGAGCATTTGTTTCGGAAATGTGTGGCTTCTTTCTAGATGTACGACCATGCAACCCAGCTTCGTATAAACGGGATTTTATTTGAGTGGTCCCTATTGACAAATTTAAATCTTCTTTGAGCTGTTTGGCAGTAATAAATGGTTCTTTTTTGTTATTTTAACAATTTCTTGATCCTGACGGGGAGTTGTTTTTCTCTTTCTTCCCGTCCTAACTGCATTTTCAGGTTTCCCAGTAGTCTCTATCTTTTTATAAATTTTTCGCACTCCTTCCTTTGATATCCCAAAATCTGTGGCAATCTGTTGCAAACTTTGGCCTTCTCTTCTTTTTTTATAAATTAATAATCTTTCAGACTCGTGTAATTCCTGTGTTTTCGGCATGCTACAAATAACCAATTCTTAACAATAACAATACATAACAAAAAAACCATTATATAAGATACTAAATACATTATCAAGTTATTAAATCCGCGTTTAATAGAGAAATTTTTTAAATAAAACAAAAATTTATTTGCGTCAACTTACTTTCCGGCGGACCAAATTTAGGAAATAATTTTACAGATTGACTGTTGTTACGTGCTACGTCTCCCTTTGGGATTGGGCGTAGCCTGACGAGAGAGAACGGACGAGCGGTAATCCGTTCTCAGGGTGGGAGTCGCTGATATCGCAAATGGAGAAACCCAAGAAAACCGTCGTGCAAGGAAGGGAGAAACGTTTAGACAATTCCTTTGGTAAAATGTATATTTATTCTAAATGACCCGATATGAACTAAAATTTATACACATATAAAAACTAAAAGTAACGAATTGCACAACTGACTTAATAACTACTTCGCTGGATTTACTTTAACGAAAGGGGGGGTTCGGGGAATAATCTCTTTTGATAAATACTATAACGGGGGTCCGTCTCCGGAATCTGGTAAGGGTTAAGGGTGCTCGCGAGAAAGGGGGCAATGGGGATGAGCACCCAACCGGGGGGGGGGGGTGGCTGTGGCGATGAAGGTGATGGTGGTCCAGCTGCCTTTGCTGCCTCTCGCTCCCTCCTGTTTTGCTGATTCCTGCGGAACTTCTTTCCTCCGCGGCGGACCTTCTTTTTCTCTCTTGTTTCGGCTTTCGGAGTGTGTCTTACTCTGGTCCTGGTCGTCATTGGGTGGTGATGGGTGGCAGGGAGGTTTGTCCGTGCATAAAGTCTCGACCGTGGGAGTGCTTTGTGCCGAACTTGGCCAGCGACGATCCCTTGCGTGATTCTCGACTTGCACCGAAGTACGAGCTGTGCAACTATGGGGCACCAGCTCGGGGAATTTTCTCTATAGGCGAATGCTTGTGAGAGTTTTTTCCGACTTTCCCAATTTCCTTGGGGCAGATATAGCTGCGGCTGTTCATTTTTGGTGGCGAGAAAACGATTTGTCCCAAAAGTCATCTGCCGGTTGACTTTGGGACTATTGCGGGGTAGTATTGGTGTGTTGAGGGTGTAGTGAGCTCGGTACTTGGTAAAAAGGGTCTGGATGTCAGGCTGTTTATTGTCTTGGTGTGAGGGAGAGGGTACAGCACTTGAGTGGGTAGCGCGCCAGGCCTATGCTGGCCGCGCGAGAAAAGGATCGGGACGGTTTCGAGGCAGAAGATCGGGCACGTGCGTAAGAACGTGACACTGTTACTTGATTGCATGCGGTGTTTTCGCTTTGACACGTACTGGTATACTGAGGAACTTCTTGTACATAATGTAAACAATGTCAGAATGTACGAAAAAAGACGTACAAGTTTTTATATTATGGAACAATATCGTCAATACCAGAAATACAACAGCGTCAACATAAATACCGACGCGACTGTATATCGTTGCCAATGGTAGGTAGAAAAGGCTCATCCATATTAAAGTTATTGTTCATAGTGGCAGGCCATCCTCCTCGGGCGCCAGGCACCGGAAGGGGCCACTCGAAACACGCTGAGTGGATCTTCGAGCGACGCGGGACGACGGAAAACGCGAAAGGGTCCAATGGTTCGAACACGGGGTAACGGGGACAGGTCCGTGGAAACCTATTTTCCTTGCACGCACAGCAGGGACCCATCAACCCACGCTTGAAATTTATGACTTTTGGTTACGGCTCCGGCAGCCTAAGGAGACCGGGCTCTCTATGTAAACGGCTTAACTTTCCGTTCATCTTTCGAATTGTTTTGCACTGTCACGTTGCCTGGGTTTTCCCGGTCGGACGGACGGCGAAAACCTGGCAACTACGGGTTTTATGGCGGTAAAGCCGGGCCACGCACCGGTCGCGCGGTACGCGGTCCACTCGCGACAAACGACACGTCGAAAAGTCGGTTTTCGCGAATTCTAAGTGAGAATCGAGTCCTGATAACGGGCGCCAGACATCGAAAGATGTCACGCTAAGCTTTACGGTAATTCTTCGAGACGCGAAACGGAATTCCGACTTTCCGACGGCCGCGCGATATTCGGGATAGCTCACCCGGGACCAGGGTTCGACGAGAGGAATACGGGACGTTCCCCGCGACGGGAAGGTTTCTCAAAGCAATCGAATGCGAATTAGGGGCTTTACGATCGTTTATTACACGAAGATGTTACACACGGCTGCCGGGAGATCGCCCGGCAGCAGTAAGAAAGAAGCCCGCGCGATACTGGTTGTTATTCGGCGGATTTTCGACCGCTCGCGCTCTTATCGCTCGATTTTCGCGTCGGACACGACCCTGGACGCGGTGTTCGGCGTCGGTGTTACAAAAGTGTCGAGCGAGATCGGACCGTGTCCCGATGTTCAACGCGTGACAGAGGTTATCGATCGTACCGGCAGCAATAATCGAATGTTCTGGATCCGGTCACGCCGCGTCGTCCCACCGTGGGCAGTCTCTAGATTTACGACAATTAATGGGATTTCTCCCCGCAAAAACCGGCAGCGTGTCGGGCCTTCCGCCAAGACGCGATTCCGCGTTACAAAATCTGCCCCACGCTGTATCCGGCCGACGGTTCCGGCTCATACGCGAATTATTACCAACGCGAAATACAATGGCGCGGAAACCCGTCGTCAACGACGCGAAATGAGGTCGTTCGCGAAACGTGCCCGAGCCAACGCGAAATACATTGTCCAAAAGAATGCGAATAATTAAGCCTGGCCGGCGCTTACCACGGCAGCTTCTTCAATCTAACGGCAGCTCTGGATGTTCGGCAGCTGGACCCTCTAGTCGTACGGCAGCAATTCGATAAACGGGCACTGATGTTAATTTCGACTAGTTCTTTAGGCAATAGTAAAAGGTCTACGACTCGCGAGAGCTTTCGGCACAATGACCTACTTCGGCCTGGCTCGGGAACGCGGAAGTGAGGTGTCCCCCACTTTTCCTATTCTTTCGCACCCTACCCTACGCTCGGACCGCTCATCGTTCGGGGCACGGCAGGGCCGTGCTCGGCGGTTCGGGGACCGGGGCGCTCGTCCATCGGCAGCGGTTGAGAGCGTCGATTGGTGGTTTCTCCCGCGGAGAGAGATCCTGGGCCAATCCCGTGGCGCATATTTCTCCTGTGGCGAGTGAGGTAACCGCGAGGTGGAGATGATGTTGTCCCCCGTTGCGCTCTTCCTCGGCGGCTCCTCCGGGCTCCTTAACCCGGGCTCAGGACTTCCCTCGTTGACTGGTGTCGGGAATTCTGTGGAACCTCCCGGCAGCGTCTTCTGGCGAAATTCTCCGCCGTTGGTCGAGTGAGAAAGGGGTTCCGCCCCCCCCCCCCCCCGGGACCCGGATACGATCCTGCAAATCGCGTCGCGCCAAGTGGCGCGGCGTTCAAAAACGGATTAGCGCTGCCCCCTGGTCTTTAGCGACCGTCCCAGGGAGAGCGCTCGCGGGTGCCGCGATCGCTTATTGCCCGTTTAAAAGGTGGCCCGGTCTTCCGCTAAAACTCGGGGGGACGTGGTCAAAACTTGCCACGTCACAGCACAAAAATTAATGCGCTAATCCTTTTGAATCTTTGAAGTTACTTTATTTAACATAATGACAAGTAAAAAAAAACGATTGGAGTATTATTTTTTGTGTAAAAAAAATCCTAAAAATTAACGAAAATTTAGCCGTTTACACAAAAATTTCACCAAGTGTAAGGATTTATAAAATATAATTCATTTAATGAGAATTACATCATGTCATGAAATGTTAAAGTTTTACATCGTTCCGGAAAAATGAATTTATTTATTTCGTCGTAAAAATTGTTTACCTTATCTAGCATTATTTTCGACAAAATTAACAATAAAAAATAATAACGAAAAAATAATAACAATAAAAAACAATAACAATACATACGTAGTATTTTTAATTCCAATCTTCTTCTGAAGAGCTGCTGTCGTTAGAATCCGTCTGATCGATGAAAGTTATGTCTTCTAAAAATGTTTCTATGAGACCATCTTTCTCCCAATATTTTTCTTCTATTTCTTCTACATGCTTACAATATTTCTCCCACAAGGACGGCGAAATTGCCGCTATTGCCTCGCATGTTAAGTTTTCTAGTTCGGCATATGATAACGGTCCAACATTCTTACTTCTTATTATTTTCTTCATTTCTCCCCAAGCCAACTCTATCGGGTTTAACTCGCACATATATGGCGGCAGTCTTAGCACACGGAACCCGTGCGATTTTAGTAGTTCGTATACTTTGTATGTTTTTTCCACGGGCTTATGCATATTTACTAAT
Organism: Seladonia tumulorum; assembly: GCA_913789895.3. Lineage (NCBI taxonomy): Eukaryota > Metazoa > Arthropoda > Insecta > Hymenoptera > Halictidae > Seladonia > Seladonia tumulorum. The sequence continues at coordinate 2,266,062 of CAJYYF030000015.1, read as the reverse complement.
TGAATTAATTGAAACTTCCGCATAGTGTCTGTATATGGCATATTTTTTGTTTTCAGCCACTCTATTATCATTGATTTGTTTGAAGATTTTGTAGGTGTCTTGCAAATTTGTACCGTATGGTAGGATGCATTGTCCATCACCACGACACTATCTGTTTCAAGATTTGGAATTAATTTTTCCCGTATCCATTTTTCAAAATTCGTTGCATTCATCTGTCCATGGTAGTCTCCAGTCGTTGTTCTCGATTTAAAAATCAATCGGGCACCGGCAATAAATCCGTTTTTCCCACCGGCATTAACAATAATTAATCGGTGGGAAGAACTGTCATTTTGTAATATTCCCACTTCTTCTTCGCTTTGCCAACATTTCCCAAAAGACATGGTATTGTCCACCCATGTCTCGTCAATATACACTATATTTCTCCCTTCTTCTCTGTGGCTTATTATTGCTTGTAAATACATCCCTCGCCACGTCACTATATTTGGTTTTTCGGTTAAAACGCGTCTGACGCTGTTGCACCTTCTCCAGCAGAACTTCATGCAACGTAGCAAATCGCGCAATGTTGTGAGTTGCCAGGGAAAGACTATTTTTTCACGAATCGTTGCTAATATTTTCGTTGCGGTGGGCACAATTTTTTTCTCAGTATAAAAGTCGTGGATGATATTCCTTATTATTTCCTTGTCTTCGTTTGATATTTCCAATTTCATGCTGGGACGAAATCCTTTTTTCCAGGCGATTGCAGCGGTCCTTCACCAGAATCTGAACTTTCTTGACGGATTCTGTACACCGTTCGTGTCGATACGCCTGTATAATCAGCAGCCCGCTGAGTCGGCTACGATAAAGGCACAAGAACACTATTTTTCTCGAATTCTTCATCGCACTTTTTAATGATTCTTCGCACCATGTTTCGTTCTCCGCTATGCACCGTCTGTCCTTTCTTGTGCGTTGACATACTGCACTATGCCTAATAAACTTAATTTAACAAAATTTAACAATAGCACTAAACTTAAACACTGAAACTTAGTACTAAGTATAATATTAACACTACACTAACTTTGAACAAATAGATAAATAGATATACAGATAAATATATAGAATAGATTATAGATATATAGATATATAGATACATAGATAAATATATAAATAGATAGAATGAACAAATAGATAGATAAATAGATAGACAGTCTGAAATCGCTCGAAGTTGACAGAATGAAAGCTCAGGAAGAACTGTTTCTTTGGTCTGAGAGAACTGTTTCCCTGAGCTCTGTAACAATCTTAAAGAATTCATTCTGCTTGTCTCACTCTATTGATGAGAGAGATTTTCCCGAGAAAATGTCTCTGTTCGTAAAAGTCTTCAGTTACTCCTATCATAAATTTTCTTTCGCTACGCTCAAGAGTTCGTCGGACACTCGGACCAAGAGGAACCACATGTTCTCCAGGCATCTTCTGTGAATCCCCTGTGAAACCCTTAGCACTCGAGTTGTGACTCTGAGGAACTATTTACTAAAAATTCTATACCAATAGCCAAATTTTTTTTACACTATTAAATATGTTCGTATCTAATCAATTCCTAAACATTCAATTTTGTATCAGGCGTTATATCAGATTCATAGCCATAAAATGAAAAACATAATATTTAATAGAAATATTCTATGAAGACAGCGTAAACGTGTGAATTATATGTATATTATACATTATTTTGTAAATTCGATACCGTCTGAATCCACGATCGAACTGACATAGAGTTTAATGTATTAACTATGCTAATTTTCTTAGAACCTTTAAAACAGTCAGAACATTTTAGAACGCTAAATAACTTCGAACTTGCACAATTAGAACATCGTGTATTGAACTTTTGAACTATTACGAATGTTAAGTGAGTTTTAAACTAGAGCGTTAATTGTAAAACCTAAATGTTAAACCTAAAGCAATGATAACAGCCTCTTGTCGTGCAAAAGATTCTATTTACAAGAAAGAGAAACTTGATATTTATTGTAGATCTATATTTCCTATATGTATAATGCCTAAATATCGGTGATAGCAAACTAGATTTTTAGTCTGATTTAATACAGCTGTTTGATATCATCCTCATAACGCGTCTGACTTGTTGTTATAAGGTAAAAGATTAAGAATACATTCAATCATATAATATATACGTGCCATTTATATTTTATTAATGCAGTAAGACTCCAGTCTTCACGGTTAGTGAGAATCAGAGAATATCATGTGCCCCCCATATTTTACGCGGATCCTACTTATTTACGCCTATGTCGACCGTCCCCGCCGGGAGTAAAGCGTAAGAGTGGGATCCGCAGCCTTGCGTCAAGAGTGGGGACTCGCCGTTTCCCCTGCAACCCACTGACGAAATTCTGTGCCAACCCTCGCCGAGCGAATAGTACCCGGTAATCGGTACGACGGTATTTGTACCTTCGGGTGGTTACTGAACCGAAAAAAAACGAAACCACGAGAAGGGGGAGGAACGGTATCGCGGTATTGCCGGTACTCGGGAAGTATAAGTTGTTTTTTTTTCTCTTATTCGGTATGGGCGGCTGGGTTGCGTAGGATTTCCTCGAACCACTCTGGGCCACACGTTGGGCACGTGCGCACCGAACACCCGGTTCGGCCACAACGATAACAGTGCTGCCTTCCGGGTTTTCGGCACTCGGTGCGCCGCACAGTGGGCAAAAACGGCCTTTTTCGATTCAAAATCAAAGAACTTTCGATAGGAATGAGGTAGAGCGATGAAATTTTTTTTTAATGAAAGCTGAAACTTTGTAGAATATGGGAAAAACAGGGAGATTACGGTACGAACGTTTTTTAACCTTGAGAAAATTCGTTAAAGTTGCACAATTTCAAGAAAGCGCCAGTAGTAATGACAGCGATACGTCAAGTGATGACGAGATGTGAAGTGCTTCATGTTCCGTAAGTAACTCAAAACGTTAAAATACTTCATTATTATTATTTTTATTGTGTTTTATATATGAGAATACGATATACTTTCAAACTAGTGTATTATCAAGTCATTTTAACGAAAAAATTTCATTAATTTGTGTCACAAAAATCTATTTTTTTCAAAAACCAGAGGTCCTAGACAAATTTTGAAAACAGATTTGAAATCAGCGTGAAAAAATCTATGGGAAACGATATATATATATTTAACTCAAGGTTAAAAAACGTTCGTACCGTAATCTCCCTATTTTTCCCATATTCTACAAAGTTTCAGCTTTCATTTAAAAAAAATTTCATCGCTCTACCTCATTCCTATCGAAAGTTCTTTGATTTTGAATCGAAAAAGGCCGTTTTTACCCACTGTGCGCCGGTGCCCTGTCTACCCACAGTTCCAACACGCGTCGGGACGCGGTAGTGCTGGGTCAGGCTTTCCGGCCTGCCTCCTCCAATATTCGACCCATTTCTCGGTATTTTTTCGTGGTCGTTCCCGGGGGGCGGGTGCGGTAGCTTCTTTCGGCCGGGCCCCCTTTCCGCTTGACCATTCGCTGTCAGACGGTTCGATAATATCCTCCGCGAGAAGTTTATCGACTTCGCGGTATATCGCCCCCTGTACTTTAGGGGAGACGGGATAATAACGCTGCTTAATCGGACGGTTTTCCCCGACGTCAATCCAGTGTTTCGTTAGATTCGTCAGCCCTGGTAACGCGGCAAAGTCCGTGAGTTCGGTTTCCAATAATTTACGTAACCGCTCCTGTTCGTCCCCGGTTAATACCTGTAATCCGCAACAGAGTGGTTCGCGAGAAACGGGGCTGAAGGGGTGTTCCTCCCACGACCACGACGCGAAATACCAAACTGCTCGATGATATTCGACAACGATACCGAATCTCGCTATTACGTCGATTCCCAGTAGGAGGGGGTTCACCAAATTCTCTAAAACGTACGTGGTAATTTTCCGGGTTTCTTTTCCGATTCGTATCGTGAGATCTACCTGGTCGGATGCTCGATCTATCGACCCCGTGGCCAGGAGGAAGAAACAAGGGCGCTTCGCCGCGGTATAACCCGCACGGTATTCCCTAATTCGTCGATGACTTGCTTGCTTACGAATGATACCGTCGACCCGGAATCGATAAGAGCGCGGAAAGAATTTTTCCCGATGTGGGCGTCGATAATTAGGAGGGAAGGGCGCAACTCGCGACAGTTTTCTCGCCCGTGGGGTCGGCTACGCGAGCCGAAATCAACGGGAGTGGAGCCGCCCCGGTTCTCCCGAGCCGCTCCTCCGCCGGTTTTCCGACCCTGGGCCGCAACGCGGACAGTCGGGAACCCTTACCCCTGGTCTCCCGCACCCGAAACAATGTGTTCGAAGTTGCATGGGACAAACCCGGGACCTATGACCTGTTCGACGGCAATTCCAGCACGTGTCGTCGGCCGCAGGTTGTTTGTCCGACTGCTCGACGGCTCGGCGGGAATCGGTGGTTGTCGCCGTTCCTCGGCGTTCAGCCGGGCGAGGCTGGTCGGACCGCGATCGGGCGCGCTCGGTGTTACTCGGCCCTTCTCGGGATCGGACCGCGGGCGAGGCAGCTCACCTTACGCGCGCGCTTTCCGGTAGGGTGTCCCGGGTGTTGCGGGGACGAGAGGGCCCGGCCTCGTACCACGGCTCGTCACGCGACCCCCCTTGTACCTCTCTCACCATGTTTACCCGCTCGTATCGGCTTGGTACGGGATCTAAGTTTGTCGAATAACCCCCGGCCCGCTTGCCACAGTGGCCAGCGTTAATATTCGGACACCATGCTACTCGAGAAGTTATTGCTGTATATCTCCACTGTTAATGGACTTAAAGAATTTGTCGTTTTTTTTATAAGAAAAAACATTTATTTTAAATACTAGAAACATAGTTTTTATTTATTTAATTTGTACACTTTTCGCGTTAATCAATGCTAAACAAAATAATGCTCAATTTTGATGTCGCAAAAATATTCGGACACTGCGAATTATAATTTTTTAATTAAAAATGTACATATACTTTAACAAAAAGATATCGATTTTAGTACTTTGTTGGATTGCCCTTTTGTTTAATTACATGACCCAAATCGTTTGGGCATACTAGAAATTACTTTATTTAAATATTCTAGCGGAATAGGTGACCATTCTTCGATTAATCGTAATTTTAATTCTTCCTTCGATTTTATCGGTAATATTCTAATTCGACGATCTAAATAATCCCATAAATTTTCGATCGGATTTAGATCCGGTGACTGTGGAGGAGGTTGCAATACTTTTGGGCAATTATACAATAAATATTCTTGAACTATACGTGATTTGTGTTTCGGATCATTATCTTGATAAAATTTAAAACTGTGGCGAATGTTCATATTAGTGGCAGTTTTTATTAAATTTTGTTTCAAAATATCTAAATATTTATTCTTATCCAGAATTCCATCAATGAAAACTAATTCATCCATTCCAGCAGCCGAAATACAACCCCAAACCATTACACTTCCTCCGCCGTGTTTCAGGGTGGGTCTGAGATTTTTAGTGTGAAGCTCTTCATTGACTTTATGCCATATAAGTTTGTGTCCATCGGACCCAAAAATATTGTACTTGCTTTCATCTGCAAAAATAACATCTTTCCACTATATTTCTTCTTTAGAAATGCATCCTTGGCAAACAGTAATATTTTTTTCGATTCACATTGTTAATATATGGTTTTTTTCGAGGAATTCTGCTATGGTATCCACTTTCATGAAGCATTCGACGAACTGTATCAGAATGAACTTTCTTTCCTGTCTCCTCAAACAATTCGGCAGACAATCTCGGGGCACTTAAACTAGGGTCTTTTTTGACTTTTCTAATAATATTACGTTTGTCACGAACATCAAGTAAGTTTGGACGCCCCTTCTGAGGAACAGATTCAATTCTATCCTCACGATTATATCTCCGTATAATGTCAGCTACAGTACTTTTACTCAAATTTAATAATGCACCGATTTCTTGATATGATTTCCCTTTTTCGCGATTATAAATAACAAGTTGACGTACATCAAACGATGTATTTTTACCTTTACGTGGCATTTTCACAACTAAAGGTCGGATTTTACTAGACCGGGAAAACGGCCGTCAAGTAAGGTCGCTAGATTCGAAAACAGGGTCTAGGGTTTAAAACCGATGGGGCATCAGTTCTCGGCCATCCAGTTCTCGACTATATTTTTGCTCGCCCGGTTGGGTCATTACCTCGAGCGTCTGACCATTTCCAGATGGCCCGTTGGACTCTAACCTAGGACCCCGAGGGGTAAGAGGAAAGTATACGGTTTTGGGGTTCTGCTAGCTAACCCCCGTGGTTCGTGGCATTAGCCTTTGTTGCGAGCACTTGAGCGCCTCTAGAACACGGTGAACTCAGTATGGCCTAGCCAAAACCCGTGCCCATCCCGGCCACGGTGAACCGGTCTAGTAAAATCCGACCTTAATACGTGCGATACGAACGAAATTCGAAATGAAACTAACTTAATCAGATAGTGCTTACATCTTATATTTACAAACACTGCCACCGAACACCGTACGTGCCTTAACAAGACGGTCAAACTGCGAAGCGTATGGAATGTCCAAATATTTTTGCGACATCAAAATTGAGCATTATTTTGTTTAACATTGATTAACGCGAACAGTATACAAATTAAATAAATAAAAACTATGTGTCTAGCACTTAAAATAAGTGTTTTTTCTTCTAAAAAAACGACGAATTCTTTAAGTTCATTAACAATGGAGATATACAGCAATGACTTCTCGAGTAGCATGGTGTCCGAATATTAACGCTGGCCACTGTATATCGTCGCGGATCATACGCGAATTCGGTATAATTTCGACCCGGACTACGGTATGGATCCGGGTCGGCGGGACGGAGGCGGACCTCGGCTTCTCGGAACTCGCTTTCTAATTCGTCAAGCGAAGCCACTAAGCGCAGGGATACCACGGCGCGCAATTCCTCCTTTGCCCCCCCCCCCAATACACGGCCTCTATTCTCTTCGACTCCGACCACGGTGTCGTGAGCCGTTTCATCATAACCCGCATCAGGGTCACGTAATCGCGGACCGGCTCGTCGCGGCCCCGCCTACGCGTTCGGAGCTCGCGTTCCAACCGCTCCTGATAGTCGGGATCTACGAAATTTTCCCGCCACGCCCGCACGAACTGACCCCAACTATTGAAATCTCCACTGGTCTCATACCAGAGGCCCGCCATTCCGGAGAGACACATCGGCAGGCAGCGTAGGAGGTCGCGCTCATCTAAGTCGGCGCATCCCCGCATGCTGTCTAAACGAGCCAGGAACGTCTCGGGATGCTCCCCGGGCGCACCGGAAAAACGGATGCGTCAGTCGCGCATGACCTCGTACGCCGCAGGCTTCCGCGTTCCCCGCGGCGGGGCCTATCCTGTGCCAGTTTCGTTAGTGCGGGTGGGAAGATGTAATTCCGTTTCTCGAGAGTGCCGCGGAGTCGGTACGGGAAGGGTCGCCATTGTACGGTACAAGGGGACGTCCGGTAGGTTTAGGGCCGATTTATTATTTTCCGAAAAAAGGTTCGGGTCTTCCCGGGAGGTCTGCTTTACGTCCGTCCTCTAGGAACGGCCACGCATCCCGTCCCCCTTCGTCCCCCGAACACTCTTCGTAATCCGACCGTTCCTCTTCCGCAAACATTCTCGAGGACTTCTAAGAACCGTTTCCCAAACAACGCGCGACCGCTGGTATGCCCGCGATCGAGATCGTAAACACGCGACGGCAGGGACGCCCGGTCGCTCGGAATATTTACGCGTTTATTACGTTAGCTATTGAACCCCGTGCGGACTCGACGTCCCAATAAACTCGCTATTCAAAACCCAAGCAATTATCTCTAACGACAATATTTGTCGGAATCGTACCGCGTCAACAACTATTGTTCGCGATATTTACTTCTCGCCTCGCGGCGCGCTCCAATCGACCCTAACGAGGAACCTATTATCCCTACTTAGTATCTCCCGGTCGCTACGCGATATGAAAGAGAAAAAAAAAACAAAAAAAAAGACAAAAAAAAAACAACCTACGAGAACTACACGTTAATCGCTTATGGGCAACACAGGGCACATTTCTAGCCCAGCCACCTCAAAACGTACATCCACGTACACAGAATTATACAATAAATTCAACACAATTTTCCTACGCCAAAATTTTGAACAATTATCGTTTTGTCGAGTTGGTCCGCCGTAAGAATGGTGACCGACTGTACCCTAAACGTTCCACGACAGTTTCCCCGAATTCACGATTCACGGAACTTCCTGCGCGAGTCCGTCGATACCACCGTGCCCCTCTCCTTTATCGAGCAAGTCCTTTCGAGAGAGAGGTCCCTGTTCGGACGCCAATTTGTAACGTCGTCCCTTTTTCACCGTGTGTAAGAGCGGGAAGCGGGGACGACTCCAGGAATTTACGGGCGCGAAGGCCGGGCCGCGCTCGGTCGTGACGATGCGCGGTCCTCCCGGTACAAAAGCGGTCTCGAAAATCCCTCGGAAAAATACGCGATATAAGAGCCTTCTGCTCGGGCGCCAGGCACCGGAAGGGTGCCACGCGAAACAAGCTGAGTGGATCTTCGAGCAACGCGGGACGACGGAAAACGCGAAAGGGTCCAATGGTTCGGACACGGGGTAACGGGGACAGCCCCCATGGCAGGGCGGATCGCGCAGGTTGTAAGAACGAGAAACTTATTCGGCTCTACAAGGTCTTTATTATAAAACGGGTACAAGCACGCGGCCACGTGGCCGCACCCGAGAGCCCGCGCTCTTTGTACAGAATTGCGAGAAGGTGGAGTGCTCGCCGCGCGTGGTTGTCGCTCGTTAAAACAAGATCGTCCGTACGAGTACGGTAATGCGGTACAGTATCCCGCCCGTCGGGGCGGACTTCGCGGAACGCAGGTGGTCGGCGCGATTACAAGGGGACTGTCGCGGTATTTCTCCCGCGGAAGTACCGAATGCTTCTTCGATCTTCGGAACGGCGAAAATGATATGCTACGGTCCGATCGGTCACTTAACCAATTACGACTGTGACGTATTTCCCCGAGGAAGACTTCACGAAGGGCACTCTACCGACTCTCTCAGAACGCCGACGGTTCGGCGTGAGCGATTTAGCTCGAGACGATCGTCCGTCTCGGCTCGCGAAACCTGGAGAACGCGACTGGGCGACCCGTCTCGCTCTCTCGCGAAATCCTCCAACCAACTCTCGAGAATATTTCCCTCAGAAGGGTTGGACAAAAGGACCACTGCGTGGACTTACCGTTTCGGTTCTGCGGAAATTTATCGGTATGGTAGCCTTCAGGTCTGGGTCGTCGTCCCTGGTACGGAAGGGGCTTCTTTCGATCGGCGAAGCAACACTTAAACCTCGCGGCTCGATAAATCGGTAGGCGCGGAACTCGGTACTTTTACTTCCGTATTCGGAACTCGGGACTCGGAACGAAATCAAACGGTACCGTACGATTCGGGTGTTACCACGACAGTGATCCTTCGGTTTTCGTCGCGCGGTCATGAGGACTTCGGTATTCCCACTCCTCGCTCTAGTGCCGATTTTTCCCTAATGGGGCGCGCTTCTCGCGAGTTTCCGGGAATACAGGATCGTATTCTCGATGGGTCCGCGGGCCCCGAACCCGCACCGAAAATTCTTTCCTTAACCCTTTCGCTCCGAACGACGGATATATCCGTCATCCACATGAAAACCCGCGGAGCCGAACGCCGGATATATCCGACATTCACATGATCGCCCTCTGGATACGAACGCCGGATATATCCAACATGCTGGTAAAACCGCGACCTAGTTTTTGGATAGCAGCGCCCCTTGTGATTGATGCGTAAATCTTTTGACGAAACGAATAAACGACACACCATTCAAATTATATTTGTTCTACCTGCGTTTTTTCATTACTATTGTGTTACTTGTCATAAAGAAATAGAAAATCGAAAATACTACAAACTTTAGGATAAAGAATTTCAGCGAAGTTTTGTATTGGTACGTCCGCCTGCAGTCTAAAATTATCCTCACTCCTTACAAGTATTATAAATTACTTTTCATTTCAATAAAGTGCCTAGGTTTTTCCCTTCACAAAATGGCATCAAGAAGAGAATTGCAACTGATGTTCAACTTGGATAGATTAAAAATTGATTCGGATAGCAGCAATGAAAGCGAATCACAAATAGTTCCGGCCACCAACAGTAGTAAGAAAAAAAAAAGTAGTAAGAAATAGTAGTAAGAAAAATCCCTTTTCTTTCAAAATACATTATCTACGCTCAATGTGCACAATTTTGGCGGGAGGTCCCGTTCAAGAGTGTGTGTGTGTGTCTCTACGGCGGACTAAACCGCCGTAGCGAAAGGGTTAACGCGAAAAAGGAACAGATTCTCAATCTGCCCTGATGGGTTTGTTACACCACCCCCGCCGGGACCCCTTGCAAGTGGCTGAGGTGAGGCGGCGGCAGGACCGCGACAAGATGTCAGGATGTTCGACTAGGGGTCCTCGTCCTGCAGCTCGCCTCCAGGTGTCTCGTCCCATCCAAAGAGATTACCGGTACCGGATTTTCTAATTTTCCTGGCCCGTTCTCGTCGAGTACTCCTGCAACTGGGCCATACTCGGCGCGCGGAAATTCGTTACTTTTCTATCCCGGATCGACTCTAAACTTCCTCGGGGAGCACTTCCTGCCCGTCCGAGCAGTCGTAATTGGCGCCAACGGCAGCCCGGTCCCTTCAATATTCGCGGGAATGCGGGACAGTGACGTCGCAAGATTTGCAACGTCACAGGTTTTTCAAAAGATCAGTCACTTATCCAATGCTTGTGGATCAAATGTCTCCTGTTATATTTCTACCAGTTCTACTCACTGGAGTACACAATCTCTTGACTACATCGTATGGGGTATTGCTAGCTGCAAACGGTCCCTCAGGCTGACAGCCTACATAGACTTCAAGATTCAAGGTATACCACGACTTGGCATCCACTAGCGAGAAAACTTTTATTCCATACCTATTCGGTTTACTCGGGATATATTGACGGAAGGAACATCTCCCACGGAACGCTGGCAGCATCTCGTCAATTGTGAGATACTCTCCCACCAAAAAATGCTGTTTGCAAGATCCAACAAATATATCAAATATTATATGTGACGAATAGCAGCTAACTTATCAAAAGTCTTGCGTTCATTTCTGGTAGTTTTATCGTCAAAGCGAATATATTGCTGTAAGAAGTGAAAACGTTTGCGAGACGTAGTCAAGCGGAACAGTTCAACACCAGATCCATCTGTAGCCCACAAGTCTTGTGTGTTCAACTTACTATTTTTGTGAAAGCCCATCAAATATAACAGGGCCACATATGCTTTAATTTCTATAGCGTCAGTAGGCTTGCAGTCCCGAAGCCTACTGAAATTAGCACTCTTAGATAGAATGTATTTATTGGTGCTATCTACTATGATATCAACCAATTCTTTTGGGAAAAACAACTCCCAGCATTGCAAAAGAAATTTAGCACTTTTGGCAATTCCTTTCGTGCCTGGTGTTTCACGAATTATATTATGAGAACGAGCTCTTATTCGTAGTGACTGCTGGACGGGAGAGAGATTCCACTTCGTAAAACCAACTTTACGAAAAACATGATTTTCATTATCATTCTCCGAATCCGTTTCTATATCGCTGACGTCTTGTTCAGTATCTGAAGATTCAAGTTCTTCTTCCACATTATCTTCTGACGAATCACTAACATTGTCGTTGGCCACGGAATCGTCTGAACCAGACAATGTAACTAATTTCATCAGTTCATCGACATCTTTTGGATTATCGAAACGATAAATTCTATTTTTATCCATCTACAATTGTGAGAATGTTATAGCAAAAAAATAAAAAATCTCTAGAAGAATCCTACCTTATAACAGCTAATCTGAATGAGACGTTTGGAACGAAAGTGGTCGCGTGGCGGCTACGAGACGCAAGACGACAAACCTCTGCTGAAAAAGCTGTTCTCAGTAAGCAGGCTCGCTGAAAACTGATTCATTTGTCGTACGTCGCAAAATATTAAGCTAGATAGAGTGGCGGATTCCCATCTCCTCCCACTCCCAAAATATTCACACCTATAGATCCAGTGGCGTCTGGCAGACGCCGCGCGAGTCCCAGAGGGTTAAATTACATACTTCAAAATGTTGTTCGTTTACTGTTTAACCCTTTGCGATCGTATTCAATTTGGCCATGTGGGTATCGTACTGGTCAGAATTAATTTCTGTCGAAAGAGCAGGGATACATAACACAATAAATAAATAAATAAGATAAACAAGATTTAGTAATTCTTTTGTGAACTTTAGATATATCTTTATTCAATACAGTCATCTAGTGATATGTTTTTGTATAAAAATTATGTTTTATAATTCTCCATCGTATGGTATTTTTCAAAACATTCTCCAACATGCAGGCCTGGCTTTCGAGTGCATGTATCGCAAAAATAATTGGTTTGGTGCCTTCCACCCTTAATCTTTCTGTTTGAACATACACAACCATCTTTACTTTTTACATTTTCACAATGCCGCAATATATGCAGTTTACCATTCAGTCTTTCTTCCTTATCGGAGGTCGATGGTCTTCCTGGTTTTGATTCTGCTCCATCACGAAAATCACCTACCAGTTGTGACGCCACCAATTTTCGGACGAATATAAAATGTATCATAGGTGTCCTGTTCTCTCTTCTAGCTGACACCTTGGATAATTTCGTGGCTATAAATGAATGTTATAGTCGTGTTCTTGGTACAACAAACTATTTATTCACACTATTTACAGCTTCGTTATTCTCATCCGCCGAATTAACCTTGGATGAGTCTTTTATTTTACGGAACAGCTAACTGGAGCGGTGAGAACTAGCGTATTACAAAGTAGCGCGGTACGACTTAGCGCGAATTCTGATTTAACAAGGCGAGGCCTTTATATTTGCGCGTTTACTTTTATTCGGAGTTTTCAAGTTGACTGGTTGCCAGTTGGATTGATTCTGCCTTGCTGCTCCGAGGTCAGTTAGTTCGTCACCTCGTGTAGGTGGTGAAAATTCGTGGGCATGGGCCCATGATGGGAGTAAAACTCTTCTGATTTGTTGATCAGCCTAAGGGAGAGGATCTTCTGGAACCTCCCTCTTTGGTGGTGGAAGAAATCCCTACCTTAGGCCGATGTTCGGGAAATTCCCAAAAAGCGCGTTTATTGGTACCTCGGAGCAGCATGTATTTTCAGCCAAGTGGCTGGGTATTGTTGGGGCCCGAGTGGCCTACGTACGCCGTGCTAGCCGAGTGGCTAGCAGCTAATTTATTGCCCCTTAAGGGGCTGGGAAAACGCGCGTTTGCTGTTTCTGGTTTTCGTCCGTTTGACGAAAACCAGAGACACGGTTCTTGGGGTTATAGCGCAACCCGAGCCTACCTCGCGTCGTGCGGAAGAGGATTTACGACCCCTTGGCCGCCGCGTGTAGTGGGCCATAAGGCCCGCTGTGTCCGAATCCGGGACCCTCAAGTACCTCGCGGACGGTACACGGAGTGAGGGTCGCACGGATTGACTTATGGCCACTTTTCCAATGCCATCAGCTCGAATCCTCAAGCGCCTCGCGTGCGGCAACTCAAGGATTAGCATTCTTCGTGATTAGTCGAAGGACGGACAAAAATCGGAAAAGGGCTCTTTGCGTAATGCGTTTTGGGACGAAAGAGCATGCTTCGAGCAGCTGTGGCATCCTCGATTGCCACACGGCCGGAAATACGCGGATTGCCTGCGACGAATCGGACACACCTTATATAAAATGTAACTATTTATTGCACAAACCTCTAATCCCCAGAAAAAAAGTTTTCGCTACCATTTGCACGATTTTCTCATAAAACAATATGAACTTGCTAATTGGTCGGCCTTATCGACACCTCCCATATTCATATTGTAATTTATAATAACGTTTGGTTTGATAATGTTAACGGTACCACCTTGTTTCATCCTTCTTTCTATAGTTGTCGTGCCCGAGGTATCGTAACTGCTTAGTATGGTGACTATTCTTTTATCTTTCCACGTAATAATAGAATATCGCCTGATCGGTAGGCAGCGACAGTATTATTTTTTTATTACAGCTGGTTTTTTAATCACAACTGGTACATATTTTCTGTTTGTGCTAATTGTACCAGTTAAATAACAGCTTAGTTTTAGAAGTTCCTGCGCCAATGGGATCCTTGTAAAATATCTGTCCGTAAAGATGTGATGTCCCTTTGCCTCGGGATTTGCGGTCAACAGCCTATGATACAATTGTAAGACAATCCTTGAACTCTGACAGGGAGGTCCGGACGGATGAGAGTGTCTGTACTAACGCTTCCATAGTAGGGAAGCATAGCATATATGTATCCTGTACGTGGGTCTGATAATACATAAATCCGGATTCCCCATTTGGTGGGCTTTTTAGGATTATATGTAATAAAACTAATTTTGCCCTTAAAGACAACAGACTCATCGATGGATATTTCTTTCTTTCTATTTTCTTTCTATTTTCTAAGAAAATACTCTTGGAATTTGCCATCAATATAATCCATAAAGCGGCTCACCTTTTGGATTCTCGTTGTTACATTTGTATTTGTGGAAACATTTTCATTCAGATGTAACATCCAAAATATTTGGAGAAATCTTTCCCTCCGAAATATATTTTTAGAAATGGAATGTTTCCAATATGATCCTTAGTCCAATAATATTTCATGTTAGGAATTGGTATAGTACCCATATTCAGGATTACACCCAAAAAAGCTGTTAACTCTTCCTTCGTCACATTGATCCAGTTATTCCACGTTGATCGATCAGATAAGCTCTGCTGTTCTATTTTATTTTGGGCATATTTATTTGTTTCTAGTACAATTTTTTCAAGCAGTGTGTCTGTGAAAAAGAGTCTGAAGAAATCGATAGGTTCCGTACAATTCAAGGGTACATTCGGTCCAACAGTCTTTGATCCCGTCGAAAAATTAGTTTTTGATTGTGGCTGATCTGTGTGCGTAACGTCTCTCCAAGTAGTAAATTCGTTTATATTACTGTTCTCATTTTCATCATTTTCTTCTGTTTCACTGTCGCTGGATATTGTTAATTGCCTTATTCGTCGCTTCACGGGAACTATGTCACTATCAGAGTCACTGCAAACGTTATCACTTTCTCTATCAGAGTCAGTATTCAAGAGGTCAAAATAAAACTCTTCATCGCTATTTTCAGTTTCACAGAACACTTTTTGCGGTAACTTTCTTTTTGCCATTTTGGAGGATTATTTTGAAATATTTTAAGAAGAGAGAATGTCTAATTACTGTTAAATACATTTTATAAAATATTCTTTGGAATTCTACAAGGTATCGTCGAACGTTTTCGATTTCGTTACGTTCAAAAGACGACTGACTCACCACTGCGTCTTGCATGGCGAGCGCTGGGTGACAGCTTTTGTTTAGATTGGATTTCGTTATCTCCAATTGATAGGAGCACCGTATTGGTTCGTGAATAGGTTCCTTAGGCATTGAGGTTTGTTTAGAAAAAGTGTAAACTGATACATGAATGCATACAGTATAAGATTCGTATGGTTCCTTGTTGTGGTGGCTGAGAGCAGACATACGACCGGAACGGTAAAAAGGCTTTGGTGGCTGAGAGCAGACATACGACCGCAAAGGGTTAATATAATCGTCTCGCTTCCGTTTCAGTTTTTCAGCGCCACTTTAGTATTTCCGTTCACGATCCATATCCCTGCTAGCCATAGCGGTTCTTAGAAAAACATATTTCTGTGTATAAAATTTTGTCTGTTACAAAAATGAATAAAATCGCGTGCCAAAAGACATTTACTGCAAGATAGAATAAATTTCATATTAGGGGGACCGGAAAGTAATGTCGTTTTCTTACATTAAATTCAAACACAAATTTTTAACGAGTTTTTATTTTTAATCAATGATATAATCACCCTTATTATCAACAAGCTATTGCCACCTAGTGTGCAAATTTTCAATGCCGGATCGATAAAAATCAATTGGTTTTTGAGCAAAGTATATAGAAATGGCATTTTTGATATCATCCAAATTTGCAAACCTTTTTGCTACTTAGAAAGTGTTGAAGCGATGGGAATAAATGGAAATGCGATGGTACAACATCGGGCGAGTATGATGGGTGAGGCAGTACCTCCCACCCCAATTCATTAATTTTTTCCAGGGTTCGTCTTGCGCAGTGCGGTCTTGCATTATCGTGTTGTAACAAGTCCGGTTTGTCGGATCCCGTTGCAACGGTAATTTCTCGTGGCCGAATATGCTCGTCGCGCCAAGGTTCGCGGAAACACGATACGGGATCGGTTACGGCGGTACAGTGCGCTTGGTGAGAAAAGTAACCCCGGATTACGTGTATTTACATGACTCGCTGTCGTCGTCCTCGCGGTTTACGGTTCACGGTTCGCGGTTCCGCGGTACGCAGCGGCATTACCAAGACGGGAGCGGGTGTTATTGGGAGTTGTGTACGTGGCTGCGTTACCAGGACGGTGATAGTGTTATCGGGATGTGTTCGCGGCTGCGCTACCAGGACGGTGATAGTGTTATCGGGCTGTGTACGCTGCTGCTTTTACGGGATATGTACGCTGCTGCGTTTATCGGGATCTGTACGCGTCTGCGTTACCAGGACGGTGAAACCGTCGCGTCGGCTTGCGGAATTCAGCATCGCCTTGGCTTCACGTACGGGGCGGCCTTGCCCGGAAACGACGACGGATCATCGCCCGTGGTTTCGGCCTGCTCTCCGAGGGTGAGATAAGGATCGGTAGGAGTACATGCGGTCAGGTAACTGAGTACAGAAGGTACTTACTCGGGAAAACTTGACTTACGTTCTCAACGATAGCTCGAGAGTGGTCACACAGGAAAAAGAGACCCGGTGGTGGGTGCGTGTTCCCGTTATGCCCTCGCCAACGCAAGGCGAGGGATGCGGTGCGGGGTGGTTATGGACGGAATTTCCGGTGACTTTGCGCATCCGGCGAGAACAATCTCGAAGGTATGGCGGTTTCCGACTGCCGTCAAAAGTAGTTCGTCGGCGCGGGGGTCGCGGTGTACGATCGTTGGGCACGGCGACGCTCGGTGTTCGTCGGGCGGATTCGGCGGGGTTCGGTTTCGGCGGAGATCGAATTTCGTAACAGGCCTGGCGCGTCCAGGTCTTCCGAATGCATTCGTTGCAACAGCGACGTCCGACACCCACGTCCTCGCACCACCCGAAGGCAGGTACTCTTCGCTTCCGCTCAACCCCTGGCGACTGATACTCCGACCCATGTCTCTCGACTCTTCCTCTTCGCTGCCACTTTCACAGCCGTCGTCCTTGTGTTCGCCCACAGGAGACACAGGTCTTTTACCCTCTCCGCGAAGGATTTTTTGTTGTTCCCTTCTGACCGGGGAGCCCTAGCCGCCCACCTGCGCAAGGTCCCGTCAGCGATCCCCATCCTCACAATCGCCCGCGCTACTGCTACCGCCCATGCGCGGTTTTTGGCGCCTACTCCAGGCACACCTAAAATTCTCAGAGGGTCATAGCGCACCCTTTCCGCCATCTCTGTCGGTCTGTGGCCTAGTGCTCCCAGACGTGCCCGCCTGCCCGTGAAACGAGGCTCACCACGCTGTCCGCCATCTGACTCGGGGCTTGAACCATCCGTGGCGGATCCCCGCCTTCCGCTAGCCTGATCGCTTCCCTTCGGCTTACTCACGTTAAGGGTGAACTCGCGCGCAACGATTCCGTCTTTGCGCTTAGGCTTC
Organism: Seladonia tumulorum; assembly: GCA_913789895.3. NCBI lineage: Eukaryota > Metazoa > Arthropoda > Insecta > Hymenoptera > Halictidae > Seladonia > Seladonia tumulorum. The sequence continues at coordinate 2,248,350 of CAJYYF030000015.1, read as the reverse complement.
CCCTCCTTCAGTGCAGGCCCGTAAGCACCACGTTCGGCCTCCGTCTCCCACTGGGTCATTGCCCGCCTATTCACAACTCCTGGTGGCGCCGGGGTCACCCCGTTATACAACGCCCACATTGTGATTTTGTCGAGGTCGGACTTCTCGTCGCCACCTCCCTCCGCTCCCAATGTCAACAGCCCGGTGGCCATAGCCTCCACGTCTCCTGTGAAGTATGCTCCTCTTCTCACACAGTCCTCCGCACGCCGGATCATCTCAGGATCACATAATGCCGCCTCCTCCACCCCGGCCGTGCCTGCTTCGCGTGCGTCCATAAAGCTCAACGCTCCACCACTCGTATGGCCTTGTGATATGGCCTTCACAGTCTTGCCCTTTTGCTTACCGACGACTAAGGTGGGCCGCTCCTTCTCCTCCGGGTACGTATGTATCTAACCCGAACACGCGTTCACCTTCTGAACAGTGTTACGTCCCAAGTGGACAGATCTATGATTTTAAGAGGATAGTACGCAGTTTCGAACCTACCTGCATTCACCGGCTGCGGTTCGGGAAATTGAGGATTGTTTAAATAATGATTATACCCTTTTAACGATAACAACTAATTTATAGATTTATTCAAAGCAAGATTCTGAATCGGATGTTAGAGATTACATATAATATTTAGGATACGGATATACAAGAGTGCAAATAATGGGGTTACAATGATACGAATAATAGTAATGTTACCGCAATACAATGTTCAGGAACTGGATCTTGTTTCCTGGCTCACGGAACTTAGAGTCTTTTATAAGAGTCTTTTAACACCACTTGTTGACGCGGTTTCGCGGTTACGATTTTCTCGAACAATTAGAACTGACTGTAGTTGATTTTACGGTTCGCGGATATATGTCTTTCGGTGATGATGGTATTGATTATAACTGCCTGTTGGGGAGTTGATCCCCTTATTTATAGGATGGCCAATTCTTTGTTTCCCAAAAATGCTGGCTCAGGAGTCTCTACCTTGCATCTTCTAGTCTTTTCTTGACTTGGTCGACTCCTTGTCGTCAGGGTCTTTTTACTAAGGAGTCGGCATTTTTTCTCATTGCTTGGCATGGTGTGATGCCTCTCCTCATGATTCTCAGGATGTAAACCGATCTTCATTTGCGCGTTTTGCAGAAGGCTGAGTTGCTGTTTTTGGCTTCTCGTTACTGCGTCGCGGTATTGCGCAGTTTGGGTTAACACAGTTCTCTCTCGAGGCATTATCGGATTTTTGTGATAGTTCTTTATTATATAGATTAATCATTGATGGTCGAACCACCGGACGTGACAACAGCTATCCTCCCCTCGGCTAGCCGCGACAATGTTCGTCATAATCTCCTCATACTCAGACTTGAACGCGGTTTGCTTACGTGTACTCCTGCGCTGTATAGCGCCCACCGATGGCCGTGCCATCCCTGCTGCGGCTTATGGCGTTCTCCTGGTCAGCACCTAGCTGGCGAATCTAGCGCAGTATTAGATTCGACGGTCCACTAGAGAAAACGCGATCAATGAAGATTAGTAGTTGCTTAGTTATTCAATTAGCAGCCGACTTAGACAACGTTCTTGAAAAGCTTCGCACGAATTGAGGGGGGGGGGGGGGTACTTAACCTGCCTCCCCACTGGCGCGTCCAGGTCTGTTACAGTGTTGCAGAATAACACCATTTCTGTTGACAATCGCTGGCCACTTTTCAATTTACACGATCCAATTGTTCACAGTAAAGGTCTGCATTCAAAGTCTGTCCAGGTTTCAGCACTTCAAAATGAACAACGCCGCGAATACTCCACTAAACACACAAAAGGACCTTTTGGGGGTGTAAACCTAGCTTAGCAGTATGTACTTCGTGGCGATTCGTTTGGAGAGAGCCACTGACTTTTGCGTTTTGAAATATTATAGAGTACCCACTTTTCATCTCCGGTGATCAAGCGATCAAAAAACGCTTCTGTATTGTGCCGTTGAAGCAATAAGTTGCATGTGGTGGATCGGTTAGCTTTGTTCTCTTCGGATAAATTATGCGGGACCTAACCACCTGCCCTGTTTACTTTCCCAATCTGCTGCAAATGTTCTTGGATGGTCGACCAATGTTGGTTAAGACTGTTTGACATTTCCTCGATTGTCTAACACGGATTTGCTTCCACTACCGCCCTTAACACGTCATTGTCTAACGTTGTTGGTCTTCCTGATCGATACTTTGGTCATGGTTTTACTGATTCGATAATTTGGCATTTACGAATGTCTAATGCATTTGGATAAACATCGCAAATGCTTTTGGTAGCAACTGTTGCGTTACTACTTTTGCGAAACTCGATATGTACCTCTTCTGGTATTTGGCTGGACATTTCACCCAAAATTGTAAAAAAAATTTTTAATTTAATTATATACTACTAAACAAGTCACTATAACCTCAGAATGTCTTTGCCACGACTTTGATGCACACAATGCGCTGATGAATGACAATCAAATAGTGACATGCGCAGAAACGACATTACTTTCCGGTCCCCCTAATATTTCATTAGTTTGTATATAGTTGAAACATTTCCCTGTTCTTGCTCACTTTATCGAAATTTTAACATTGGGGCGAGATTAATTTAATAATAACGGATTCAGATTCTCAACTAGATTCTTCTCTACTTCTCATATGTATTGGATTTCATTCGTATGACAGCCATATGATTTTCTGCGACGCGATTTCAGTTAGGGTTGATTTTAACTTAAAAGAGTAGAAATAATTGAAAAAAAATACTTATCAGAAATTAAACGTTTTGAAAATGTATATGTCACGGTTTATACCACAATGTAACTTCGAAAAATATTCGTCGTCTTAAATTTATCGAAACGTAACGATCACAGTCCTTGCCACGCATCGAGAGATTGACTAACGCTCACCATCGAAGACCGTAGCAATACAATAGCCTGATGCGTTTTTGTTTAAAACATATGAACCGCAAGACTTACCAGTCTTATCGCTATTTTTTAAAGCATATATTTTTTCGCATCCGTAATTCGCTTTCAAGGGGCAAAAAATTCAATGAAAGTACAAAATCTGTAATCTGGTCTGGACTCAAATTCATTTCCTGCACTCGAAACAATCAGAAACTGTGCTACATTCCTTATTGGGCTTACAACGCATAATATCTCACCCAACTTTGCCTCCTCCACGATCATATTCCTGTTCCCATAAATGACACAGTCTTCTTTTTCATTACAGGAAAAAGGCTTATCCCAAGTTTTGCAGTAGCCATTCCTGTTTAGTATCACTCTACATCCCTTTGTAGCATGATAACTAGTCATCATATTTTTTCCTTGGAAAGTGCAAGATGCCCTGCTGGTGATGCACTCAATTTCACCAACACAATAGTCTGAATCTGTCATCCCCAATGGCAAGCAGGGGTCATCTGTCTGAACAGGTGCCCATTCGGTGCTGAGAAAATCTAATTCCTCTGTCGGTATGCTAGCGTGACTACGCCATTCAGCAAGACTTCTCTGTGTCATGCTATAGTTGGCCGCAGGTGTTAAAGCCATTGAACCTGTCAACCAATCTGGATGTATCGAAATGTCATTTATAGACATGATTTGTGTCCTCTCATCATTAGTTAGCTCTGCCTTAAGCCAGTCATCAAACTCTAGAGCTCTATTTTCATCATCCAAGCAGAATATTATCGCTGGATTGACACGGTGCTCACATCCACAAAAAAAAACTAGATGGTTCAATGTTGTGAGCAATAAGCTTTAGCAAATCGCCCTTAACCAAGATCAATTCGGCACCAGCTGTCCAAAGTTTGTTAAAACTGTTTGATATTTGATCCTCTAAATCAAGTGACCTACTGCAGATCATGAATTTATTGGATGTATAATCGAAATGATTAACATTGCCAAGCCGAATTACGACAGTAAAAAATAATGAAGGTATCTTATTAAGACCAGACACCACTATGATGATTGGAATCCTCGACGCCTTTTTTGGTTGCACACTCAATCGAGTTATTTTTGCAGCCCAATAATTAACATGTTCCTCTTGATTTATCTAATGATCTTCGGACTTCATCCAGATAATACATATTAAATCTCTCTGGACAAAGAAAAGGTCCCTAGCATTGACAATCGTAGTAATGCTTGCCCTATCGTTGAAGCATCTATTGGATGAGACGCCATAGGCCGACAACCCCTTGGTGTCACGTACCAACCTGGATTCGTTCGCCCCGTTCTGCCTTTTCGTTGTTTAGCAGTATGCTCGTCGACGATCCTTCTAGTTAATTTGTTATCGTACAAAATAGAATCATCACCTATTTCCAATCCTGACACAGGCTTCATCTCCTCGAGAAAGTCAACAACCACCTTACAATCAGGTATAGTGACAGATTGCCCCACCACACCGGTGCAAAAAATCTATGCATTTTGCGGTATAACTGTCAAGTCGACCGTCGTGCCTCCATGTACAGCTAAGATCATTCCTGTCTGAGACTTACAGTGCCCACTTGCAAAAGTTACTGCTCTTTCACAGTCTCCTCTGCTGGACATAAAAAACAAAATACGTCCTGCAGAGAGCAAATTCAAAGGAACCTTATATCCATCAGAAAAGCCCTCTATCCTTAGCCCAGCTTTTGTTGATGGTAAGACAAAGAAACCGTCTCGTGGCTCTTTTTCAGTCCATGGGAGTATGTGATGAGATTTATCTATTTTGAATCGTATAGCAGACATATCCATATTTGATGCAAGTAGGAAAGCACGATCAGTGACATCCACTGTTGCGCTCAAGTGCACACACTTATAGGGCACACCGGGTCCTGTTAATTCCAAGTCGCAAGCCAGCACTGTTGGGTCATTAAGACAATGGATTTCATCCACCAGTATGTAGTCGTAAGCTGAGGCAAATCTATTAACCTCCACCAATGCTCTGCCGTAAGACATTAGCACTAGTAGGATACTTCCTTCTCCACATTCGCCTACATTCATCTCCCTCTGCTGGCCAATCATATATCGCACCTCGTACTTGGACCCACCCGCTCCATTAGTATCCAGAACCTTGCAGAGTCTCTCGTAAGCTCCTGTAACCGCTACCACTGTTGGTTGAAGCAACAAGATTCGCGTTCCATTTTGCGACATCTGACACAAATTCGAAGTGAAAGATATGGTCTTTCCAGTGCCAGTTGGAGCGCTAACAAGATAGTATGACTGGCCATCTTTCAACGCAGCATTTATAACTTCTGCAGCAGCCGCCCTGAAATAAGCATCTGGTACCATCCCAGGGCGTATGTCTGGGGCCATGACAGTTAACGCTCGAACCGTTGCAAATGGTTCCTCTCTTCCACCACTAGTGGACAATCCAGCAGACTCAACTCTTCCCAATCCATACATTGACACAAGCTTCCCTCTAGAATTAAATATAGGGCAACCCGACACACCACTAACCCCCAACCAAGTGCTGGGAGCCCATGTTGTATATAAGTCGTCTATTTCAATAGGGCGCAATGAATAAAAAACAGCACCTGGTCTGGACTCAAATTCATTTCCTGCACTCGAAACTACAAAATCTGTAATCATGTATGACTTTTGCTAAAAAACCATTGATGTAGTTTAATTTCTCTAAAAAGTATATTTCTCTGAAAGCGTTTGGATTTTTTTTTATCTAAAGTAGTTTTCAGGATATGAAGACTTTATGGAGTTACACTAAACTTTGATGATTTTTGTCACTCCATTAAACTGAATCATCGCTACTAAAAAAGTCTTGCATCTGTTAATGGTATCACAATTCTGTAAAAAGTTAATCAAAATCGGTGTTTTTTAATTGGGTAATTTTCGTAGACCGCGGGGCCGGGTTCAGGCGAACGCGCTGTACCTGTCTTGCGCCGGCCCTGTCCTGATCCCAGAATTTAGTGACATTTTGTAATGGTTGATAATTACATATGTTTTGCATTTGTTAAGCAATAATTTTTAATTTATTTTCATTAATTTTTTTGATGGAAAGAAAGAAACTGTTAAAATATGATATTTTTAATTATTTTTTGCTTTAAACACTAGATTTACTAGACCAGTCGAAATGACTGGTTTTGCAATTTCAATTCAAAATTCCTACTGCATGTAACATTTTCTTTCCGAAATGATATCATGACTTTTGTAGCCATAACAAAAAAATGAGTTTTGTGAACTTTATATTATTTTATATGTATTTGTAACTGTTTGGTGTCGACGTTTGGAGAAGACAGGAGAGTAAGAACGTTGTCCTTTCGGATTAAAAGTCACTTTATTCACGAAATCTCAATAAAGATCGATACGCCGTATGACTCGGAAATCTTGCGCGTGATCGTCTCTGCTGTTTAATCGCGTCCGAAATCTTGAGCGGCACCTTGACGAGGGCCGCCGCGATCGGAAAATCTTCAACGCGAGCGTCGTAAAATCTTGTCGCGAGCAGAGTCACGTAACGCGACACGGAAATATCGGCTGGTCGAAGAACAAGTCTTATAATCGCGAAAGGATAGAGCGTGAATTGAAACTTATCTGTGCTGAATTTGATTCGAGCGAGAACTGAGCGAGAAGAGAGCTGCTCCGCCAGGGGAGAGCCTTAACCCTTTGCACTCCGAACGATTCTGGACGTTGGCTATCAGTTACTCAGCGCCACTTTACGACAGAAACGAACATTTACAGACCCTCGTATTATTTATTATAATTTTGGAAATAAGTAACGTATTATAATGATATTGGACTTATATGCATTGACTGAAATCGAGGAAAGTATATTTGCAACAAAATCAATATTTTATTGTTTATAATTTTGTACAGTATGGTAAGTTTTGAAACACTCCCCAATATGCATTGCAGGCTGATTAGCGCATGTTTGACAATAATAAGTTGTTTGACGCCTGCCACCAGATGTTTTCCGGTTAGAACACACAATGCAGTCCCATTTTCTTTGTCCCACATCGGGAATATGTAGTTTATTGTTTAATCTATTGGCGGATGGGTATCGGAGATACGTGGAGAAATCACCCATATGTTCGCCAAGCAAAGTGGCAGCTCCAACGAGGAACTCCTGCTTGGGAGTATCGTCTAACGGTGACCACACGTCAGCGAAACCGCACGTATACTGCACGCACACTCCAGTTAGTCGGGAGGTCGGAGTGACTATCGAACACTCGTATGCAGTGCCATCAACTCCCCGCTGCTTACGAACCCCAGTAGAAGGTGGCGGATCAGCAAAGGATGACTTGATTGACAATCCATCAAGCGGGTCCATCGACACCAGCGCACAGCGATTACCAACTCCATCTTTGGAGAGTCTCTGGATGAAACTCTTTGGCAGTCGGTTTGCTACGCGCATGATTAGTGCGTTGACCGCTGATATATCAACCCGCAATTCGTTAGGGCCATAGTCGCGTGGCCAGATATATCTGCGTTAACTAATGAACCGGCCGCATTCCACTCAGCACCGGGTATAGGACAGTTAACCCGGAAAGCTGTAACGAAGTCCGCTACATGGGCAGTGTTACGAGAAAGAGTCTCGAGGACAACTCGGATACAGTTAGGTTGTAAATAGAGAACACAGAATTCTGGATTCTCAACACGCACAGGAGCCGGCTTCGGCAGAAAGCAATGCCAAATTCGGTTTCCCACAGTGATTCTTCCGATAGAGGAAAGAATTGTAGCAACACAGATCGGCATCTGGCCAATAGGGTCAAGGTGGAACCGTATTTCCCCATTAAGGTACTGGGGTGAGGAAAGTGGGAAAGACTCGGATTGTACCTGAGTCATACGAGAATCTACACACTTGGAATAGAATAGATAAAGGGCAACTCTATAGTATTGGTGGATAGTACAAATTTCACTAATTGCAGAGTAGCTCCAAGTTGTGGTCATTTTGTTATATTCGATAGTGCATGCTATTCCAATTCCGCGTGTAGCGACAGGGATAGGGCGTGCTCTTATAGCTATTGGAAGATGAATAGCGTCGAGAGATTTTGAGACTTCATCCATATCGTCAGATACAGTGAACTCTCACTTAGCAGAGATTGCATCTTTTCTCTCCTTCATTTGGCGAGCTCCTATCTTACGTCGAAATTTCTCGGAAGTTCTTAATTTGGCTCCCCGACTTCTATTTGTTTTAGAAGCAGAACCTTTCGGTTCTGGTGGAGTGTCAGATTTCAACTCAATATCTTTAGCAGACATCGTGTTAAAGTAAGGCTCTGCACGTCTCGAAGCAAAATTCACTTTGTTGGCTTGTTCGGATTATAGGTGTTAAATGCTATTCTGCTTTTGAATTTTACAACAGATTCATCCGCAGCGACTGCTTTATATGGTATGAAATATTGTCTAAATTTGCTATCTATATATTCTAAATAGTTGCTGACTTTTTGAATACGAGTTCTTATCGTTGCATTTCCTTGTGTGGGTTTCTTCAAATGTAACATTCAAAATATCTGCATAAATCTGGACCTGGTAAATGTTTCCGGAAAAAAAGGGATTCTACTATTGGCAGCAGTAGACCAGTATTCTTGCATGTTGGGAAGTTGAATCAATCCCATATTCAGGATGACGGCGATGAATGCTAAAAATTCTTCTTTGGTAATATTGTACCACTTGTGCCAAGTTGACTTTCGGGAAAGCTGTTTCTGTCTAATTTCTTCTTTGGCATAATTGTTTGTTTCTTTTATTATGCTGTCTACTAATTCTTCAGTAAAATATAATGTAAAATAGTCTATGGGCTCTTTTATGTTACTCGGGACTTGTGGTCCGGCTATTTCTTCATGTAAATCAAAATTTATCGTGGCTGGAGGAACGCCCGATTCGGTAACATCTTCCCACTCTTCACTTGACGATACGTTGTCATGTTGCTGTGTGTTTTCTTCCGTACTACTATTATCGCTTCTTGGTTGAACGATATCACTATCACTGCTGTCGTTTTGTTCTACAGTTAGTCTTTCTAACATGTCTGTATAGAGCTCTATCTGGAGCTCATCTTCACTACTACTTGTGTCGTGAGACTCATTCGTGGTGGACGTTTTGCCATTGTTCTAATAAAAAATATGAATAAATGCATGGGTTGAAAATGTCTAATTGTTATTACTAACTCACAAGATGATATTTACCAAAATAGCTTTGTGGGTAGGTTGGTGAAATGAACTGTGCGAACGATTCGGGCGAACTCAGTTTATTGTAACGGTACCGATCTTCGCGACTGTACAATTCGGCGTATCGCAGGAGGTCTCTAGCGCGACTGCCTTTCGACTTATTTTTAACGCCGGCGTTTGCTCTGGTAAAAATCCTAAACAACCCTGATTGGCTAACCCACGCTTTGGGTCCTTCCAATCAGAGCTGTTCTTTTTCTTCTTCTCACCCCTGTTCCTTCCGCCCTTGGCGTGTTTGTTTTCGGGACGGCGAGGTGATGGGAAAGGATGATGGGACTTTCCTCCGGGCCACCCGCGGCTGACCCGCGTGTCGATAGACCGTTGGGTCCGCTTCAAGTGCCCTTGAGTTAATCTCTTAATTTATGACGGTCTCAGTTTGCTATTGAGGACTTTGGGACGAAACTCTAATAAACATGCTTCGACTAGGTCTGGAAAATGTCCACTCAAAAATAGCTTCGTCGAACGAGAGTCGTAAATTACGTTGGCCGTTTGCACGAAAGAAAAACTCTTTTTTGTGCGTACGACCGGACGCTACAGCTTTCACCAAACAATTTATTTACTAAGAAAAGAATCACTTTTCCGATTTTCTCACTCGTTAGATCTATGAGCACTAGGGTGGACCTTAGTTGCTCTTGTGCAAAATTTTTTTTTAAATTCATTTGATGCGACCCTTGCAATCTGTTCTACTCGGTAAAAAACTAATTCCCTCCAAATTTCAAGTCGATCGGACAAAGGGAAGACGTGTCGCAACGAGTTTGTTTATGCAAAAAATTTTAATTTTGCGAAAAATGAAAAAGGACACATTTTTTCAATCCCACTGGTCATTAAATACTATTTTAATGTAATATTCTTATTATATCAAAGCAAAAATTAAATTGTTTAATGAATTTGTTTAAGCAAAATTTTTAATATTTATTTTTTAAATATAAAATTTGATCTCACATTAATATAAGGAAAAGTAGAAAAAGACAGTTAAATACTTATAATTAAATATTTTATTTATAGGCCTAATTATAATAAGAGTATAAATAATTTTTAAAAATCTGTACTTAATGTTGTTTTATCAATTTTTGGGTATTTTTCCCTATAATCGGTTACAATTTGTAATATGAATTGTTTTTCTTCTTCGTTTTTGCATAACGTTAAATTATAATCTTTCATTAATTTTACTGCTCTTTCTGCAACGTCATTCACAACTTCTAATTTTGTTATAATACCTATCGCTTCGGTATAATTATTATTAGTTTCCCATAGTGCTGGATCAATTAAAAGAAAATCTGAATTTATATTGAACCGTTTGAAAAATTATTTGATTCAGATGATACGAAATGTTGTATTTCCAAATTCGCAAGATTTTTAATTTCTATAGTCGTTGTCATGTATCTCTTATAATTATTATTATTGTTTACATTTTGTAGTGCTTGCACCATCGATCTTTTTGTTTCTACTGAAACTTTTTTATCAAAAAACGATAGCGCCGCATTCTCCGGTGACAAGTACCATAAATGGTGCACAATTTTTTTTAATGCCACATCGCTTATTTCTTCGTTAACATTTTTGTAATGAATTATATTTTTGATGAATTCTAGATCTACACGTGGCGCCATAGCAGCCATTGGGGTCAAAATCCACGGCTCAATATAAATGTTAATTAGAAATACACATGTATACACATGCATGCTACTATACTCTTCCTGGTTGAGAGGAAATTCGTTTCGAAAAATAAATATTTTTAAAGTGTGTATTATTTTAGCCATCCACCTCGCATGGTGAAATGCGCCAGGCATTTTGAATTAAATGCCACCCAAAGGAATCCCCCCAAGAAAAATTATTGCTAATTCTAAAAGTTCTTTGTAGTCATCTCTTGGGTGACTCATTTTTGTGTAATTTTTAAAAATTTCGATTTTTTTTTGTATATCATTAATATGTTTCAGAACGTAATTGTCGTGCGTTCCCGGGATGTAATTATTTTTATTAATTTCAGGCCAACTATTTTGAAATTTTTTAAAAAGTTGAATATTCGGGCCTGTTCTTTTCGGCATTTTTAATTCAAAGACCCCACGCAACACAATTTCGTATATGTGATGGCGACAAGGAAAATACAAAAGATCTCTTTCAATTCTTTGTTCTAGCAACACACATGCGCCCTGTAATCGTCCCGTATTTGACGAAGTCGTGTCACAGCATAAAGCTTCTACGTGGTCCGTTAAATTCCATTCTTCTAAGGTTGCAAATATCGCCCAGGCCTGATCGCTTCCACTACTGGAAGAAATCGCAGGTATCCCCAATAATTTTCGTACACCGTTGCACGAAATTACCACTGGAAGTCGCTCCACAGTTTTCTTGTCCAAAGTAGGCAACATCGCGCGCGCCATCCCAATGTACAGTTATCCCCCTGAGATTAATTTCTCAGAACATTTTCCGCAGATGTTTGGCGTGATCTGCGCGAAAATTATGACGAAATCGCCGAAGAGAAGTGCGATTAATAATTAATTCATTTGTATGGCGACCTAAGCTCTCTGCTGTTGCCATAATAATACGAACAGCATCGCGATCGCTGATTTTGCACGCATCTAAAGCTGCAACTAACTTTGAAGAAAATACTTGGACTTTTCCTCTTCTCCTTTTTCGGTCACTCGGCCCAGGTATATTCGAATCACCTTCAACTTCTGAGTCACTGGATACCTGCAACCCCTCAGGAATATTCCCAATGCTCGAATCTAACGGAAAATCTCCAATGCCCGAACCTAACGGTACATTCATTGTCATTTCGTCGCTGGATGACGACGAAGATTGTAGCTGCACTGTTTCTGTAATGTAAAAATAAATATACTGAATTTATTTCTAAAACGTTAGAAATATACTTAAAAGAGTTAAATTTTAAAAATATATGTTACCTTGTACAAGTGATTGTTGACCTTGTTCTTGTAGTGTTTTCGTCCGTTCTTCTCGAAGAGTTTTCCGCTTTTCTTTTTCTGCTAAAGCACGATCACTGGCACCCATTAGTCCAACTCGCCCTTTTTCCGTCTGTTTCAATAGAAATAATTTATCTTCTTCGATTTTTATAATTTCTAAAGCATTCGCATGGGCGATGTCAAATAAATCGTCCAACGAATCTTTGAATTCTTGTTCCCACTGTATTTGGATTGCAGTTCGACGATTGACAGATTTATATAATGTTCTCCATTTCTGATAAAGAGACTTCAACTTGTCAATGCTATCCGACGTCTTCTTCACTGGTATTCGTGCTTTCTCCTAAAATATTTCAGTTTCTTTTATAACTAGAGTAGCACTTGTTTTAAGGTCCAGCTTTACTTTTCTCATATTATAGAAAAGAACTCGTAACACTTGTCCGTTACTCGGCAATTTTGCACCAACAATTTGTTGTTCGTAGTAGTCCAATATAAACAATTTATCACTACTTCTTGTCTCCATTTTTGCTCACTGTCACACTAACAAATTTCGATACTTCGTGATGCGAATACCTCGAACTCTCGACGTAAAATGAGGTTTCTTTTACTAAAGGACTAAGGGACTAGGAAGCAGGTATAAAACTGGATATAGAAGGATAGCTCTTTGGAAGGGGTACTGGTTATACCGTTGGCAGCTGCAGCGGCCAGAGCCGAGCGGTTCCCGAGCGTAGACAATACAACGACGCGACCGTTTGGCGCGCTCATAGCTCTACTCCGTAATGTAATAAACCAAAATATTGACAATATTGTTGAAACTTTCAAGTAAAATTTCTTATTATACAACCAAAAGATGATATTTTTATGTTATAACAGTAACTCTTATCATTAGAACATAAAATTTGAGTTGCATGTAAAATTAAAGGGAAATTACTGAAATTTTCAAACTTCAAACCGATTGCGACACCCTTTCCTGTTGTCCAATTGAGTTCTTCTTTTGCAGAACTTATTTTTTTTTTATCTGGAACAGATCTAGGGGGTCGCATAAAAAAATCAGATGGTCGAAAAATAAGGTCCACCCTACTGTATATGCATCAGATGTTAAAAGTAACCGATTCAATATGTCTTCGTTTGTGCATAATCTTGAATTTTTTTGCGTGGTTCTACATCGTATGCGTTTGAAATCTTTATGACGCGTTTCTTGGGCCTCCTCTGAAAGTTGCCGTATTGGCAACAGCGCATTTTTTATAATTTCCGCCCATGTATTAGTATTTTATGTATTGATGCTGGCATGTAATACCATCCATAATTGTTTACATAATGCATTACCGTATCTTGTGTATATTTTTTAAATTTTACTATGTCCACTGTGTAGGGTGATGAAATGACCTATAATAAAAAATGGATATACATATACTATTAACACTTTGGCGTCCGCACGTTTCGTAAAGATTTGTTCGCTTCGCGCCGGCACCACTACCTCTGTTATTTCGCTTGTCGCCGGCTGGTTTTGAGGTTATTGGGATGTTACGAGCCAGGGCTTCGTGCAACGCGAGAGGCCGGCGAGGGGTTTATTACCCCAGGAATATGATTTCAGTTTGTTAGTGAGGTACGCGGACGAACCCAATGCGAAATTGGGGAGCCGCTAGGATAGTCGACGTCGAGGACGAACCTGATGCGTAATCAGGGAGCCTCTAGGTATGGAGTCAAATGCAGACGAACCCGGTGCGAAACCGGGGAGCTGCAGGAGGGTGAAACTTCGTGAACGAACCCAATGCGAAATTGGGGAGTCACTGGGAGAGACACGCAGACGAACCCGGTGCGAAACCGGGGAGCTGCTAGGAGGTTGTGTAAGCAAGTATGGGTAAAAAGCACAGACGAACCTGGTGCGAAACCAGGGAGCTGCTAGGATACGGACGAACCCAATGCGAAACTGGGGAGCCGTTAGGATGGTATAATATTCGTGGACGAACCCAATGCGAAATCGGGGAGCCACTAGGTTGGAGAAATCTTATTGGATTCACGGTTATGATTGTTAGTAAGCCTCGTAACTTTATATATATATTTTAATTGATACAATCCGAGCGGTAAGATTGTATCGTGTGGGAACGTTCAATTACTAGATTAGGATATTAGGCAATAATTAAGGGTTTATAGATTTCACGATTTGATATCAAGACAAGTATATTCTGTTATAAGTTTTGTTACAAATGTCTGTGTCGCGAATGAGTTTAAGGATTATAATTTGAGTATGTTTTACCTATTTTGCACGGTTTTGACGCACTGGCAATGCGGGGTCAGAGTTATGTTTGATTCGAAAGGGACTTTAACCCGATCTCACTAGAATTGAACTTGAGCGCGTGTAACGCGACGTGACTCTAACGTGATAGCACGATCGTTGAATCTGGCGGAACCGTTACTGTACGCAACTAAGATCAACCGAACCGTCGTCTGACGTTTCTAAAGTACTACTGAACCGTCGTCAGACGTTTCTAGACTAAAACTAAACCGAAGAGGATGAAAACGAGCGGGTTTATATACCTTGAAAATGAAAGGGGTGCTCTTGTTAATGTTTAATGTCACGTGGGGTCGCACAGATGTTTTTTGTCAGTTCTAACGAAACCGGGCCTTAGTTACATTTTTCGTTAACAAAGGGGGCTGATGGACATCTGGGCTATTTCCAAATAATTAACGGATGCCAGAAGGGTGTTCTCAAGAGTTTCATAAACAGTCGTACTGTTTTTAAAAAGGGGTCTGTTGGGACGTCTTTCGTTCTGGGTAAAGAGATTAGAGTTTCGTAAACGAAATGCACCTGGAGGAGACATCTCCATACGTAACAGGGAGATGATTTTTAAGTTTTTCTAATCTCATTGGTAGTGGTCACGAGTTTTCAATCCGTCTCACCTATTTTTATGAAAATGTACATATGTAAAAAAAAATGTAAAATTTTTTTTTATTTTAATTTTTTTTTTAAATTTTTTTTTGTAAATTTTTTTTTTTCCGCAGTGTCGATTGGAACGTCGGACAAGTCGTCCGCGCATTCTTCGTAAATAACAGTATCTTCTCCTTCGTCTGCCATGATAAATGTGTACAAATACTCATAAAAAAGAAACACTCGCTGACGTATGTAACTTATTCCACAGCTGTACAGCTTTATGCTAAAAATACTGTACCTAGAAATTTTTATAGTAAATTGAATTTTTAAATTTATGAGGGTGAATTTAAAAAGAAATTTTTATAGTAAATTGAATTTTAATGAATTATTTAGTAAAAATTATTTAAAAAGAAATTTTTATAATAAATTGAATTTTTAAATTTATGAGGGTGAGTTTAAAAAGAAATTTTTATAGTAAATTGAATTTTAATGAATTATTTAGTAAAAATTATTTAAAAAGAAATTTTTATAATAAATTGAATTTTTAAATTTATGAGGGTGTTTAAAAAGAAATTTTTATAGTAAATTGAATTTTAATGAATTATTTAGTAAAAATTATTTAAAAAGAAATTTTTATAATAAATTGAATTTTTAAATTTATGAGGGTGAGTTTAAAAAGCAATTTTTATAGTAAATTGAATTTTAATTAATTATTTAGTAAAAATTATTTAAAAAGAAATTTTTATAGTAAATTGAACTCCGAGTTATTTAGTAAAAATTATTTAAAAAGAAATTTTTATAGTAAATTGAATTTTTAAATTTATGAGGGTGAGGGTGAGGGTTTCTGTAATTTTCATTACAGTGCCACCTGCCGGCAGGCGAAGGTCACCACTGTGGTGTTACCGGCTGCCGAGCGATAGTTTGCGAAAGCCACCACTGTGGTGTCGCCGGACGCCATAGTGTTAAAAATTTCCAAATGTTTTTAAAAGGAAGTACCTGAAGTATAACGTGGAACCTTTTAATTAATTTTATATCAATTCTCGTGACTTCGGCTGATATTTTAGCGTTGGAGAAAAACTTTCGGGCTGTATTACCATCGTTCGATGACCCCCAACCTTGCTTGACATAATCGACGTACAAGCCCATTTTTTTTTTAACTGTTCCTGTATCTTTTTTCTTTGCTCTCGTTGTCTTTTCAAATCTGCAGTATTTGCAGTCCACTTTTTAAACGGTAAGTTGTACGATATGTGTAATAAACATTCGAAACATCGAATCCACGCATGCAGGGACGAAATTCCAAACGTGTAATTCATACTATTACAAACATTGGATGTTATTCGTTCCAAATCGTTCATCTCAATTGGCTTCGCTTAACAAATATAAAATCTCATCGCGGATGATGTACTTGTTATAGTATTACAAACTTTATTATCGACCATGGTGAGCATCATAATATATTTTATTTTGGCGTTGTTTACATTATATGGTACCAAATTTTCAATTTCTGCGTTATCACTGTTAATTTCTTCTTTAATAATATCTTTATTTTCTTTAACAAACCTGAATCGAATAGGTCCGCAGAACCATGGTGAAGAAAGTGTTGAATTTTGCCATATTATTTCGGAGTTCAATTTGTTTTGTATTCTTAATGGGACTTAACTAGAAATAAAAATCGCTTCGTCCTCTATATCGGAACATTCATTTTGAATCTGTTTATTATCTATTACTGTGTCTTAAGTTTTTATTATTCTGGAGACTGTGTGATCTAGTAAACTTTGTAATTCTACTTCGGCGTGTGTTTCTGATATTTTTATTTTATTTTTTGGTGGATAACAATTATTTTTTTCTTGAAGTAACTTATGATATGATGGCCACGGGTGAATGTTACATCTTGTACCTTCATTTCGCATAGTTATATACTGACACTTGGACAAGTCTGCCATTGTGAACATGCTCAACGCTTGTTCTGATGTAAACTGGTTTCGTTTTGCAGTATATGCTTTTCTTTTATTTCCATTATCTTCTAAACGACGAAGAGCCTCTGCTTTTTTATGCATACCATGTTTTCTAAGACCCCTTCTTGTAGCATATAACGATTCATTTAACGAACAATTGTCGACTAGAGACCTAGCCCTTCTTGCTTTTTCTCTTCTGCAACAGTCAGAGAATGGTCTTCTTCCCTTATAAATAAATATGGTGGATGTTGGTTTAATTGTGTTACTTCCTGAAGGTATTTCTTGTGAGATTGTACCAGGATATATAAAATTGTTTTCCCACCAATTATTATTCCTCTTAAGGAATCTGTTTTCCGTGTAGCTAGCAGCAACCCACTTTCTCTTTAATTTGGAAGCAAAGGCTATAGCCGGTTTTGGGGGTCAAATCTGCCCTGGAAGGTATTTTATTCTAGTTTGCGGCATTCGATAGACAAAAAAAAAAGATACTTTCCAGCCAAGTTTTAGCCCGATAGCTCATCCGTAAGGGTAGTTATTGAGGAAAAACGAAAATTCAGTTTTCGGCCCATTTTTCCCATTTAATGACAATTTAAAATTCTGAAAAAAATCTGACACATTTCGGATACCAAACCACATACTTTGAGCCGTTTTCAGATTTTTCCGTTGCAAACTCTGGTTGTAAAAATCGAAAAACACGAAAAAAATCGGAAAAAAAAAGATTTCATACGGAAAGCTAAGAGACACTAGAACAGAATTAATTTAGCAATTAGGTATTGTCCTAAGTATTATGCTCAATTTTTTTCAAACCCCTGCGTGTGGTGCGTCATAGTAGGAAAAAAGAAAAACCGCTTTTTTCGGCGTTTTTTCCGTGAAAAAGTAAGTTATAATTTTCGTAAAAATATATTATGTAATATTAAACATTCCTAAGTTCAGAGAAACATCGTCCAGACTTTAAAAATTGCGTAGTACAAAAACAACAATTATACTATGCACGGTATATTCGAATATTTCGAAGGTATTTTCAACAGCGCCGATTGGTTCAGTGGCTATGGTCTCCGACTGCGGAACCGCTGAAGACTTTTTTGAGCAGGTTCCAATCCCGCCGCAGGCCAATTTTTTTTTTTTCGTTAATCAGATGTTTTTTCGATTTCTAACCCTATGATTGTTGTTACGCTATTGTAAAAACATTTTTTACCTATGTTTAAACTATTTTTTAATAATTTTTCGGAAAAATATTTTTGGAGTACTTTCGGTCTTTAGTCGTTTACGGGCTGTAAATAATAACTAAAATCTTACGTGTTATGTAATGTTTATATTGACTTTTGAATGTTTTTTCGTGGCAAGTATCCCACTGTATAAGGATCCGAAAGAGTTGATCAGAAGTGGGACATTTGTTAGGTTCTTCATGTTTCATATAATTACGGGTTTTTGACATAATAATATATCGTGCGAATTATTCATGTGCTCATGAATCTAAAAAGTACATTGTCATTAAAACATCAAACATGTCAACCTTCGTGTTTTCTTGAATACAGCAGATAATAAAGCTTTCGAGTTCGACACGGTTGATTTACATTGTGCTATCATATTTAAAGTCACTAACGGTTCATTGCAATCAGACATGCATTTTCGAGTAGAAAGGATATGATCACATGTTTAGTTATACATTCTTATTGAAACACCGCCTTTGCCGAAGAACGAAAAAGAACTTTTGAGACAAACTGTACTCAAACGCGGAGTTATATAATGTAAGAACATTACAGCTTCTTCCCTCAAGTCGTTCTACAACTGCATTGGTGACATTTACAGATTGTCGCTATTCTAATGAATATGGATGTCCTTTACCACTGTTTGAAGATTTAATTTAACTCATTGTTTGCACTGATTGTAACAAATTGCTAATTATTGTGCAATACAATTGTAACGCAAAATTGCATCATTAATTATTGATTAAATCGCTAAGCGTTTCGAAGAAACTAGCCATGTGTTGCAGTATACTTGTATCGCTGATAATAACGAGTGAATGGGCGAACATAGAACAAGCTTACATACTATTTTATCAGAAGAGTTTAGACATGCTTATTTCTCCGACCATTACTAAGCTGTTTGTCTACTGTTGTCTTTTTCTGAATTGTGGAAGCATTCTGGAAGTATAATGTTGGAGTAAATTATGTTGGACCGGAAGCTATTCACAAATCCCATCTTCAGATTCCTATATCTTGAATTACCAACTCACTAAAACGTAAGCAATAGTAGTAACGATATGCAGCACAAAATTAGTCGAACACGTGAAGAGAGGAGCTTTGATTAATTTACACGGTAGTGATCATTTCTATGTCTATGGTCTATGAAGAAAAACAACACATTATGTGAATAAAATAGAAACAAGCTATGAAATAAATTCAAACGAAATCAACAAGCTAATAAACGAGCTGAAAGTATTCGTGGATGTTGCAGCAAGAGATTCCGAAATTTTCTGAACCAATCAGGACCAATGACATCAGGAGAATACACGGTACCTAGGTGGTCCTTCAAAAATGTACTAAACGGTAGCCATCGTGCCCTCAACGCAATAAAAAAGAAAACAACTATCGAAACCATGATGCGATTCAAAAAATTACCAGCTGAATCCCAAAGAAGGGGTTAGGAAAGCAAGAAGTAGTTGTGACAATGTGTCGTTTAGCGATTGTACCTATAAATCATATTACCTAGCCCATCTCGAGTCACCTTTGTTGTCGCTATTGGTGGTACCGTTCGCATCCATAAATCCACCGTGTGTGAGAGATATTCAAGGAAAGCCATCGAAGCAGAATCAGAATCACGTGGATCTATAATGTGCGACGAATCTACCGCACTAACGTAGTTATGAATCAGAATATTAACTACGTCGTTCAATACCAATTTCGAGTTTCCAACAGATGACAGACATGCGATGACCGAAGACGTCGATGTGTCGATCAGGAATCCGAAACTCGTTTCTTTTCATCATCCACGGTTTTTGAGAAATTTCAATTGCATTGCGATTTCATACATATTTGTATGCAATGATAGCACCTGTCGCCGAGAAAAGGATTAGGAAATGCAAACGGCTTAATCCACTTATCCCTGTGCCCCGTTCAGTTTGTTACCGTTCATAATATGTACATTGTTCATAATAAACTTTACTTCGACGAAAACTCTATGAAAAGTAGTTTGAACTCGATGCAGACGAAATAGTAACTGATCGAATAGTACAACTGATCTATTATTTTTACGAATGACGAACTGTTGTCCATCCTCTGTCTTCCAATAAGGTATAAAGTAATCAAATGAAAACAACATTCATAGAAGAAATCAGACGTACATTCTAAACAATCAGCGACTCTGCCTCATGTTGAGACAGCATATTCAAACTTTTTGTCCAACGATCGGAGGAATTCTTCTTTTGAACTGATCGCAATACTCATAAAAGAAGAAAATATCGGAAAGTTGCAATTCCATTTTGTGCCAGCTGTTGTTAGAAACAACCAACAAAAGACTCGAGTGGTTTTTAAAAACAATCCAATGAAAAAGTTATTTGATTATAGCTAGACATTGAAAAAGTATGTGATGCGACGGGGAAGCCAAGTATCACAAACTATTTACATCATCGGAATAGAAAAATCTAAAGTATCCAATCAAAGAATACCTCTTTGTTTATGACTTGCCACTTGCACGCATCGGAATTCGACATCATGATGAAACCCCTACAAACATGTGTAAACCATGTCCAGATTAGATCCAACAAATCTGTTTTCATCAGTTTCGATAATAGTGGACCACGTTCAGAAAAAGGAGGATGATGAAACGATTCTGGCTCAACCATTCAATTGTTTATGGAAATATTTCCATATTTGTTTATGGAAATATGGAAATATTGTTTATGGAAATATTGGAACGCATTACTGTGTTCGTATTACTGAAACTATGTTACACTCGTAGTAGTTCAAATAATGAAAGCTTAGTTATAACTATACTAAGTTATGTCAGTTCATATATCTGACGCTGCGAAGACAGTTTTTTCGGGTACAGGATATGCCGTCAACAGGAATTATCAAGCAATCGAGATACAACTTCCAAAACGAACGTCGATTTTCTGAATTTGAGCATATGCAGTTTCGAATGGTATGAGAAACTTGTATACCCGAATAACATTCGCAACCTAGTCATATACTCTGAATCCTTAATAGCCTGTAATAGTAATTAAGGAATACAAGAAACTGTGTCAAAAATTCTTCAAAATTTACAAACTCCAACAAGAATCTTGGTACGTTGATTGCACCACTATATGGCGAGGTCCTCAAGAAACAAAGCGACGTAGCAACCAAAGAAGATGAATGGAATAAGATTTATGATACAACGAAGAGAGAAAATACGTTCTATAAAACTCATTCCATATGACCATCATTTACGACAGTATCCTCCATAAAATAGCCCTATTTTATTGCACCTTCTGATGAAACCAATGACATACAAGTGCAAAACAAATCGGACATCAAAGAATTAGCATCAACAGAGAACTTTACACGACGCTAAATATCTGAATGCCACGTGTAAATCATAGTCAAATTGCGCAAAATCTTTAATCCAAATTATAAAATATTATTTCTTCCGGAGTATCTTTTATTATAAGATAATAATTCTCATAAAATGTGTATTGTCAGTGAAAATGTTCACCTATAACACTTTGGCAACTAGTTCGCTGAATTGGTTAACTGAAACAACTTTTTAACTTTCAAACAGTGTTTCATACGGTGCCATTAATACTTCGTTTAACACGTTATTTGATTCCAAATTGCGGTAAAAATGCCTTTATAGACATCATTCCATTATTTTGTATATATAATGTGCCCTTTTGCGTTGCAAACACAACTACTATTTCTAAATTTTTTGTAAGTGAACTTTGATAGAGGCGAGAGCAAAATGTTGGCTCCTGTTACTGTTGTCACGTCCGGTGGTTCGACCGCCAATGATTAATTAATCTAATAAAGAATTATTGCAAAGTCCGATAATGTCACGAGAAAGTGACGCATCAACAGGATGCCAAATCAACAACTCAGCCTTCTGCGAAGTGCACAAATAAGATCGGTTTGCATCCTTAGACTCAATAGAAGAGATATTAGATATTGCTACGAGAAAAAGCTATGATAATTCAAACTGCACAATGAAAGTTCGATTTACATTCTGAGAATCAATAAGAATGACATCGGATGATGAGGACCCCTACTCCTGAGCCAGCATCTTCAAAGACAAAGAATTGGCTACCTATAAATAAGGGATTCAGCTCCTTAAGAGTCAGTTGCAATTGAAGTGTCCAACAATTTTGAACCAAGTTTATTTGATCCATTGAAAGTGAACCATTGGATTAACCAAAGTACAACACGAGGGAACCAATTGGATTAACCAAAGTTACAACACGAGGAGACCAAGGTTTATTCAAGGATCCCTGAGAATCCTCGAGCGTTCCCTACTACATTGTGTACCACCAAAGAAGATTGTATTTCGGTAATATTAGATTATATTATATTTTCTATATTTTTATCGCGTTAAATGCACTCACGTATATCTGCTCTATGAATAATATCTGTAAACCTTAATATCTGATTCAGTTTCCTATTTTTGAATAAATAAATCAATTTTTATCAATAAAAGGGTACAACCTTTATTTAAACGATCCTCAATTTCCCGAACCGTAGCCGGTGAATGCAGGTAGGTTCGAAACTGCGTACTATCCCTTCAAAACTATAATTCGGTCCACTCAGGACGTAACACTGTCAATACTGGGCTAACTGCGCAACGTGTTTTTGGCCAAATTCTACAAAAATAACCTAATATGGCAAAAAGTCAAATACATTTTTTGAAATTTCTTCCTTTAAACGCGTACCATGGATATTGACTGAAGAATGTATTACGTGTAACTGATTCATTCTCCTACACTCTACTCGCAGATGCAAACGATAAATGCCCATTCTTAGCACGGACGGCTTAATGCGCGTCAACAATACGACCGTTCACGAACTTGCACGAGCACGCTTGAACAAGTACCGGGAAGAAGTTTCAATCTGCGAATTTAAATTAAATCGTTCTACTCATCGGTATATCTACAAAAGTTCATCTCAAATATTAACACGTGGTTGTGTGCCGCGACACGTGCTTCTAAATTCTGTTGGTCATTCACCAACGATGCTCGCGTGCATCATTAATATAATCGCGCATCGCTAATTGAATTCCAATCTCGTCCGCTCACAGTTGAACTCTTATTTGGCACAACTCAAGCGAACTCGTGACTAACACGAGATTCTAACCTCGAATGTAACTGTCTCCGCCATCTTGGACGCGTCCCAAAAGGTGGTCCATCATCGCATGAACAAATATACAGACTACGGGCAATTGTGAACATATATACATGAAACATTTAAAGCACAATTAATCAGCCACGTTATACACGCTATCCATTCTTATTATCTTTAATTGCAATGAGTGGAAAGACATGTTATCTGCTGTAGTACAATTGGTAATTATCGATATCGCTACTAACTTATTGATTTTGCTGATTTTTTAATATGTTATAGATTTTGAACAACTTTTTTCTGTACATATATTCTACAGGGTGTCCCACGCAACTGTAACAGGCTGTACCTCCTAAACGGTTGGAAATGGAGGATTGGATAAGAAAAAGTTCAATGACATCAGACGGTGCATAATACGCAACTAATTTTATGCACTTTTGTGCATTGGTATATCAGAAAAATGCAACTCCGCAATTTCAGTCGCTGAAGGAATCAGCGTTTGTGCATCCTATTTGAATTGCAATAATTTTACAATTTTATATCACTAACTAATCGCGTCAATGGTGCAGCACTAGTAACTGCAGCTCAACATCGTCGGGCAGCTGCAACTTTTTTATAAGATTGCTTCTCAGTTTTTAATAAATCCGTTTTCTCTTCAAGAATATACTCAGCCTCCCGAGTGGGCACGCTTCTGGTATATCTGCTGTTGGCTCTTTCGTGCAGCATATAAAGTATGTAAAAGAATGACAATTTTAGCTCCTTTTCACGTTGCCCAAGTTCGTCGTCTCCGTCAACTTTAATTCACTTTAACCCTTCCTTTGCACATAGACAAAACAGGCACTACTTTCTACTAATTATGTGTAGCTCTCCTAGAACTTTGTAGAAGTACTTTTGGGTTTCATTGATTACAGTGCCCGTATTGCCCGCGAATACATTGCCTTTTGTGACGTTAAATTCTCTGCGGTTTGTGGGCATTTTATTTCCACAGTACCTTCGTCATCTATTACACCGTCTGACGATGCTCCCAAATAGGAAATCGATGATAGGACCACATTGTTGAATTTGAATATTTTCCATTCTTGGTAATTCTTCATGATTAATATCTTCATTCTGCCTTCCATACACTGCAGCGGGAACGTTTATCAGGTGTGGGTAGAGCAATTTTTGCTCTAACTTGGAACACAGCGTGGTTCTGCTTCGGTGGCACATGGTGCAGAAGTTGGACGCTGTTAAAATTTTTTACTTGTGCGCCAGTCACTTTCTGTTTTTGCTCTCTATAATAGTGTTTTGCTGATTGTTTCCTCTATCCTTCTGCCTATTGCTTAGCATTTTTGTATGCCTTCCCATCTGCAGATCAAACATGCATACTTCCTCGTCTGGCTTCTGTGCATTTGGTCCGTAATCTGAATCTTTTATTACAGGGAATTGCTTCTTCGTGCTATTGGAGTCCTCTTCTCTTGGGCATTTTTGCGCCGTTTTTCCACGTTTTTCAAATGTTATAATGTTTCATTATGTTATGTTGCGGCTCTTTTTTCATCGTTTTGTGTAAGCGCGACAATACTTCTTCTTTTGTATTGTATTGAAACACGGCAGCGACACATCTTGCGAGGTATGATTCCCTTTGATCGAAATTCAAACTCTTTCCGCCAATATACAGTCGCCGTGGAATGTACGTTGACACGTCTGAAAAATCCATATTTTATACTTTCAATCAATAATTGAGGAATTCATCGAAGATATTGTTAGGAGCACATCGCGCTGAGTCGGTTTCGTTGCATCGTGTTCTTAGTGACGACGATACAACGGA
This sequence comes from Seladonia tumulorum, assembly GCA_913789895.3. Classification (NCBI taxonomy): domain Eukaryota; kingdom Metazoa; phylum Arthropoda; class Insecta; order Hymenoptera; family Halictidae; genus Seladonia; species Seladonia tumulorum. The sequence continues at coordinate 2,223,367 of CAJYYF030000015.1, read as the reverse complement.
GACTTCTGTGAGTCGGTCGACGAGCGCCGTTGTGGGAAGACGCATGGTTGAGTACTGTGAAATATCGTTGTATGTCAGTTCCGCCGTTCTTTTTACTGACACGAATAAGAAATCGGAGGTTCTCGCCGAGCGTCGCATCTGAAATACACAGGGCACGCTGGAAACCTAAAAGTCATATCCGTCTTCAAGTTATAAGAAACCTATAACCACTAAGCGCTAGTGACACGAAGACTGCGAAAATGTCCGTCTCCAATTCAATGTTGCACGGAGAAGCGGACCGTGAAGCTCGAGAGCCGTCGTCGCCGACAATTGTGTCACACATTGTCGGCTATATCGGTGTGAGACCAGAAGACACTACTAATCCAATTGCAAAACTTTACTTTTCGTTATTTTTTTTTATGAAACTTTTACCAACATATTCGTGGCATTTTTGTAATGAAAATGATACCAAATATGATATATGTATTCTGATGATATTTACTTGTGTAGCAAGTAGGGATGTGCAACTACCCTCACCCTACCGCCCGATGTGTCACGAAGTATCGGGCGCCCGAATCGAGCCCGCCCGACTTTCTGCCACCCAACCCGAACCCGAATATTGGGCGGCCCGCACATGCCTAGTAAGAAGCGATAAATGTTTCGAACACAGAAAAGGACAGCGTATGGGAAAGAAAGAACCGCGGAGAATCGCGACCGCCGGCACAGATCAAAGCTCGCGTGAGTGCAGGCTTTTAAATGAAAAATTTAACTTTTTTATTATCAATTATTTTTTTTATGAGACTTTCACCGATATATTTGTGGCATTATTCTGATTAAAATGATACCAAACGCGATATAACTCGGATCACATTTACACTAATTTTCCGTTACTGTAATTGTTATGGGTAGACTTCGATCGTTCATTACGCAAGTAAACGACAATGTTGTGGCCGCAATGGCTCTCGATCTTCGGTCACTCACCGCTGTGGTGTTTTTCATTGACTTGGAAATCCAAGCTTGGCATTGGTATACAACGAGATTTTACTGTAAATCGCATAATTTCTGTGAAACGATTTCTGTTCATTGTTCGTGAAAAGAATGCAGGACCCCATTTCTTATTCCATAAATATGAAACGTTCAAATTTCTTGTTTGGCATGCACAACGTGCATATAAAAAAATTGCAATAAAAGCATCTGTTACTTCCCAAGTGGGATGAATTACGATTTTAAGGGGATAGGACGCAGTTTCAAACCTACCTGAATTCATCGGCTACGATTCGGGAAATTGAGGATCGTTTAAATAAGTTCGTACCCTCATTTCGACAACAACAAAATTATTAATTTATTCAAAGCGTTGTTCTAAATTCGATTTTACAAATATTATCTAGGATGCGCATAAACAAGAGTACAACAAATAGCATGATTATAGAAATAATAATAATATTATTACCAAGATACAGGTTTCGGATTCGTTGACACGGAACAACTATTAGAACTCGCAGAACTTCAAACGCAAAACAAATCTACGATAAGACTTCAACTGAACTATACTTTGTCCCACGAGAGAACGATGCCATTGTTACGTTCTACGGCTCCCCTTGGGGTTGACCGTAATCGGATGAGCGAGAACGGACAAGCGGTAATTTTGTCTTGGTTTTTCCAGGGGTATGTGTATGCTGTAACGCCGTCCCTTTTTCCATGCTTGTCGAGGCGGGAAGCGGGGACGACTCCGGGAATTTACGGGCGTGGACGCCGGGCCGCGCACGGCCGTGACAATACGCGGTCCTCCCGGTACAAAGGCTATCTCGAGGGTCAACCTCAATTCTCACGAAATCAGATGTCGTATGTTCGGGCGCCAGGCACCGGACGGGTGCCGCACAAAATACGCGGAGGGCACCCTCGAGAAGCCGAGATAGAAAGCGGCACGAATCGGGTCCAAGGGTCGGACACAGAGGGATCGAGGACAGCCCTCACGGCAGGGCGGATCGCGTAGGGCAAAAGAACGTGGTAGACAATTGGGCTCGATATGGTCTTTATTACAAGACGACGCTTACAGGCGCGCGGCCACGTGGCCGCTCCCGAGAGCCCGCGCTCTTCATACAATTGTGCGGCAGGTGTTGTGCTCGCGGCGCGTGTCGGTCGATATTATTAAATGTCCGCGCGCGTACAGTTTCTCGGTACGCCAAGGGCCCCGATGGGCCATATTCCGCGGAGCGCAGGTGGACGGCGCGATACGATGACTGTCGTGGATCTACGTCGCGATACGGTGTTCTTATCGTGTCAAACAATACGACAAAATCTCGAGAATACGATCGGCGGTCGATCACGCTACGACTTCGACGGCGTTTACCCTCCCCGAGGAAGACTTCCCGAAAGTTACTCTACCAGGCTTTCCCGAAATTCTCCATAACACCGACGGTACGGCGCGAGTTCAACGGCTCGAGACGGCTTTCGTCTCGGCTCACAAAGGTTGGAGAACGCGACGGCGGCTTACGCCTCGACGAGGAGAGCCGCCCCGTTCTCAGACTAAATTTTCCCACTAAATTTTCCCCGATAACCTCTCCGAACCAACTTGCACGGATTTCACACCAGAAGGGAGCGATAGTATGAAGGAGGAACCACTGCGTGGACTTACCGTGTTCTCGATACGTGTCTCGCTAGGTCGTTGGCGAATCTGCCCTGTGTTTTCCGCAACCGGCGGCTCGACAATCCTCCGTTCTTTCCTGGGGCACTTTTCCGCACGAGTCTCGATGTACAATATTCGCGTATTCGCGATAACGACCCGGAGGGTACTCGATGTACAATATTCGCGTATTCGCGATAACGACCCGGAGGGTACTCGATGTTCGATAATCGCGTACTCGAGATAACTACTCAGGGGATATTTTTCGGTTTCGGCTGGGAACGGCAGTGATAGCAAGCGGGCGCGGAACTTTGACGATAGTCTTCGCGTGGTCGCACGACAGTGGTCTTTCGATTCTAGTCGCGCGATCGCGAGGACTTCCGTATCCCCACTCTCGCGCGCTAGTATCGATTTTCTCCTAATGGGGCGCGCTAGTTGCAAGTTTCCGGGAAAGCAGGGGCGCGATCTCGACGGGTACCTGGGCCCCGGACCCCCGCGATAATCTCTGTGAAATCGCGGAATCACCAAGAGGTCAGTCTCCCTCTGACCTGATGAGGCGGCGGCACCCCCTTAGTTGAAGCCCATATTCCAACTCTAAGGTGAGGCGGCAGCAGATCTAGGGCGATTATCTTTGATCGCCGTTGGTCGTCAGGGCTTCTGTCTCGCCGCTCGCCTCCAGGTTGTCCGGCCTGAGTGCGTTGCCTCATCCTTCCGCCAAATGTACCGGTACCGGGTTTTCTTTTATTATCGTTGTGTTGGCCGAATTTCGTCGAGTGTTCCTCCTGTCATTTCCCCTGGAACTTGCCCCGCTCGGCACGCGAAAAATTCGTTAGCAATCGATATCGGATCGATACTACGCTTCCTCGGGGAACACCCACACCCCTGCGGTCGAAGTCGGCGCCAAAAGGGCAGCCTGGTCCCTTCGATACTCAGGGGTAGGCGGACCAGTGACGTCGCAAAATTTGCAACGTCACAATGCATGACTGCATACTTTTACCTTCGGGAACGTCGTGCTCGGCAAAAAGCCACCTAGGTATTAAGGGTAGGACTAATTGCTTCTTTACTGTGGGTGCGAGAGAGAGCGCGCCGACTTGGGTTTTTACCTGTGCGCGCGAGAGGGACGGCACTAGGTCTATGTTGGGATAAAATTCGGAGAATTTCATTTTTGTGCTTTTGCTCTATGGGGTTGGGATCCTGGAGATCCTGCATCTGTCCATGTGCAGGGTCCTGGTTTTTCCTCTGACAAGTAGTTTGAGGTTGTTGTTTGGGAGGATGTCCAATACTTTGTATGGTCTGGAGTATTGGTTGCTGAATTTGTTTTTTCAGAGAGCTAAAGTAAAAACGCTATCGCCGATTTTTAAATGCTGTGGGTGGATTTTCCTGCCATAATAATACTTGGATCTTTCTTTGGCTGATATTAAGTTGGCTCTTTCCCTGCTCTGTATTAGGTAAATCGGGAAGATCCGTCCGTTTTTTTACAAAAAGTATAGCTTCATTCATGAAAGAAAATGAAAAAGTACGTTAATCAAAATATTGTCCATCGTTAGCGATGACTTTTTCCCATCTTTCGGGCAGCAAGCGAATTCCGCGGCGAAAGAATGATTCATCTTTGGAGGTTATCCAGGCGGAGATCCATTTTTCGAGATCTTCGTACGAATCGTTCTTCAGCAAGTGCGTGTGCCATCGACCGAAACAAGTGGTAGTCAGATGGGACACAGTTTGGTGAATTAGCCGCATGTGGTAGCACTTCCCAGCGAAGTGTTTCTATCGTTTCCTTGTTTCCTACTTTTGAGACGTGAGGCCGAGCATTGTCATGCAGCAAAATCACCGTATGCTGTCTCGTTTCATATTCTGGTCGTTTTTCGTGCAATGATCGACTTAAACGGATAATTTGTTGTCGGTAGAGATCTCCTGTAACTGTTTGACCAGTTTTTAGTAGTTCATAGTACACCACACCTTCCTGAGAGTTTCGAGAACAACCCGAATACAAGCGGGCTGCAGATAGAGAACACAAAATTCAGAACTCTCTAAGCGCAACGGAGTCGGCTCAGGAAGGAAGCAGTGGCAGATTCGGTTTCCAACTGTAATTCTTCCAATGCTGGAAAGAATAGTAGCCACGCAGATTGGCATCTGAACAATAGGGTCGAGATGGGACCTAATCTCCTCACTAAGATATTGAGGTGATGAGAGGGGAAAAGACTCAGATTGAACTTGAGTCATCCGAGAGTCAACGCATCTAGACCAAATATAAAGCGACTCGATAATATTGATGTATGGTACATATCTCGCTAATTGCTGAATGACTCCAAGTAGTAGTCATCTTATTGTATTCGATGGTACAAGCAATTCCTATTCCACGCGTTGCAACTGGAACGGGACGTGCACGTATTGCTATCGGAAGATGGATAGCCTCAAGAGATCTGGTAACTTCATCTATGTCATCGGACACGGTGAATCCCCATTTCACAGAAATGGCATCCTTCCTCTCTTTCATTTGTCGTGCTCCCATTCTTTTACGAAACTTCTCGGAAGTCCTAGCTTTGGCCCCCCGACCTCTATTCGTCTTCGGAACAGAACCCTTAAGTTCAAGTGGATCAACGGTTTTTGACTGAAGATCTTTAGCAGACATTTTGTCAAAAGAAGGTTTTGCACATCTGGATGCAAAATTCCCACAACACACCTTCCTGATCCCACCAAATACAGAGTAAAGCCTTTTTTTCCGTGGATATTCCGCTTTGGCGTCGATGTTGAGGGTTGGCCGGGATTACAAATGGTTTTCGACGTTTAGGATTGTCAAAATAAATCCATTTTTAATCCCCAGTGATGAGACGATGGAGAAACCTCTTTCTTTGTTGCCTAGTAAGCAACAAATTTCGCAGATGATTTTCCGCCTTTCAATGTCTCTTGGCTTGAGTTCATATGAGACCCACTTTCCTTCCTTGTAGACCTTCCCCAAGGCTTTTAAACGGTTGGAAATGACAGATTGAGCACAATTTAACGCTTTTGCAATTTGTTTTTGCGTTTGACATGGATCTTCATCCACCAATGCCTGCAATTCTTCGTCTTCGAATACTCGTGGCCGTCCAGAACGCTCTTTGTCCTCAAAAAAAAAAAAAAAATCACCATTTTTAACCAGTTAACTGTGGCACCCTCGTCTGAGAGCGCGCACCGTTTTGTGTCGCCAGAATCGAGCCATGACGAGTATACTCGTCAATCACAGAGTAAGTTGCGCTGGTAAGATATTGGATCAAAAAGATGGGTTTATTTTATAAAATTGACAATTTTATTACTAATATTTACTTATTTGGGTAACATAAACATATATTACATACATATTAAACTAAAAATGCAATACAAATTAAACATTATACATATAAAAGTAAGAATTTAAATTCCTGCTGTGGAGTGGTATTCGGCGAAACAGGGTACTATACACAATGGGACTTTGCAAATGGAACACCAGTAACGCGATTCCTTCCTGATCTTACGTTTATAGCAGTGTGAACACCTTCGCGTAGGGTTGTTTGTTTTCGAAGTTCCGGGTATATTATCTGGAACATGATTCCCGCCTAACTGGCTTACATTAGGTATAAATGGCCAAGTTTGTGTCGATTTTTTTCTTTGAATTGGATACGTCACAATAGTGTCTTCAATAAATTGTAGCAAAAAGTTGATTCGCGATAATGTTCCATTATTTTTTTATATAATATAAATGCATTCAGACAAATAATGTGAATGTGTGTTAATGTGTTGTTCATTCATGTGAATGAATTCGTTATGCGAACTGGTAAGCTGTTTCGGTCGGTGGATACGGGGACGCATGAATTCATCCCAAATTTTTTATATTTTGTGACGCGGGCGTCACTAACGGAGCCCCCTCCTGGATGCTCTAGAGTATACCAGGGTCCTTGAGGGGGCTGGAAGGGTCAAGAAATGAGTAAGAGACCCGGATGGTGGAAAAAAATATATACGGTGGTGCCTGTACGGAAGCGTGACAATCGGTTATTCACTAAATTACTTACTTGCTATGGTTATATACATACATCTTAACTTAACCCTAATTGCTACCGGACGCGGGCGGCGCGGAACGCGTGCTGGTACGGAACGCGGAGTGCGGCGCGGCCGAAAGAGCGTTAATTCGGAGCGGCGCGGCTCCGCAGCGCAGGCGCGGCCGTGATGCGGAACGGAACGAAAGAGCGTTAATTCGGAGCGGCGTGGCGCCCTCTGGCGCTCAGGCGCGTACCGCGACGCAGCCCGGGTTTGGAACGGGTCGAACGAGCGTTAATTCGGAGCGGCGCGGCGCGTATCGGTTTCTTCGGGGCGGATTCCGGTCGGGTCGGAGAGCGGCGGGGCGGGATTGGTTCGGGACCCCACGGTTCAGCGGGTCGACGTGTTTCCTGTTGAAACCGCGGGAAGCGGTCCCGGACGGCGCCCTGGCCTCGCGGAACGCCAAGCTCGTCGCCCGCGCCCCGGTCGCGGTGAGAGTTCGCGACTACACGGGGGGACCCGTCGTAGAGCTACCTCGTCACCGGTGTTTGGCGTCCGTACGGAAGGTCCCGTCACAGGCTCCGCACACGGCTGCGGCGTGGCACCGGCTTCTTACCAGACGCGACGCTCGGTGGCAGTCGGTCGGCGGAATACCGCAGGATAGGACGGGGAAGCGGTAGGTCGGGACGGCGAGCGGCAGGAGCGCGCAACGGCGAGGCACCCGGAGGTACTCTCGGCGTTCGTCTGCTCTCTCTAGTCGTCCTCGAGGTACAGGAGTCGGTTCCTCCTCGGCGGGTCCCGAGGTATCCCCTAGCTAGCACCGGCGTGAACACAAACTCACGGGGGGACCCGTGAACGCGCGAGCACGCTGCTGCCAGAGGACCAGAGCTCGGAGGTGTACCTCCGTGAGCAGCTCCAAGCCAACTCAATCTAATGCCTGTTTCGCCGCGGTATTTATGTCCCGAGCGCGGACTCTACCGAGTGCCCCACTACCGTGGATCGCTCGGTCGCTCTCGGGGCTCGCGGATTGGCGCGGGTTAAGGTTCGATTCGCGCCAATCACCGGTCGAGCTGAATTCGCGGTTTCGCGACGGAGCGTGACGACGGTCGCTTCGTCGCAATTTTTTATTTGTTTATTTTATTCCGGCATGGCCCCAAAATATTCTAAACATCTTGAAATTTGAGAATATGTTTTGTTTTTCTCAAAAATTACAACTTAAATAGTCAATGGTCACTACTTTATACGCATGACGAGTATACTCGTCAATTACAGTTAACTGGTTAAAACGTCGAAACCACTCTACATGTTTTATCGGAAACAGCATTATCGCCATAAACGTCTACAATCATTCGATGAGCTTCAGCTGTCGTTTTCTTCCAATTGAACCAAAAGACTAACACTTCGCGCAAATGACGCTTATTCGGCTCAAATTCCGACATCTTCAATGTAAAAAAAAAAACGAAGTTATTGATGCAAGCTTATAATGTTATGTACTGAATTTTATTGAGAGATGTTCAAACTAAAAAGTTAACCTTACTTTAGAGGTTATAATAGTTACCGACAGTTCGAGCTACGGCTACTCGACGCTAGATGGACGGAACTTTCCGATTGACCTAATAGGTCGTGAAGGTTTTTAAGGTGTCTGACTAAGTGGGATTCATAAGTTTCTTCTGCGTCTTCTTCTATTATATCGTGTGCAAACGGTGGTCGAGCGACTTCTCTAAATACTAGGTGGTGTGGTGCGAACTTGTTTCCTTCGTGGATACTCGTGCTGTATGAGAATATTGCGGCGTCTATGCAGTCGTCACACTGATTTTTATTATCTATATATTGTTTCAGGTGTTCTATGAGTACATGGTTTGCCCTTTCTATTGAAACATTACTCTGCGGGTGGTATGGAGATGTGCAGACATGTTGTAATTTGAATTTCCTCAGAAGCTTCTTCATATCAGTTCCTGTCAAATTCGCTCCTTGGTCCGTGAGTAGGCACTTTGGTGTTCCGAATTTATAGACGAAATTATTCAGAAAGGTTCTGGCTATAGTTTTGGAAGTTCCATCTGAGATTGGAATAGCCAATGAATATTTGGGGAGTAAATCCTGAACGGTTAGAAGGGTCCGACCATGTAAATTGAAATCTTATCAAATGCCTTTCCGGGCGTGTCTGTTAAGATCATCGGTTGCTTGTTTTTTACTCTTACTAGTTTTTTTAGTTGACAGTTCAGGCAATTTTGACGAAGAGCTGGAAATCCTTTTTCATGTTGTCCCAAAAGAAGTACTGTCGGATTCTAGAGAAGGTTTTAGTGACACCCTTGTGTTCGGACGGGGCTGCTGAATGGAATTCTTCGAGGATTCTGTTTCGTTTAGAAATAGGTGGAATCTTAACGAAATTGCTGCAGACGGTAATTTGGACTGGGGCATGAAGAAATCTCTGCTCCATCTGTTCCTGGAATGCTGTGTAGCTGATTTTATCTGTTTGTGATGGACTACTGATAGAAAAAGAGCTTATTGCTTCTCTGTATACGACGTTTTGATATTTATCAACCATACATCGGGTCTTCCCAAATGCAGGTTTCTATGAAGGGGGAGCTTTGAGAAATCTTGGATCTGTCGAGCTCCTTCGTCAATTTGGTCACCCGCAGTGGTAACGAAGTAGACGAGATTGTCTTTCCTTAAGTACAGACAATCCCGTGAATCTATTATATTAGAAGTGGAGGGCTCGTCTTTAAATTCCGAACCTGCTTCGGAATGTCTTTCGTCGGGTGTCAGTTCTTCTTCGCTTTCTTCAGGGGGGTCTGGAGGTGGAAGGGTGGGTGGTCATCGTTTCCTTTGACTGCTGTTGGGGGTATCCCGAAGATTCTGGAAAGGCTGGGGAGCCGGATTCGTCGTCCGATGGTATGGATTCTTCGGGCTTTGGGGTGTGCCGTGTCCTTAACCCTTTCGGTACTAGCGCTTTTTCAGCCGCGACACTCCCGCTATACGACGTGTCCCGCCGAAAACACGCACATAGCACATGGTCAGTCCTCTTTGCTACGTGGATCAGATGGATGCCGGATATATCCGGCACCCGTACCGAAAGGGATAAGAACGGCAACTCGTCGTGCTCGGTTTTTCTCGAGGCAGCTTCCTATTGGAGGTTGAGAGGATGCCGAATCCCTAAGGACGGCATTAGGTTAACCTCGCAGGAGGCTGGTTCTTCGGGGGATTCTTCAGGGGGTTCTTCGGCGAAGGTCTTTGCCAATCCAGCATGGATTATCATCTGTCTCTTCCTCCTCACAAGCATTCGCTAAGTTGACTTGGGGATTTCGAGACAGTGCATTCGCGTTAAAGTTTATCTTCCCGGGTTTGTACTTAATTTGGTAGTTGAATTCGGGTAGCTTCAAACGCCAGCGGACGAGTCGGGAAGTGGGGTCTTTTACCCGGTATAGTCAGACTAACGGTTGGTGATCTGTTATTAGGAGGAATTCCTTGCCATATAAATAAGGACGGAAATGCTGGGCGCAGTAAACTATTGCGAGGAGTTCTTTCTCAATAGTTGAATAGTTCATTGCGGCTGGATTTAGTGATCGAGATGCGTAAGCGATTGGAAGATCTTAACCTGATTCACCCTGAATTAAGGGAGGAGGGTCAAGTAAACAAGCATTAACAAGCATCTATTATATAACAATTTTGAGATTATAAAAATATTCATAAATATCTGAGCAGCAGCTGCTTGGATTTGGGTCCTTGAAAATGCGCTGTGCAACACACAGGTCGCTCTAATTATCTGAAATCACAAATCCAAAAGTTTTTCGTTAATATATAATAATACGCTTTGCATGAACCTAAATTTAAAAAAAAATTAAAAATTAAAAATTCTGCGCCCCACTGAAAAGAAGTCACAATTTTTTTTATAAACAAATCGTTATAAACATGCTTGTGGTTATAACGTGCTCGGTTTTCCCGTGCTCGTTGCAACGGACGGCACTCGCAGCCGGATTTAGCTCGCCGAGCCAGGGCTCGTAGGATACGCGAGTGGAGGCTCGGTAAGAGGCACGCGTGTAGGCTCGGTAACCGATCCATCCTGGCCTCAGCGGCAGCTGTCGTTGTCGCTAATGGCCACAGGGCACTGGCTAATCGGACGGACCTCGGTGGAGGTTTTCGTCGCCGGATCGGTCTTCGTTAACGCGGTGCGGAGGCAACAGCGGGCACCTCGTCGCACGTATCGGTTGGGAACCGCGTTCGGAAGCCGGAGGCAACGGCAGTTACCCCTCAGCTAACCTGTGTATTCCCGGGGTCTACCGGCAGAACGGTGGCAACGACCGTTGCATCGTTCTACTCGGGTAGATTATCGGGACGGGGAGGATGGCAACGGCAGTTACCAGGTGACGGACGGGAACGGCACGATACCCGGATACTTACGATGGTGAACGGTGTACTGGAAGCTAACGTGGAAACGGTGTGAGTGTGTCTGTGTCGTGTGTGTGACTCGCGAGAGGTCCGGAAGTCGAAAGAGACCCGGTCCTGTCCGGGGGTTCCCTTTATGCCCTAGCCGATCTAGGGCAAGGGACGCGGCGCGTGGTGGAATGTGCCGGCACTTCCGGGGTTGTTTCGCGTCTGTCTCGAGCGTAGCTTCGCAATGGCGGTTTCCGTTTCCCGCCAAAGTCGGTTACTAGACGCGAAGGCGCGGGATCCGGGGATCGGTACCGTTCGGGGTCCGTCGGCAATGCTCGGGGGTGGTCGCGATGACGGGAGACCGGTACGGAACAGGCCTGGCGCGTCCAGGTCTGTTACATTGTTAATTTCAATTTTTAGAAAAACTTTTAGGTTCGTGCAAAGGAAAATATGTTAAGGAATATTTGTTGCAAAATTTTATAATAATCGGTTGAGAAATCGCTAAGCTACATTGCACGGCGTGTGAAATTTTGCGTTTTGAAAAAAAAAACGCGTTTAAAGTTTTCGGAAGGAAAAATAGTCTTTCATGAAACTTACAGCTTATTTGAGGTTAATCAGCGATGCCAGGACCGTATATTAATCCTTGTTCTTCCTCAAATTCGCTCAGCAAAGGCGCTTGTTGTTCTTTTCGAGCAATTCTTGCCTCTTTTGTGCTCCCGAGGCTGCGGCGCTCCTGTCTGCTAATACGATGTATATCGTAAGTATCGGCAAAATGCTTACACTGGTGCCCGATTTGCAGTTGTAAATCGTTCATAATTTTAAAAATGAAGGTGTATCCTTCATTGAACATGCCGGACGCTAAATATGCAGCAATTTCGATAATTTTTGAGCCGCAGTTTAGATGCTTAGGGGCCAGACGCCACACAGTAGCGTTAAAAATTTCATTTGCGTTTTGCGTATAGTCACCTAAGCATCTCTCAGGCAAATCATCACGACACAAGTCCTTGTATATGGGAAGAATGGCCTTCTGCACGTCTGGATGTAGCCGAGGAGGATGAGTGAAGGCCTGTAAATTATTTTGTGCTTCGGCATTGCGATAAGCACACCATGATTCAACAGACAGACAATATTGGTGCTGCGGCTCGTCGTCCGTTGAAATCACATGGTAATAAGTAGCCATAATTGCTTTCTTCATATCTTCAACAGAATTAACATTTTGTCTTATGGCAAGTCCATAATATTTTGTTAATTTTTTTATGAGTGCGTCGGTGAGCTTCCCCTTGCCTCCGAGCTTAGCAGTTTTTTTTTATGTTTCGGAGCGGACCGCCCATTCTCTTCTCGACGTGGCCGACGCATTCACTCTTTATAATCTTAAAATCTTCACCATAAGGTTGCTTATCCAAAATAGCCTTGAATATTTTCGTATCACCGTCGCCGACGTAATTACAATATTTAACTCCGAAAAGTTTCTCGGATCTCTGGAACATTTCAATTATAGCGTCCACTTCCATCTTGCCAGCGGATCCATCACGGTTTACTGGACAGTTTTCCTTATGTTCTAAGTATTGTGGGTCATTTTTGTCTGTATTTTTATAGTATATACATGCTTGGCAGTAACTACTTTTTACCACAAGATCAATCACTTTGCCCGTATGATAACCAATAAGCGTAGTTACGCCATATAAAGAAGAGAACCCACGTTTTTTCCACGACCCGTCGCCTGAAACTGTTATATTCAAAAGCGGGCTTTCATTTCTTTCGTTTAACTTGATTTCTTCCTCAATCGCCTTTTTATAAGTAAAATCAAAAATTTTTTTTGATGACCCACTTATATGCTGCACGATTCCTTCGTAGGATTTCTTACTTAGTCCTTTTCCCAAATCCATAATGCCACAAAAAATATTTATGCCTTCTCTTGCAATACCTAATAATCTCATCACAAATACCATTCTCCGATTTATTTCGTAACTATTACGGATAAATGGTTCCGAATTTATAAGCGTTGTGCCACACCGACATTTTACCGCTATTTTAAAACCAAGTCCTCTATCATCTGTCTGGCCAAATGATAATTTCTGTTTGCAGGTTTTACAAATACCTATCAATATCAGAAATAGCGGAAAAATTTTGTAGCAGAAACTTAGATTCACTACAACATCGGAAACCGATGCTTTCAACTTCTTGGCAGAAGTACTTGCTCCTGTTTCACACGATTTTTCTTCGGCCGCTTCGGCGTTTTCACTTGACGTGAACTGATTTCCACAAAATTTACGCCGACGTGGACGGCCGAGCGATAGTTCAGCTCACTCTCACTCACTTTTCGACTCATTTTCGTCCTTACAAAGCGCAAAGAAATAACGTGACACGACTGTTTGCTATGAAATGTAGCGATGTACTGAACGTACGCCACTTCTCTGCTATTTTCTTAGGGACGCTACCTGCTCTAAAAATGTCGTACTATATAGCTAACATAAGCTATTATGGTAAGGGATCGAAGGGTAGACCATTCATGCGCGCGGTCGTATACCTGCGCCCCGCACCGTTCGGAGCGCGTCACTTTAACGACATTGTAGGTACACTTAGAGACTTCGAATTTCTATTTGAAATAGTCGGAGCACATTCTCCAGATGGTAAACTAATTTTCTAAGCAAAAAAGAAAAAGAAAATTTTTCATTTTACTTGATCCTCCCCCCTTAAGGACGAAGCCATACTGCTTAAGAAATACAGCTAAATATTGGGTGTCCGAATATTTTTGCGACGTACAAATAACACATTTGTATACATATTATTAGTTATGCGGTAAACAAATTAATTAAAATAAATAAAATGTATGTTTTCACTGAAAAGAGACTATACTATAGTTTATCATAATAAAAAACAAAAAATCTGTTAATTTAATTCTGGTTAAATATAGAGAGTAATAATGGATAGAACATTCTGGTGTCTGAATATTAATAAGAGCCACTATACCTATAAAATAGTATGAAAGAGTATAAAATATAAAAACTAACAAAAAATACAATTATAACTTAAAATGATTAGAGATTAACTTAAAATTACTAGTATCGGGGTGGATAATGGTAAGTGGGATATGTAGGGGAAGGGTATGCCGTGGGAGGTTATGCCGTGGGAGGGTATGCCGGGGGAGGGTACACGGGAGGGACATTCGTAGGGGGAGGATAAATTGGGACTGGTTGTGGGGGGACACTATAGATTCTGTTGTACTGGCGGCGCCTACGAATAGCCTCCTGCCGTTTCTTCTTTTTCAATTCTCTTGTTACCGCCCTCCTTGCCGCTTCGTTTATCCTCTGAAAGTTATACAAAATTACATTATTAATATAATACATAAACATTGTTTGGTCTCAAGCACACCGATTTATTATGAATCTTTGGAGTATTAGTTATCTTTATAAATATTGAGTATTGTCAAAAATAAAAACAAGTTTCATTATAATCGATGACCCCTTCACTGTGACCTCTCCTTGTAAGTGAAGTTCAAATCCAATTCAATCAAATAAATTAGTTTAGTATATATCAAATAAAGAAGTTTAATATATGGTAATGCAAATTATATTAGTGACTCCATATGGCATCATGGCGGCATAGCGGTATAAAGGTTAAACGTTTATAGCTTCTTGCAACATCGATCGATTTTGATGAAATTTTAATTGTTAATATAGCTAACACGAATCTCCAAAACGTATTGTTTAAATTTTTATTGCAGGCTTAGATATAAAAGTTGTGAACAACAACTAATAGTATTTTCTTTGTAATTCCGACCTGTTGCAATTTTTCCAAAATTTCTTACGACTTTATGTAGTAAACTGATCGATTTAACTTCTCAAACAAATCCAAGTCGTATGGTTCGATGTTAAAAATGTTATTGTCCTTTTAAACTTTTAAAAGTGTCCGTATATTATTGTGATTCACTGTATATATTTAACAACACCATTACATACCTTTATTTGCGGATGAATTTCAGTAGCTGTCGACGTCGATGGTGGTGTCGTCGTCGTCGATGGTGGTGTCATCGCCGTCGATGATGACGTCATTGTCGTCGTTAATGTTGATGTCGCCATTCCATTTGATGGATTTTGTCTAAAAATATAAATCAATATAATATTATTAAAACTGTAAAAAAAAGTATTAATATGTATTGTTTATAATATATCACTATGATTACAGACTATATTAATGTAGATTAGATTATATAAATTAATAGGAAGAACTATTTAGGTAAAGATACTTACATTTCGCTAAAGTCCTTCTTTATTTAACTCGCTCAACTAACTCTTGCGCTACCAACTCTCGCTCAACTGACTCTCTTCCGACTAATACACCATCCCTCGCATTCGTCTCTTTTATTTAAGTCCCACTTTCATTCTTCCTCTCTCGCACTCTCATTCTCTCTCTATCAGTTTCACATCCATTTGGAAAACCCAATCAGTCACGTACGCCCTGCGCTTGGCGCCCCTAAACACTTCACTCTTGTCACCGAAACCCAAACACTCTTCTTTCGCAGTTCGGCTCAAACAGACTCCCTCTCAAGCCGGACCCAAAAACGTTGGCGCCACGACGTCGCGTCCACAGTCACTCTAAACAATCATTCTAAACATGGTGTCACATTCATAATCCTGCATTTCCGATTTCGAAAGTTGTTTTTCGCTGTCACTCGTCTGGTGCAGATGGACAAACAGATCTGGTTGCTCAGTCTGTGTTGTCAGTGTCGACAGTTCAAGACTTGTACCCCCACTCTGATTTCCCCTTCTACCGCGCTGTTCACCAAGTTTCCGACTTGCTAGCTGCTCATGGGCTCAAAAGCCAAACTACTCATATCGATTTTTAACGAATGTATAATATTTCTTACATTCAAAAACGATAATATTGATAAAAGTTATTAAAAGCTCTCGTTAAAATAAGCGTTCAAAGATTAAAACTTGTTTAGACATCATTTTTCACCGAAAAAAATTCCTTCTTTTCGTGATTTCTGGGAAACCTATTTTTTTTATGATTAATATTATTTTTTTTTATTAATAATATAGTAATAGTAAGTACTCAAGCTACTACAAATCTCAATATAAAAAATTTTAAGAATTTTTTTAATAGAAAATTGAGGTTACTATTATTTATCACTAAAATAGGCGTGAACAACTAATTCTTCGATCTGGTCGACATCTGCCCATTTTTACACTTCAACAGCCAATTAGAATAATTCAGAAACTTTATATTGTCATTTAAACGTAGATAGAACTTTCTAAAGGTTTTATTTTTCACGCAATACCTTATTTTTCGTAAAATAGCCCGTCTTTACAAAAACTGAGTGTGATAGAGCAATTCGGTTTTGGATTCGTGTTTCAGATGAGAAGCTCTATAAGAATCACCCAATGCATATTTAGGACAAAAATTCGTTTTGAACAGTTTAATTTATAAATTTTAGTGATCTTCCACACCACCTCTGAGGTTCCACTAATGGCGCGTTAGATTTTTTAAAGGTGGATCTTCGCCTGGAGCCCTATTGTACCACTCTTTTTATCATAATGTTTATCGTACCCGGAAAATCTCCTAGTTTGGTGTAAGAAATTACACGGTTAGATAAAATAACGATTAACAATGACGATTTTTATGAAAATTTGCATAAGCGTTCAGTTGAACTACTTAAGAATGTTGCCTTAATTTGTCAGTGCAAGTTTATTACTCTAAAGAAGAAATCAACCCTTTATTCGAGTCGGTTCTTATATGTACATGAATTGTCGAAATAAGTTTGTGACGCGGGCGTCACTAACGGAGCCCCCTCCTGGATGCTCTAGAGTACACCAGGGTCCTTGAGGGGGCTGGAAGGGTTAAGAAATGAATAAACGACCCGGATAGTGGAACAAAAATATATATGTTTTATTAAGATAGAGCGGTCAGCCGGTTCTGGGCCGGCAGGCGAGCGGGTCCTCGTCCTGGAGCGTCGGCGGTGCCTGTACGGAAGCGTGACAATCGGTTATTAAACTACTTATTCGCTATTGTGATTTACATATATCTTAATCTAACCTTAATTACTACTGGACGCGGGCGGCGCGGAACGCGTGCTGGTACGGAACGCGGGCTATGGCGCGGCGCGGACTAGGCACGGGCCGAAGGAGCGAAAATTCGGAGCGGCGTAGGGCGGTTCTGCGGCGCAGGCGCGGCCGTGACGCGGCAGAGGCCCGGAACGGACGAAAGAGCGTTAATTCGGAGCGGCGCGGCGCCCTCTGGCGCTTGGGCGCCTACTATGACGCGGCGCGGAACGAAAGAGCGTTAATTCGGAGCGGCGCGTATTCCGGTCGGATCGGAGAGCGGTGGGACGGGATTGGTTCGGGACCCCACGGTCAGCGGGTTGACGTGTTTCCTGGTGAAACCGCGGGAAGCGGTCCCGGACGGCGTCCTGGCCTCGCGGAACGCCCGGTTCGTCACCCGTGCCCCGGTCGCGGTGAGAGTTCGCGGCTACACGGGGGGACCCGTCGTAGAGCTACCTCGTCACCGGTGTTCGGCGTCCGTACGGGGGGGGGGGGCCGTCACAGGCTCCGCACACGGCTGCGGCGTGGCACCGGCTCCTTATCGGACGCGACGCTTGGTGGCAGTCGGTCGGCGGAATACCGCAGGATAGGACGGGGAAGCGGTAGGTCGGGGCGGCGAGCGGCAGGAGAGCGCAACGGCGAGGCACCCGGAGGCACTCTCGGCGTTCGTCTGCTCTCTCTCTAGTCGTTTTCGCGGTGCAGGAGTCGGTTCCTCCTCGGCGGGTCCCGAGGTATCCCCTAGCTAGCACCGGCGTGGACACAAACTCACGGGGGGACCCGTGAACGCGCGAGCACGCTGCTGCGAGAGGACCAGAGCTCGGAGGTGTACCTCCGTGAGCAGCTCCTAGCCAACTCAACTCTCTATGTTTTTTTTTTTTTTTTTTTTTGTACAGGACAAGCCTGTGTTTGAAACTTGAATTATAAGAAAGATTCCTAGAGCAAGTGCTCTCTACCCTTTAACATAAAGGTTGAATGTGTTGAATGTACTTGAAGGGTTAAGTTTGGCTGAAGCCGTTATTGAGGTGTTGCTATAAGAAAATTTTCAAAAAACTTATAGAACTCAATTGCAGTGAACTGCTGCTTTAAGGTGTTTATGCTGGGAGATGACTGAATGATGACTGCGGCGGCTATAGTTGTTGATGTTGATGGTGCAATTGTTACAATGGATGCAACAATTGCAGCAGTTTCCTCCGCTGTATCCAAATTAATGCAGTTGGTGATGATGGTGGAGCTGATGATGATGATGCTGGAGTTTGCTGTTGATGTAGTAGTTAGTCAGCTATTCCGGGGTGCAGTTGCTGGTGCGGGTGGGGGGGCAAAGGTGCCCTGGTTGAAGAAGACGCGGCAGAGAGTGCGGCAGAGGGTGAGGTTGTCAGATCCAGTGGAAAGCGGATTTTAGGGGAGTAGGGTAACATTGACCTTTCAAATGTGATTGTGCTGCGTACCAATGGATTGTGATGATTAACAGGATGATAAGCTTTAATAATGGAGTGAAGAAATTTATCAAGGGTATGGATATCGGCTAGGGAATGAATTTCAGTAGTGGGGTGGTCCATAGGAAGTTTTAAAATTATTTTTATCGCTTTATTTTGTAATCTTTGGAGGGAGGTAAGATGAGTTTTAGCAGCATTATGCCAGAGGTGGGCTCCGTAAGCAATGACTGTGCGGATACAGGTTTTATAGAATAGGAGTTTGAGGTGAGTTTTTAATTTGGATCTCGGGCCAATCAGTGCGGAGGCTGCTCCTAGCGCGGCAGTGGCTTTCTTTTTTCGGTCTAGTACCGCCGGGCCCCATCTTAGTTGGGAGTCCAGGATAACTCCAAGGTATTTGACCTCTTTGCTCCAATCAATTTGAGTACCTCCAATTTTAAGAAGAGGAATTTCCTTTTTGAGATGTTTTCTTTTACGGGTGAATAGTATGGCTTGGGTTTTTGTTTCATTTAATTTTAGTTTCCAGTCAGAGAAAAAGAGGCTAATACTGTTAAGGTGTTCTTGCAAAATATTGATTAGACGGATGTGACTATAAGAGCCAGCTAGTAGTGCGGTATCATCGGCAAAAAGGGCCAGCGAGGAATTTGCGTTTTGCGGAATATCATTGATATAGAGGAGAAATAGTAGGGGGGCTAGGACGGACCCCTGCGGTACCCCAGCCCGAATGAGCGCAGGGTCAGATTTTTTGCCTCCCAGCTGAACAAAAAATGATCTTTGATCTAAATAGTAATGAATGAGCTTTATTAGCTTGGGGTGGAAGCCGAGGTTAATTAGTTTAAATATAAGGCCATTGTGCCACACTGAATCAAAAGCTTTATAAAGGTCTAGTAGAACCATTCCTGAGAAGCGATTGGTGTTTAGGTGGTTGGTATGAAATTGAGTAGTACGTATTAGCTGCTGAATAGTGGAGTGGTGGTTACGAAAGCCGAATTGGGCATCAATTAGAATGTTATTTTTAGTGATATGTGTCAGGAGAAATTTGTAGATTACTTTTTCGAAAAGTTTACCGAGAATGGGGAGAAGGCTAATGGGTCTGTAACTAGAGGGAAGTTTGCGATTCTTCCCAGGTTTGGGAATAGGAATTACTTTAGCTATTTTCCAGGCTTTAGGAAAATATGCAAGCGTAAGGCATGCTTTAAATATATAATATAACTGCACGAAAGTATTTCTGGGAGCTTTAATGATTAGATTGGGAGAGAAACCGTCCCATCCACAAGCTTTTCTAGGTTTAAGTTTGGTGGATAGCTTTTTTATAGAACTGGGTGAGAGGAGGTCAATTAAGACAGAACTAGAAGAGGGGGAGAGGTACTCTCTGAGATGGAAGTCCTGAAGTTTGAGGTTTATTTGCAATTGGAGGGGTGATTTTGTTTTATGTGCTTCGTCAAAGACCGAGGAGAACTGACCAGCCAGGAGTTGTGCTTTATTGGAGTTAGTATCTTGATAATTTCCAGAAGAATCTAGTAGTGGGGGTATGTTGGTGGATTTTTTCATAATTTGTCTGTATACAGGCCAGAAAGTGTGAGTGTTTTTCGCGTTCGCGATTTGATTTTGGATTCGTGCTGTTTTTAAAGTGAAAACTCTATTACGAATGGATTTGTTTAATTGTTTGTAGTATTCTAGGAAAATGAGATTGCCAGATCTTTGCCATTTTTTCCTGGCCGTGTTTCGAAGACGGATAATGAATTTTAACTTCTCATCCGGAAGGATAAATTTATCCGGGGTATTTATATAGGATGAGGATTTGTAGAAGCAGGATTTAAGAAATTTTTGAAACTGGGAGACTCTTTGGTCAATATCTTGAATTGAGGAGATGGATGGCGTAATTGGTATTTTTGCTGCATGAGATTGGTATGTGTCCCAGTTGGTGATGGGGGAGGAGGTGGTGAAATAGTGTTTAAGGTGAGGTAAAAGGAGAACAGGGCGATGATCGGAAGGAAGATCGTCAGATACCTCGCAGAGATGATTGGAGAAAGTGTTGGCCAGAAAAAAGTCGATTTTAGTGGGCATGCAATTGGGTTTAAAGTATGTGCCGGATGAGGGAGCTATTAGAGAATAGCGGTTGTTGGCCATATGATTATCTAGGGTTCTACCGTTACGATTGTTAGTGGAGTTGTTCCAGACGGTGTTCTTGGCGTTTAGATCTACACCGGCAATAAATGGAAGATTGAAGTTAGTGATGGAGTCTAAAGCAGCAGTATCAAGAGTTTGTTTGGGGCAGTAAGCCGAAATGACAATTAGGTTTAGATTGGGAATTTTTACTGCTATAGCTTCAATGTTGTCGGCAGGACGAAGTTTGAAGGGGTAGAAACGGAGGTTTTTGTGGATGAGGATGGCTACACCACCGTGTGGGGTTCCATCTCTTCTGTCAGCTCTAATGATATTGTAGTTTGAGAAGGTGATGTCTACGGAGGGAGATAACCAAGTCTCTTGTATAGAGGCGATCAGAACATTGTTAGTAGTTAGAAAGAGTTCAAGCTCGACAGATTTATGAAGAAGGGAACAAGCGTTCCATGTCATGATGGTACCAGGAATTGTTGAGAAGAAGACTGTCTATGAGAATAACTGCTGAGCAGCATCAAATAAAATTTCGAGCTTATCGAACATGGTATTGCTGGCGGCAAGCTTGGGGCGTATGGCTTTGAAGATGGGAATGGCTTTCTTGACAAATGATATTGCTTCTTTAAGGAATTCATTTGTTTCAGAGAAGTCGGAAGTAGGATTTGGAGAGGTAATCTGAGGGGGAGGTTGTCCTTCGACAACACTACTGAAGGATCTATTGCCAGAGACATTTGTGGAATGTCGAATTGAGTGAATTTCATTGACAGGAGAGAGATTATTAGTTTTAGGAAGGTGGGCAGTCGTTTTCTTGGAAACATAAGCAATGAGGTTCGGACATTGAGAATAATTGGCGGTATGGGCGCCGTTGCAATTGGCGCATTTAGCGGGAGAGTCGGGCGTTTTTACACAATCTTTTGTTAAATGATCTAGACCACATTTAACGCACTTTGGATTTTTAAAACAATTTGCGCTGGCATGTCCAAACGCTTGGCATCTGAAACATTGGGTGTAATTCCTCGTTTTGATGAAACGTTCCCAATAAACTCGGCAGTAGTAAATGAAACCTACTGTTTTTACTTGAGACAGCTTGGTGCCCGGAGGAAAAGTGATTTTGTAGATGGTATTATGTGGGGAGGACTTGAAAGCTACTACACTCGTGGGGTGTAATTTTTGAGTTTGAAGTTCGGTGGCAATTGTTTCAGTGTCCATCGAGGGTAGGCCTTTAAGAATGGCCGTGAATGGTTTTTCGCTGGGGAGGGCAAAGGTGTGGAATTTTAATCCTGCTTTTTGGAAAGCAAGTTTAGCTTCAGAAAAGAATTTCGTTTCGCTAAAATGTAAACGGACTTGATTACCGAGGAATTTAATGAAAAAGTTTTTTCCTATTTCGGATTCGAGTTCTTGAGAGAATTTTAAAACCTCATTTTCAGCAATTCGGATATAGATTGGTGGGGGACGGATGGGGTTTTTTGGCATAATAGGGTTAGGGACGGTGGGGGGGGGAGGTACGCTGTCCACTGATGTTTGTTTTCTTATTACTTACGTCACTGGAGGTGTCCGCAAAATTTTTAAAAGCTTCTGAAGAGAAAACTTCAAACCTGTTGGAGGTGACTACGCCAGGGTTGCCGATCCACGCGCCGTTCAAGGTAGGGTTGGACATGATGATGTCAGTCCGCGGCCTTTTTGCCTCTTGTTGAAGGTGAGGTGAATTATCAGGAATGTTGTTGTTCAGGTCGTCATTGATTTTGGATTTAACTCCGTTGACACGGCTCACATGGTCGTTGTCGCTCCCCAACTCGTCCGTTGCGAAGGGCGGGTGCCACCACTGGTTGGATTGTATTGAATGATGATAGAATGTCCTGAGAAGGACAGGTTAAATAAGGACGCAGGTATAACTGCGCCAGAAGCAACAGGAGGCTTCGTCCTGGGACGGAGAGAAGTAATCACTGCGCAGTCGCGTACGCGAGACTATACTATACTAGAGAGCGATGTTCACGGTACGACTGCTCGCACGAGACTGGACAACGAAACATGTATGTCCAAAGTGTGAGAACAGAGAATGACTAGATTTTGGGAACAGAGAATGAACGACTTTGCCAACTCAACTCTCTATGTCTGTTTCGCCGCGATATTTATGCCCCGAGCGCGGACTCTACCGAGTGCCCCACTACCGTGGATGGCTCGGTCGCTCTCGGGGCTCGCGGATTGGCGCGGGTTAAGGTTCGATTCGCGCCAATCACCGGTTGAGCCGAATTCGCGGTTTCGCGACGGAGCGTGACGAAGGTCGCTTCGTCGCAAGTTGTAGCGTTTAAAAAAAAATTTGTGGACAGAATTTAAAAAAAAAGGATTCCGGCACATATAAGTGTAACGAGTTCGGTTTTTCCGCGGACTCGTGACAACGGACGGCACTCGCGGCCGGATTAAGCTCGTCGTGCCAGAGTTCTCAGGATACGCGAGTGGAAAAGGCAGGGCGGCGAAATGATACGTGGCAGGTTAGATTTTCCTGGCTACGGTTCTCAGTTCGCGGTCGCGGAATTCGCGTTATCGCGGCTCGCGGCATCGGGACGCGTTATCGCGGCACGCGACTTCGGGGTCGCGGTTCATCGTGTGGAGTGTTAACGGGTCGGGAATGGCCACGGTAGTGCACCATTGTGGGGATATCGGAACGGGACAGGGCCACGGCTGTGTGCCATCGGAGGATTAACGGAACAGGAGATGGCCACGGCTGTGTGCCATTGGAGAATTAACGGAACAGGAGATGGCCACGTCGGTGTACCAGGATAGGATTACCGGAACGGGAAATGGCCACGGCTGTGCGCCATCGCAGGATTAACGGAACGGGGGATGGCCACGGATGTGTACCAGTGCAGGGTTATCGGAAGAACGGTACGATATTTGGATACTTACAAAGTACCGCGGCTGGAATGTGAAGGTGTGTGTAGTTGTGTGTCGGGCAAGTGTTTCGAACGATGTCTCGTGGTCGAAAGAGGCTCGTGCCTGTTCGGGGGTTCCCTTTATGCCCTAGTCGATCTAGGGCAAGGGGCTCGGCGCGGGGTGGTTTTCGGCGGAAGTTCCGGTGACGTATCGCATCCGTAACGCAAGTTTCCGAGGCAATGGCGGCTTCCGCTTCCCGCCAGAGCCGGTTTCTAGACGCGGGGACGCGGAGTTCGGGGATTGGTATCGTTCGGAGTTCGTCGGCTATGTTCGGGGGTAGCCACGGTGGCGCGAGACCGTTCGTAACAGGCCTGGCGAATCCAGGTCTGTTACATAAGATTGATTGATTTCTCCCACATTTTTAGGTAAGTCTACTAAACCCTTATGCAAATTTTCATCAACATCGTTCCTGTATCACACAGCCGTCGATGTTCCTTTGTCCAAAATCGCTGTCCTTCCTTGGAAAAGTCAACAGAGGAGGACATTTGGCCCGGCTTCAATTGCTCATCCCTCGTTACAACCCCAATATCTGCAAGGCGTCAATGAGTTGTCGCCGCCGTGACCCAAGGTCATATATTTCCGTAGCTCTATCACCCTCACTTCAGCCGATCCTTGGGACGTCGATGATACGAGAGAAACGCTTGTCGCTCGTCGCTTTGTCCCTCATTTGTTGTGCAGGAAATTCTCTCGAGAGAAACTCACAGATGGACACGCACCCTTAGGTCTCTATGGTATTTCTGCGTTTCTGTCTCTGCATATAGCATATCGCAGCTTCACTATAAAGTTAAAAACATACGCTTACACTAGCATTAACAATGGTCAGCTCACGTTAGATCGCCTCTGACTGTATTTCGTATAAATTTATTAAAAATTGACGCTTATTCAAAAATTATTACAAAATTACTAAAATTATAATTATAATTATAATTAATATTACTAAAATTATTATTTTTGCTTATTGCAAAAATTGAATAGCTTAGTATGTCTAAAATTGTTTCACATACTTTGTACATTTCGTAATTTTTGTACAGGTTTGTGGCGATAATCTGTTTTTCTTATTTTATTTCCTAACCATATTAAATCTTTATGAATTTTAACCTTCATCATATAGTATGCAAGATCCTTCCGATGGAGCCCACAAGTTTCATGTTGAAATCAACCTGTATATTTCATATCCACAGCTTCCACCATTAATGGAAATAACGTATCTTGTATAACATATTTTTCTCTAGTACTAGGATAGGCCGCGTCAAATACTGCGTTCATTAATTTAAATACAAATGAAAATTCTGCAGATGGAGCACATAAATGACCGAATAGTTCGACATCATTTGTTTCATAGGCTCTAAAAAATGTTAATATCTGTCTATCCTGCAGGAATTCATGATTTTCGCTAATTAATGAGATCGAACATTGTTCGTAACCAGATTTTTTAACACATATCATGGCCACAAATCCTGCAAAATATTCAACCGCAGAGGCTTCTAATGTTTCGTCATTAATATATGACACATCAATGACAACTTCTTCGACATCCATAAACGTTTCTTGATCAACTTCACGTTCACGACTTGTATTTGTCGATATTAGTGCAACTTTAGATGTAGCATCATATTTCGAGCTTGAAGGAACGTTTCGTCCTCATCATCTAAACAATTGACAGATTGAGCCGGTTTTGATAAAAATAGAATATTTTTTTGCAATGATAAGCGAAAAGCTTTTGCATACGGATTTGGATTGTAATTTCCACCATAAGTGCGGATCATGGAAAATAAATTTTCCAGTGGGTCTTGATTCACTCTAGACGTTATAAAAAATTTAATTCCATCGCACTTAAGATCTTCCCATAATTGCAAAATTGCTTTCACAGAAATTTCCAAGTCTTCGAAACATGGTGGTATATTCTGACCATTATTTTTAATGGTGCGCCATTTGGAACACCTTTCTAATAATGCAGTTAAATTTTTTTTTTGCATTTAATCGATTTTCCGACAATGCACATCTATGTATTTGGATTTAAATCGTAGTAATTCCGGCTGTTTAAGGAATTAAAACTATCATTAAGAATTTTGAAAAATTCAGCAGTATGCATTACTGTTTGACTTTGAATTCCTCCCACCGTTCCCGCGGTTAAAAGAGCTGCTGAAACTCTACGACTAAATACTTGCAGAGCTAATCGATATTTCATTTTTTCAAAATTATTTGGATAAACGAGTTTCTCCGTTAATTTGCAAGCAGCTCTCGTGACTGCATCACCTTCCAATTGCCATAACGAACGTACGTCTTTCCACGATGCAATTTTATGATCATCAAATATATTATCATATCTCAAAAGTTGATTCCTTATAGATTTAAAAATATGTGGTATATCAAAGATCGTGTACATTTTTTTATTTCCATGCATGAAATATGGACGGCCTACAGCAATTCTATATTTAATAACACTTCGATTACTGACATTTTGATCACAAACAACAGCACGTACTTTTAATCCCGTGCTTAAAATTGCTTCTAATAGTTCATCCAATAAGGATGATAAATCGACAGAGTTGACTGAAGTACTGGTCAAAAAGTATGCTACAGGTTGTTTCCAATTATGTAACAAGCCTCTGACCATAAAAACTAACGCATTAGTCGCTACTTTTTTACTACATCCTTGCGATCCTAAATCTTCAAAACCTTCAACTTTCTGTAGACGTTCATGGAAATCAAAACATTTTTTTATCCGCATTTCATCTACTAATAAAACACTGTTACGTTCGCTAATGTCCATACAATCAACTTTTGATGTAAGTTGTGGAAAAAAATTGTTGCAAATTCCTGGCCATAGATTTATAGTGCCAAACCATTTTGTAATTATACTTTTTCCAGGTAATATAAAATTAAATTCTTGACGCATTTTTGTGTACAAACTGGGGGAAGTGTAATGCATTTTTTTATTAATTCCTGCTCTTCTTTAGTGTAAGAAGATTGCCCTTTGTGAAATAATTGCGTCGTTATGAATGTAAATAAAAATCCTTGTACTCGACGTCGTATAGCATTTAGAAGTGTTTCATCCGATATATTACCTTCCATCAATGTTTTTAATTTTTGTTGCAAACGTAAAATAACTTTTTCCTTATTTCTTTTTGCCAGCAGTAGCTTAGTATTTTCTTGCTTTAGTTTCAGTTGCAAAACCTGTATTTGCTTGCGGTAATAATCTAACATATGAGTGACAGAATCTTCGTCCCCATTAGTGGATTTAATATTATTTTTAATAGGTTCCGCATTTCTTTTTAATCTTCCACTTGGAAGTATTACATTTTCTGAAAAATGTCTTCGGGGTCACATGGTCCAAATGTTCCACTGGTATTGTCTTCAGTGGCTAATGGAATCGCAATTCGCGGAATGTTCATCGCGACTGATTCGCCTCCCGCAGTTACGGTAGGCCCGACACATGCCAGGTAATCCCGAATCGGGTCTGGTAGGTACATCTGGTCCAAGAAGGCGCCCACGTCACCTTCTGCCCTTAGACCCCCCTCCTTATTCTCATTCTGTTGTACATCGATAATAATGGCGGCAAGCGCCGTAGTACAACCATGGAGGAACGCGCAATATGGCGTTTTACGCGCTAACCTATCGTCTACCGTGTGCATATCCCTAAAGGTGCGTTGCACCAAAAGGGGGAAGGTCGAATGATCCATATTCATCCCCATCATTTGGTCGATGGCACTACTGCCAGCGATGGGGCCTGGTGAATACATTGGCCCCGATACCTCGGGGGTTCCATTCACCGCTCGGGGGTTTCATTCAGGGCTGAATCGTCAGCGGCTCGGACTTCCGGAGCACGCTGTGGTTTATTGCCTCGCCAGGCTGAGGCACGGTCTCGTTGCCTTTCTTGGTGTTGTGGTCGAGGCCGGGAGGGCATTTGTATTGCCTCTTCCCCTCTCCGTTCTACTTCAGATAGGTTGTACCCCAATCTGGTTTCCCGGTACCTTCTGCACGACGCATGTTAAAATGTCAATTCTGCGTCTGATTTCACTACTAGATGATTGCAACCACCATTTACTAACCATGTCATTAATCGATTTCTATTAGCAATAGGCAGACAATAAAATCGGACATTTAGTATGTTGTCCCTACTTCGAGTTCCACAATTTTTATAAATGCACAAGTAACTATGCATCGCATTACTTGCCATTTTGTTGATGGTTCTGCACAAATGTCAATGATAATTGAATCCTTCAAACCTCACTTCACACTTCACAATTTCACTGCACTACAAAAGCACACGCGGGAAATGTTTTATACGCGTGAGCATTCGATTGCACGGTATCGTGAAATGAACGAAAACACTCGCGATGCGATGCGCAATTCTTCGGTTTCGATGGTGGGAGACTATGAAGAAAGCAACAATGTATGGTTTTTGCGAGAACATCGTGTCGTTTAGGATACACGTGCTTCACGAAGTTATTCGAAACCTCCAAATAAAACGACGACTCTTGTCAACATAATGCTTATTTTAATATGTTGTTAGAATGAAAATTCTGAACAATTTTTAATAAATATACAGAAAAGGGTACATCACACCTATTTTGATGACTTTAAAGTATGTTGTCAAGGTCATTATTCTAATGCCGCTGCTCGGCATTAGCTTCTGAGATATTCTATAATCTGGTGCTGCAGCTAGAACGGATACTGCATACACTTCCTCGTAGTACAAAATGTCAAAGAGAACGTACAATTCAAATAGGTTGGGATTAAAATTTTTTTAAGTATTTTTTTATACAAAAATCCACATGTGAAATGTGAAACAATGTCAGCGTAATCGTCCCCCTCCCCCCACCACACACGACCTAATCCTAACCAATTTTAATTATACCTTCTCCTTGAGATCTTGTATGTGATCCTACATATTCGTTAATAAGAAAGTAACTTATATGTGTTAATCAGCCTTCTAATATGCAGAAGAGTGTGCAGAATCCATTCTAGTAGCAGCAACAGATTTTGAGAATATCTCAGAAACTAATGCCGAGCAGCAGCCACAGCATATATAGGAAAAAGTTGTTCAGAATGTTGAGTTTTACAACATATTTAACTTTTACCAAAATCGGCGAGATATAACCTTTTATGAACAATTACCGTAATTTTATATGATTTTATTTCATTGTTACGTATGGAGATGTCTCCATCCAGATGTTTCGTTTACAAAACTCTAATCTCTTTTCCCAGAACGAAAGACGTCCCAACAGACCCCTTTTTGAAAACAGTACGACTGTTTATGAAACTCTTGATAACACTTCCTTCTGGCATCCGTTAATTATTTGGAAATAGCCCAGATGTCCATCAGCCCCTTTGTTAACGAAAAATGTAACTGAGGCCTGGTTTCGTTTAGAACTGACAAAAAACATCTGTGTGACCCCACGTGACATTAAACTTTAAACAGAGCACCCCTTTCATTCTCAGGGTATATAAACCCGCTCGTTTTCATCCTCTACGGTTCAGTTTTAGTCTAGAAACGTCAGACGACGGTTCGGTTGATCTTAGTTGCGTACAGTAACGGTTCCGCCATATTCAACGATCGTGCTATCACGTTAGAGTCACGTCGCGTTACACGCTCAAGTTCAATTCTAGTGAGATCGGGTTAAAGTCCCTTTCGAATCAAACATAACTCTGACCCCGCATTGCCAGTGCGTCAAAACCGTGCAAAATAGGTAAAAACATACTCAAATTATAATCCTTAAACTCATTCGCGACACAGACATTTGTAACAAAAACTTATAACAGAATATATTTGTCTTGTTATCAAATCGTGAAATCTATAAACCCTTAATCATTGCCTAATATCCTAATCTAGTAATTGAACGTTCCCACACGATACAATCTTACCGCTCGGATTGTATCAATTAAAATATATATATAAAGTTACGAGGCTTACTAACAATCATAACCGTAAATCCAATAAGATTTCTCCAACCTAGTGGCTCCCCGATTCCGCATTGGGTTCGTCCACGAATATTATACCATCCTGACGGCTCCCCAGTTTCGCATTGGGTTCGTCCGTATCCTAGCAGCTCCCTGGTTTCGCACCAGGTTCGTCTGTGCTTTTTACCCATACTTGCTTACACAACCTCCTAGCAGCTCCCCGGTTTCGCACCGGGTTCGTCTGCGTGTCTCTCCCAGTGACTCCCCAATTTCGCATTGGGTTCGTTCACGAAGTTTCACCCTCCTGCAGCTCCCTGGTTTCGCACCAGGTTCGTCTGCATTTGACTCCATACCTAGAGGCTCCCTAATCTCGCATCAGGTTCGTCCTCGACGTCGACTATCCTAGCGGCTCCCCAATTTCGCATTGGGTTCGTCCGCGTACCTCACTAACAAATTGAAACCATATTCCTGGGGTAATAAACCCCTCGCCGGCCTCTCGCGTTGCACGAAGCCCTGGCTCGTAACAAAACTGGTGACAGCGGTGGGATACCTTCAATTATTTTAGGATCGCTTTAATTTGGGTTTTTATACATTAAATTACTCGTAACTGAGTAACGACAATATACTAGTTTTCGCTAGTCACGTCGTAATATTATAAGCAATATACTAGTTTTCGCTAGTTACGCTTTTTATTAAATAAGTAATATACTAGTTTTCGCTAGTTAAGTTTTTTTTAAAAAATAACTATATACTAGTTTTCTCTAGTTACGTTTTAAAAAATGCCGAACGGAACAGCAAATACTTCTAACGCTGACATAATGAACTTGACGGTGTCGCTTGCAAATTCTATGTCGCTCTTGACCCAAAGGACATGCTTACAAAACGTTACTTCGACAATTCCGACTTTTAATGGGGAAGACCCATCCTTGTCTCGTTTCGCGCAGACTATAGAGGACGGGTTAACATTGATTCCTGAGGGTACGGAAACCGAGTATCTAGCAATTGTTCTTACAAAACTCGTCGGGCCAGCACGTAGAAGCACGTTAGAGCACAAGTTTAAAACCGTAAAAGAATTGATTCAGCATTTGAAGAAAAGATTCGCGCCTGGCAAGAGTTTGTCATATTTCCAAGTGGAAATCGCGAAACTACGTATCCGCGAAGGTGAGAGCCTACGACAGTATATTGATAGGACTAGCCACCTTGTCTATTGTGCGCGCGGAGCCATCAAGGACAAATACGAGGTCCACGCTGAAACTCTCATCCAGGAGATGGAAAAAGATGTTCTGGAAAATTTCATCGATGGATTACCGGATCGCATTGCCTTGAAGGTGTCGGCTCTCCTAAAAGATACAGAAAATCTGGAGGAAGCTTACGACGCCGTGCTACAAGTGGACAAACGATTAAGAAATCGACGACAGTCGCCACAGAGGGAATCACCATCAAGGTGGTCCCGCCGAGATTCATTTGACCAGGATCCTCGTTATCGCGAACGTGAAGTGTCATATCCTCTATCTCCCAGCAGATATGATCGACACAGAGACCGACGCATGAGGCCATCTGGTTCGGAAGAGGGAAGAGAAGAACGCGCTTCCGCCTGGACCTTGCGTCACAGGACCCCCTCGAATTCCCCCTCTAATCGTTCCGAGTCATCCCTGGGAAACGATGGAGAAAAACGGTACACCATTTTAAAGAATACCGATAAAGATCGCATGTCAAACATGTATTGTTGGCACTGCGGCACTTCCGGGCACGACGGGAAATTCTGTAGGAATCGTCCCCGTAGTCCGCGATTCCGACGAGATCCGCGAGATTCGCGAGATTCGTCCGTTGAATCAAAAAATTTTTTAAACTACGATCGCGTTCACCGTACGGGCGACACGATGAACGAAAAGAAAGAAGATCGCCAAAGATCCGTCCGCTTCGAAGAGAAACCCTCATCAAGGAAGCACCTGCACCACGGATCAAAATTACGATCCCAGAACTGGAATCAGGAAAGGGAGAATTTTTAATTGACGGTGGAGCGTCCGTAAATTTGGTAGTACTTAACGCTCTAGAAAGAACAACAGAGATTTCGCGAGAAGAAATCGAAATCACTGGACTTACCACAACCCCGATTTTTACCGTAGGAACAATAATCCTTCATATCCATGAAGCCCCTGCATTATTTTACGTAGTTAAACACCTTGGAATAGAAGCAGATGGACTGATCGGAAGCCCATTCTTGAAACAGGAACAGGCCGAAATTTCATATTTCCATGGAACACTGGTATTAAGGAACAAACCTACCAAGCCTATTCGATTTTCAAACTATTTAGAAGCACCGGAAAAACCAACGTTACATCGCATTCCAGCACGAACCTCACAACAGATCGCTATTCACATAGCCAATCCAAAGATTAAGGAAGGTTATCTACCCCGTATAAAGACTCATGACAAATTGTACATAGGAGAAGCAGCCGTTTTAAATGATCAAGGAAGGTGTCATGTTATGGCAACCAACACTAGCGAAGAAGACCTGGACATAGAAATAGAACCACAAAATTTGGAACCCTATGACATTTTAAGCACTTCTGATGAAGATAATTACACAGAGGTAAAAGGTCACACTAATTTCAATAACAGTGAAGATAGGATACATGGAATCTCTCAAACATTAAATCTCAACCACTTGAACAAAGAAGAATTGTACAGTATCACCGCTTTGATAAAGGAGTTTCCCGACCGATTCTATCTCCCCGGAGATAAGCTAGGAAAGGCCTCCGATTTCAAACACTCCATACATACAACCGACGAAATTCCAATTAACACGAGACAATATCGCTATCCTCCCATACATCAACACGAAATTAAAAAGCAGATTGATGCATTACTTTCCGAAGGCATAATAACTCCGTCGAAATCTCCGTATAATTCACCTTTGTGGATTGTACCTAAGAAACCAGATGCACAGGGAAACAAACGTTGGCGTATGGTCATAGACTTCCGTGCGCTTAACGATAAAACAGTTTCTGATAAATATCCGCTACCACAAATTACAGAAATATTAGATCGTCTCGGTGGAGCTAAATACTTCTCCGTTTTCGATCTCGCAAATGGTTTTCACCAAATAGAGATGGACCCAAAAGATAGACCGAAAACAGCATTTACCACGCCTAATGGACATTATGAATTTTCACGAATGCCATTTGGTTTAAAAAACGCACCACCCACTTTTCAACGCCTTATGGATCAAGTATTAACCGGACTTCAGGGCACGGACGTGTTCGTTTACCTGGACGACATCGTGGTTTACGCATCATCACTACAGGAACACAATGTCAAAGTCAGAAAATTATTTAATCGTCTACGAGAACATGGCTTAACCCTTCAAACCAATAAATGCGAATTTTTACGAAAAGAAGTTACATACCTTGGACACATCATTTCAAGACAAGGAGTGCAACCTGATCCTAGAAAACTAAAAGCCGTCAAAGATTTTCCCACACCCTCCAATCAAAAGAATATACAACAATTTTTGGGATTAGTAGGATACTACAGACGATTCATATCCGATTTCACCACAAAAGCAAAACCTCTGATTAGCCTCTTAGGAAAAGGCATAAAATTCAAATGGACAGAAGAACAGGAAAACAGTTTTAAACAATTACGCGAAGAACTCTGCCAAGAACCAATTCTACAATATCCCGACTTCAGCAAACCATTCATCGTTACAACAGATGCATCAGAACATGCCATCGGAGCCGTGCTTAGTCAAGGCGAAATAGGAAATGACCTGCCGATTGCTTACGCATCACGCAGCCTTAATAAAGCAGAGAAAAATTATTCCGCCACAGAAAAAGAATGTTTAGCCATGGTTTACGCCGTTCAATATTTCCGACCATATGTTTATGGAACTAAATTCACCCTTGTGACAGACCACAGACCTCTAGTTTGGCTACACTCTGTAAAGGATCCGACATCAAGGCTTATGAAATGGAAATTGAGACTTTTAGAGTACGATTATCAAGTTGTCCATAAATCTGGAAAAACAAACAAGAACGCAGACGCATTATCGCGTAATCCTACCTCCATCTGCTTACCACTTATCCCGCGAGAACTCAGAGACCCTAATTTTAAAATCCAGATACCAAAAACAGACACAGCCATTGATTCAATAGGACAACGCATCAGGCAATTACGTCGAGACCGAGAAAAACGACCGAAATATGAGGAATCGAGCAGTTCTGATGAAAGACAAGAGCCCGCTCTTGGAAAAGTGCGGCACTCTCCCATAATAAACAGAAAACGCTCCCTTCCGAGTTTATCTCGAGAAATAACAATGCCGGACGAAAACCAGGACATCACACAGAATTTTTTACCCGCAGCAAATTCCACAGAAATCTTTTCTACAGATAAGAACCTAAACTTATCTGGTGATTTAATTTCTTTTGAAGACCCGCTTGAAGACACAATTATTGAAAATACGAACAATTTGCAAATGGATCATCTTAACGTACAGCAGGAACAATTACACAAAGCAGGTGGAATTTTACAACCCACCATAATTCAGCTACCTAGAAGCGAAGCCAATGCAAGGCAGCTACCTGACCGTACAATAGACCCCTATCCATTTTTTGACACCGATACCGACAGTTCGTCTACCGAAACTGACCTGGAAATGCAACCGGAAACAAAACAAGAGATCGTCATTTCTTCTAACACCCTCACTTCAAAGGAAGATAATTACGTACACTTTATGTCAGCCGATTGCAATTTAATAACCCCCGTTGGAAAATTACTTTTAGACACGGAACTAATAAACAAACAGGAACTTCTAGCTGCAAAACCAAAGAAAGGACAAGTTGTAATTTCCAACAACGGATCATTTAAAACCTTCAGCATAATAGTTTCTGACAACTTTTACGATAAACTAAATAAAATGGACATTGTCAACGGATTGAAAACTCTCCAACCAGCATTGAAACAAAATGGAATCAAGTCTTTCCGAATATCAGCCACCGGAGATTCGCATAAATTACCACCCAACGAATTTTTCAAAACACTGGAAGAGGCCTTTACAGAACAAATCCCTCAAATAACAATATGTAATTGCATTATTACCACTCCTTCCGTGGACAATAGACAAGAAATCATTCACGAAGCACACGACAGTTTAATCGGAGGACATAAAGGAGTTACAAAAACATACAACCGTATTCGATCGAGATTTCATTGGCCGCACATGCGAAATGAAATCCAAGATTACATTCGGAAATGCAAAAGTTGTCAAGAACAAAAATTGGTCCGTATAAAAACTCGTCAGCCTATGCTGATCACCGACACACCTCTGGACGCATTTGATAAAATTTCCCTGGACACCGTTGGACCATTACCAGTCACACCAGGAGGCAATCGATACATTCTTACCATGCAGGATAATTTAACCAAATACTGTATCGCGGTAGCAATACCCAACATCCGAGCCACTACCATTGCCGATGCTTTCGCAAGGCATTTCATTGCAATTTATGGAACACCTCGAGCCATACTAACAGACAAAGGAACCAGTTTCATCGGAAGTCTCATGAAAAATTTATCTGAAATTTTCAAAATCAAACAAATCACAACTTCTGGATATAGACCGCAAACCAATGGATCGTTGGAACGAAGTCACATCGTACTCACAGAATATCTGAAACATTACATGGATAACTATGAGGACTGGGATTTACTAATTCCTTTTGCAATGTTCTCATACAATACCTCAGTTCATGAAGGCACCAATTTTACACCATACGAACTAATTTTCGGTAAACAAGCTCGAGAACCAACCTCATTCCCAACTGATACGAATTTGAAAACATATGGAGACTATCTAACAGAGTTAATAACCAATATAGTCCGAATACGTAATCTGACTGCAAACAATCCGATATAAATAAAAAAAAAAAATAAAAAAAAAAAAAAAAAAAAAAACGAAGAACAAACGAGATAAAGCCATAGCTATGCTAGCTGAGTGGCTGTCACCAGTGGTGGCCATACCGAGCGCCCTCTACTGTTGGACCGACTACCAAACCAACCCCCACTAGACGTCACGGAATCCTGGCATTAGCAGCAGAAGACAATACCTAGAAATATAAGTACACAACACTACACTACACCCGACACTTTTCGTTTTTTCAATAGTTACAGGACGTTTTTCGTTCTGAGATAGAAAGCATCACGCGAACCGCGATGTTTCATTTAGGGGGGGAGATGTTACGTATGGAGATGTCTCCATCCAGATGTTTCGTTTACAAAACTCTAATCTCTTTTCCCAGAACGAAAGAAGTCCCAACAGACCCCTTTTTGAAAACAGTACGACTGTTTATGAAACTCTTGATAACACTTCCTTCTGGCATCCGTTAATTATTTGGAAATAGCCCAGATGTCCATCAGCCCCTTTGTTAACGAAAAATGTAACTGAGGCCTGGTTTCGTTTAGAACTGACAAAAAACATCTGTGTGACCCCACGTGACATTAAACTTTAAACAGAGCACCCCTTTCATTCTCAGGGTATATAAACCCGCTCGTTTTCATCCTCTACGGTTCAGTTTTAGTCTAGAAACGTCAGACGACGGTTCGGTTGATCTTAGTTGCGTACAGTAACGGTTCCGCCATATTCAACGATCGTGCTATCACGTTAGAGTCACGTCGCGTTACACGCTCAAGTTCAATTCTAGTGAGATCGGGTTAAAGTCCCTTTCGAATCAAACATAACTCTGACCCCGCATTGCCAGTGCGTCAAAACCGTGCAAAATAGGTAAAAACATACTCAAATTATAATCCTTAAACTCATTCGCGACACAGACATTTGTAACAAAAACTTATAACAGAATATATTTGTCTTGTTATCAAATCGTGAAATCTATAAACCCTTAATCATTGCCTAATATCCTAATCTAGTAATTGAACGTTCCCACACGATACAATCTTACCGCTCGGATTGTATCAATTAAAATATATATATAAAGTTACGAGGCTTACTAACAATCATAACCGTAAATCCAATAAGATTTCTCCAACCTAGTGGCTCCCCGATTCCGCATTGGGTTCGTCCACGAATATTATACCATCCTGACGGCTCCCCAGTTTCGCATTGGGTTCGTCCGTATCCTAGCAGCTCCCTGGTTTCGCACCAGGTTCGTCTGTGCTTTTTACCCATACTTGCTTACACAACCTCCTAGCAGCTCCCCGGTTTCGCACCGGGTTCGTCTGCGTGTCTCTCCCAGTGACTCCCCAATTTCGCATTGGGTTCGTTCACGAAGTTTCACCCTCCTGCAGCTCCCTGGTTTCGCACCAGGTTCGTCTGCATTTGACTCCATACCTAGAGGCTCCCTAATCTCGCATCAGGTTCGTCCTCGACGTCGACTATCCTAGCGGCTCCCCAATTTCGCATTGGGTTCGTCCGCGTACCTCACTAACAAATTGAAACCATATTCCTGGGGTAATAAACCCCTCGCCGGCCTCTCGCGTTGCACGAAGCCCTGGCTCGTAACATCATCCAGACTGACGAACAAGTGACCGCGGACAGTCTGCGTACAATCCACGTACAGTCCGAATACTGCACATGTTGTCTGTAAATTAAATTAAAATACTTCATTAAATTAGAATACTTTTACTTTTTGACTTTTCTTTTAGCAATTAAAAGCATTAATTTACTAAATGACGTGTAAAACAGATTTTCAAAAATTGCAATTGGTAAGAATTACATAAAAAACCAGAAAACGCACTTTTTAAAACTTTTTAATTTGAATCCCAAATGAAAATTTAAAATATGTGTCTTGTACATCTATGATAGTGATACACATACTGAAAATTTCATCGAAATCGGTAAACGGAGAAAAAAACAACATGTATTGCAAGATATAACAATCTGTGTATCTGTGCGTTTGTACAAATAGCAATAATACTGTCTCCAAATAGCATTATACGGATAGGAGCCGTCAAAAATTAGTTTCATTACTGAACACTTTTACTTTGTTACTACCTCTACTTGAATAATTGCAGTCAATGCAATTGAGCATTAGAAGTTGTATTATCGGATAAATAAGTAAAAACATTAATTTTCTGTTTTTTACTACGGATCACAATAAGAACGATTGAATTTTGTCATTAATTGTATGTATATGTATTTATTCTTCCTTTTTATTCTGTAATTACTACAGAATATATTTTGTTGAATAATCATTATTTTATAAATATCGCAATAATTTCCAAATTAATTAATTACACCTATAAACTATCGATTATAAAACAATGATTACAATGGTGAACAATATGGAAAATAAGGAGGCAATAAGAGTGTAATGAAATTATATAATAAAAAATAATTATTTTCAAAGCAATTACAGAATGCATTATGTCAGCATTCTATGTTTATTTATTGCCTATGTCACTGACGTTTCTTTTGTACTTCACGAGCAAATGTCGTATTTAGGTAGTGAGCGTGGCATGTTTAGCGATGTTGGTATTTGAGATCAGTGATAGTTCCACGTTCTTAGTTCCACAACCGATGAGAGTACCGACCGCTCCCAGCACCCACTCAGCACCCACTTTGAGGCCCGCAGTTTAACACGAGGACTGGCAGTCTTTAAATATATCTCGTCGGTGGTCGCGTCTACGACGTATCGATAAAAAAGAATATATGAAATGCCGACTGTGGATGGTAAGAAGATTGAGCAGTAGTGGAAGAGAGAAACGAAAATTGAGAGAGAAAGCTAGCGACTAGACATGGTTGCCACATATCATCCTTCGCCTCACTGTTGCCATGTGATGAAACTCGTAAATGTACAAGCGTTTCGTGAAACTGATTCCTGCCTCATGAGCCCGATTCAGCCGACCAACACATGCCAACACATACATTGCCACGGACGCGTAGATATACGCAGGACTCGTTGTCACATTACCTCTGCAGTTTTTCGCTAATATCTCTGAAATGAAACTCAAACGGCGGTCACGTGTATGCAAACGATGAGGAAATCTTTTGATTTATATTAAATTGAATCAGTTTATTCTTAACATTATAAGGATTTTATACATATTACCATGACTTTTTTCGGTAATTATTTACATTAGGGGCTTCCTCACCGATTTTGATGACCTTGAAATATGTTGTCAAGGTCATCATTTTGAACAACTTTTTCCTATACATGTTACCGCTTCTCAGCTTTAGTTTCCGAGATATTCGCAAAAGAGTTTCAACATCTCAAAAAGTGATCGGAGTAGGTGTGGGTTAGATTTGAAATTGTGGCTGCCGATAAGGCGGCCACGGTCACAACTTAAAACTTCAATCAGTTGAAACACACTGTCTTGTCTGTTTATGTTGACAGATCATATACGGACATATTTCGAGTCATATTTCAAGGTCATCAAAATCGGTGAGGAAGCCCCTCCTGCTTTTGGGTAGCTACTATTCTCCTAGATATAGTGTTTACGTAGGGCAATCTCAAATCGACCCCAACAGGGTAGATCGAATTTAAGAACTGGAGCCTCATATTGTAACGCACGATGAATTTAATCATCTGGGCAAACACCAACCCTCCAACCAATCCGATTAAATTCCAAATAGAAATACAGATAATGAAGTATGTTAAAACTTCCAAAAACATGGCCAAGCCATCATCATCAACTAGATTAAAGGTCAAAAACCATATTACATTGGAGCGCGTTATCTTAATAACAGCAGCGATTGGAGCAGTTGCGTCTACTTCAAAAGCAAATATCATCCGAGTCATGAGTACGAGATATAATAATATTACGGAAACTAAGGCAGCCATAAAATTTGATCTGATTATGCTGTTCCAACACACGGTAGCAAGTATAATTGTTACTACTATTTTAAACCAACTGGCACTGAACCAGCTCATAGCTAAGCTGAATTTTGATGCAATATCCACTGTGCCTACCCAATGGTTAAAACTGCTCCAAGTGTTCGTGGGGTCTGTTTTTAATAAGGCTGAAACTACGATATTCATGATGCTAGTTTTTAAGGGTAACCAGTTTTTGTTGGTGTCCTTAATCTCGTACGTTTTAATTTCGCCTTTAATAGAGACTAATAACTGAGCTGATGCATTGCCATGGCAATACTATTCAAAGCCCAATCGACTGTTAGGTCTCAAGTATGACAATTGAGACTGTAATGAGGTGCACCCAGGCAATGATGCAATCAGTTTGCATCTGCTGTTGGATTTATTTTCAATCTCAATATGAGTCGACTGCCGAAACCCTCGGACGCCAGGTATGGACTTGATATCTAGCTGTTCGAAGTCACACCACTCAATGCTGTCACCAAATTTGAAATCCTTTGAAGACATAGTGACTTTTGCCATGAGAGCCTCTTCTTCGTAATAGGCTTCGTAGCCGTCAAAATTGACATTTGCAGAGGAGTGGCATTTATGGAAGTAATTGTGAACCAAAGCCTCAGCATCCTTTCTTGCTTGCCTTATAGAATATGATGAAGAGGCTGGATCCCACTTAATCTCCATTTCATAGCAGTCAGATTCTATGTCGGATGAGTCTTGAAGGGATAAACTACCACAAACTCTCCCCAATTCAACAGCAGCCGAACTACATAAATGATACGGGCCTCGTTTAGCCAAAGTTGAAGGCATTTGGGTGTGATGGACAACAGCTCCCTCATCGGCAAGATAATCACTGAGAGATCCCTCTGTCAGCGTTAAATCCTCCCCTTTGGGCTCTCCGTGTGTATACATCTTCACCTTCATGACTGAAATTGGGTCGTAAGAAATGTGTCTGTAAAATCTCACTTGGGTATCCAACCCGCCTATTGAAATGCAGACATCAGCACGAACCAATACACCTTCCCAGAAAGCGGCACATCCACTACCCTGAAAGGCAGCCACCTTCTCGAAGACTGTTCTGATTATTCCCGGGGCGCATGAATTGGAGCATTCATTAGTCTTCTGCTTCAGTTCTTTTTCAGCGCCTCCCCAGCAAGCCCAATCTAATGCAGCACAAGTGATCTTTGTTTTGAAGGGTACTTTTTTATCAAGACGATAAAGGTGCCTCTTGTAAATCTCAGTAACTTCCATTATCTTTCCTGCAACTCCCACACATTGACCCGGTTGGACTATGAAGTCTGCCTTGAATCCTCTCATGCTCGCCACTTGATCTGAAACAGCGTCATGGGACACTATATTGTCGATTCCACATAAGGTATGAGTTCCCAATAGATGATATGCCAGCCAAGAAGCAGTAATCAGTCCAGTCATTTGGGGAGCAATGTATATCCCAATCAGCAAGATAAATGGCAATATCATCTCGGGTCTTATCGATAGCAGCTGGTAATAAGATTCTACTATGTAGTGCATCAATTTCTCTGATGCCCTTGATTCCATCATATTGCAAACGCAGTACTTGTATAGAAATATGTTCTTTCCTTTCAACCCAGGGCCTCTATTTCCACAGCAGTCAGGGAAACTATATCTATTCACGCATGATGAAACTTCCCCATCAATGGTGAATTCCGTATAACCCCGAAAAGTCATAATTGATTCCAATGATTTAGCCAACCTAAGTATCGGCTGATGG
This sequence comes from Seladonia tumulorum, assembly GCA_913789895.3. Taxonomy (NCBI): domain Eukaryota; kingdom Metazoa; phylum Arthropoda; class Insecta; order Hymenoptera; family Halictidae; genus Seladonia; species Seladonia tumulorum. Next base: position 2,182,412 of record CAJYYF030000015.1, on the reverse strand, counting down.
ATACATGTGATATCCCATAGAACGTCTAGGTAGGGGGTGATGCAGCTCAAGCATAATGGTTGGTTTGTGAACGACTCATACACCTCTCGCATATCCATGCAGCCGAAGCTACAAGATTTGTGTCCTGATTTAGTGTGAAAAATGTATCTATCTGAAGCTGATCCACCAAACTATCCACTCCTCTCTCCTATTTTACAATCAGCGCCTATCCCATTTACATTTATGGCAACATTTTTTGAACAAGAAGAGGTCGCTAGATCAAATCCGACAGCGAGGCCCTTGGTGCACAACTCGTTATTTCCGTTTGACAAATAGCTCCATTCTTTCCAGTAGGGCGCATCTGCGCAGTATTCAGACAAGTCGCTCTTCTCTGCTCCAATTAAATTGGTAGATCCTTGGTGTCCCTTCTCTATTATTGAGGTCCAAATCTCTTCCATTTGACCGAGCTTCTCAACGCACTTTCATGCATTCCATGTTTCTGTGTCCTGATCATCGACTTTCAAGTTTTGCGACAACATGTCTGTTTTCCTAGCTTGATACTTATTGACGCACTTCTCTAAGACTGCTAATATTGAACCGACCTCATCTAGATCTTGCTTTATCATTGCCAGAACACTAATAACATTCTTGTTTGTACAAAGGCGTAAGTGGTCACATGCTTCAAATAAGGTGTCATGATCACTTTTAACCCTTTGCACTCCGAGCCATCGATTCTAGGTTCATAATGTCCCCTGAGACGGGACATCGGAGTGCGAAGGGTTAAGATCTTTGAGATTTCTCTCGCTTATATCCGTAATATGTGTGTAAGTGAGTTTATCTTCAATGTTCATGTTCTTAGCAGAAAGCACCCAAATATTGTTCCCTTTGTAATCGTTCAAACGAGAACATAATCTTCCCACCTTAGGGGCGCCATTGACACCGATAAAATGAAGCAATAGGATGACTGCGAGCCCGACTTTAGTCAGCAGACCCGTTGACTTTTTGTTTCTTTTGCGCCTTGTTACCTTGGGTACGCTCAAATCACCTGTCTTCGCCAAGTATCCTCCCATCTTCTCCTGTTCGGTATTTGCTATATTGGCCAACTTGTTTAGTTTCTTGGATAGCGCCTCTATCTCAATGGCTATGGTGGAGGCAGCCACTTGGGTTTTAATCGCTCTCCGCTTTCTATTTCTGTCATCCATAATTATCTCCCTGCTCACGTTACTAGCCAATCAGTATATGATAATCTAAGCACACTAACTAAACTATAACACGCAAACCTAAATCTACGTGATATTTGAAATGTAATATATTAAAATTAAAATACTAATTAACTAATTAACGTATGAAATTTATTAGCAATTAATAAACTAACTAAATCGTAATATTTAAACTTAAATTCGTAAAATATTCAAACTTAAATCTGTGTAAAATATGTGAATAAGCTTAAACCTACAAAACATTAAAATTAATACACATGAACGCTAACTAAAGTAATTAATTAACCACCTATAATTCTAATTCTAAAGTTTATTTTTTTAAATGAAATATGTTTTAATTCTAACCGAGTTTCCCCAGTGAGAATGAGCGAGTTGTTTCCTAAATATCGCTAAAATAAAGCCTGACAAACTCTTCTCAAATCAAGAATATTGACAAATATTAGGGTGTCCCATAAGTTTCTTCCCTTTTTTTATGCGAAATGAATACACGATATTTGTTGTTTAAGGTTGATTTAATATGTTATATATGAACCGTTCTGTTTTATAACCTTCCTCCATCTCTCAGGAAGCCTCATTATGCCATCTTTCCAAAATTGTTGAGGCTTACTTTCAAAATATTCATCTAGGTGCGTCTTTATTTTGCTTATGGATTTGAAAGATTTACCACGGAGAGAATTTTTTAAAGAGAGGAACAAGTAATAATCGGATGGAGCAAGGTCTGGGGAGTACGGAGGGTGAGGTAGAACGTCCCAATCAAACTGTAACAATTTTTGCCTTACGGCCAACATGCGGTCTTGCGTTGTCGTGGTGGAATACGACACCTCGTCGGTTCGCCAATTCTGGCCGTTTTTCTGCTATGGCGGCTTTTAGTTGATCCAGTTGATTGCAATATTTGTCAGCATTGATCGTATCACCTTGCGGAAGCAGCTCGTAGTACACTACACCCTTCCAGTCCCACCAAATGCACAGAAGAACCTTCTTCGGATGAACCCCAGGCTTCGCAACAGTTGAAGGTCTATTTTCTTTAGACCAAGTGTAATTGGAACTTCGATTCTTCATTCACGACCAAATAGTCGAAAAATTAAAACCGTCCCTAAAATTTCAATGATATTAATAAAAAAAAATCGATATTAAATTTGCACAAAGAAAATAATATGTATTTATCTGCATATACTGGGTTGGTTGTGTAATAAACTTCCGCGCTTTTCGTATTTTATTTAATTCCTGCAATTTTGTGTTTCGTTGCGCAAAGTATATAATATTCATTTGCAAGTCCTTTTCTTGCTCTACAAACCTATCTGCCTCAATTTTTCGAATTATGTAATTTTAAACAACTTTCAGGCTTTTGAAAAATTGAAGCAGATAGGTTTGCAGAGCAAGAAAAAGACTTGGTGAAGCGCACGAGATAATGACGGAACGTGATCAAGCGATCGGAGGTAGTCGGTAGTTTGATATTTTGGAATATAGAAACGGTGGCCCACGCGACAAATACGGCACCAGACGTAACCATAAACATTACGTCTGCGTAAGTTCATCCGGTCCCGGCGCCGAGCTCGATCAGGTGTGCTATTGTCAACGCCAGGACACGGGCGCGCAGAGACATTTCTTGTGGGGATTAGCGCAAGAACTTTATGCCCCTAATAAACAGTTGTCGTGGCTCGAGATGGTTTGGCGTTACCGGTAATCGCCTGCAACGTCATATATTATGGTCATACTTATCATACTTATCCTTCATTTCAGGGATGAGGAACGGAAGGTTGCTAAAATAACTGTAACTAAATACTTAGTAATGAAAGAAAATATTTTATTTGGCAGAAAAAGAATACCAACATTCGCTGCTAGGATAAGGAAAACTGCCAAAACTGTATCAGTATTCATACTACAAAATTTACATTTTAAATATATTACAAAATATATTATAACATTAAAGAAAAATAGAATTATTATATTCCTATTCTTGAAAGGTCCCCCTCAGTCTTCCTATTGAAGTAGTCCGGATGAGTCTCATCTGTAACACAGCATAAGTAAAAATGAATAAACTATTGAAACATGTAATACATAAATTCGCATAATTGTGTATACATACCGGGCCTGAGATGCGCAGCCGGATGGTCTGGGATCAATTGACAACACTCTGGAGTCTATCGGGGAATCTGCAAAAATAAATAAACTTCAACCTCTGTAATAATCAGCGGTTCCGCACACTGTTTCACAGTGTGCGACCAGACGACATCGCGTCAAAAAGCTCCAGCGATTCCAATTATTCGCGAGCTAAGGAATGATTCATTTTGCAATTTTCAGCCGCTGAAATAATCAGCGGTTCTGCACACTGTTTCACAGTGTGCGGCCGACGACATCGCGTCAGGAAGCTCCAATGATTCTAATGATTCGCGAGCTGATGATTGGTTTTCGTCGCTCTATATCGGAGGGCTCTCGAATGGCCATACTCCTATTGTGTCGACTATCAACTATTTCCGGCAGCATGCAATGTATGTAAAATCGCGACAATTTTGACTGCATTTCTTGCTGCCAAAATTTGTCGTCTCTATATACCTTTAGCGATATTAAGCCTTTGCGTGTCCAAACACAAAACAGGCAATACTTTTTTTGCGTTATGTGCAGCTGCCCCTGCACTTGATAAAAATAATAATTGTTTTTGTTCATTACAGTACCCGTATCATCCGCAAATATTTTGCGTTTTGCAGATACTGTTTTTATCGCTAGTTCTGGCGATATATTTTCTGCCGTTTTCGGGCATTTTATTTCGACGATACCGTCGTCATCAACGATCACGCCATCCGGAGAAGCTCCCAAAAATTGGATTGAGACATCGATGAAGAGCCCACATTTTCTTATTGTGATGCCTTCTTTCCTGGGGAGTTCTTCTTGGGCAATGTCTTCGCACTGCCGCCCATGTTCAATGGAAGGCAGGTCCAAAGTTTTGGATATAAAAGCGACTTCACGAAATTACCACACGACGTTTTTTTCAAACGTCGGCACACTTTCTCGAAGTTCAATGCCGTGAGTAATTTGGCAGTAATTTATACATTTGCCACTTTTGGCTCTTGGCTTGTTCTCTGATTTCCTTTTCAATATTGTCTTTATTATTCTGCCAATTCTGCAGAATCTTCTTTATTATTGTTCCCCTCAGGGTTACAATCCTCTATAGGTTCACAACACCTATGGGCGGTCACCCATCTTTCGATGAGCCCCAACCAACATCGCTTAACCTCAACGATCACCATTCCCACAACACCACCGGTCGAGCCACCACTCGCCGGCATCAATCCTGCAGAATCTCCATGTGCCTTTCCTTCTCTAGGTTGAACCTCTGGTTGCTCTGCTTGCTCCTCCATGTCCGGTTTTTCTGCGTTGGGTCCGTAATCTTTGTCTCTCGTCGTCTGTGAAAACGCTTTCGCGCCTTCTTTGACGAGGACTTTCGCTTTTCGTTTCTTTTTTCATTTTCCTCTTTTCTTCGTTTTTCCATTGCTTCCAAACATTTCGGCGGCTCCTTACGCTCGGCTCGCATTATACGGGACAACATTTCGTTTGTGTTATACTGTATAACAGCAGCGGCATAGCCCGCGGTATATGATCCCCTCTGACTCCAATTTATGCTTTTGCCGCCAGTATATTTTGTGATAATCGAATTGAAGCTCTTCACCGAGTTGTTATTGCTATTATATAAAAAACTTTCAGCGTGAGCTATCAGCGGATGGAAGATATCTTGAATCTTTTGATATACATGGTCATCCGTTTTTAAACGGCCAAACGTCAACCAGCCATAGAGGACCCCAAATGAAACAACTTTCACCCCTAACACTTTTTTTGATTCGGTCTTGATTTTTAGATAATTGCAAAAACCCGTCATTTTTTGCGTTCACTTAAGATTAAATATATTAGGACTGCAATTATGTATCTTGATGATTTTTCCTTTGTTTGGTTTAAAATAAATAGGGGCATCTTTTTTATTAAGTCAACTTTTTTGTATGACCTTCGGATCTTGGTTTTTTTGACATGGGGCACGCCGTGGAGATCGAATTAAATAACTTCGAAAGATTCGGATTCATGCATAATAAATTGCTTAATTCAAGACAAAAATTAACACAAAATTATTGGAAAAATTTCAAAATTTTGCGATTTTTCAAGAAATTAAAAATTAACATAAACAATTTTTTCGAAAACTGAACCGTTTTCGAGTTATTTTTGATCACATGTTCGGAATACCTTAAATTTTTTCAATGAAAATGAAGTTTTACAAGTATTAACCATTTATTAATTGAAATATTTTTAGCTATAAATGTTGAAATTGACCTCCTTGAGCTTCAATGCAACGTCGATAACGATTTTCAACTGATGCAGTTGCTCTTTCTATTTTTTCGGGCTCGGACTGTAGCTTGCTGAACGCTTCCAGGATGCGTGGCCTTAAGACTTCAATGGATGTTATTTCCTCGGAATACACGTGGTCTTTTACCACTCCCCATAAAAAAAGTCCATTGGAGTTAGGTCTGGGCTCCTTGTTGGCTATTGTATTCATTGACCACATCGACCAATCCATTTGTTACGAACATTATGGTCCAGCCAAGTTCTAACACAGCGCGCATAATGAGCAGGGCAACCATCTAATTGTACCCACATACCACTCTGGTAAATACCGATCTATGAGGAACACGTCTGTTTGGGTATCGGGAAGCATATCCGCGGACAGCAGCACGTGCGTTTCCATTGCAAAAACCGTAAATAAAATGGATATCACAATATTCACTGTTTGAAAATACGTGTGGCATTTTTCAATTCACGAAAGTAACTGAATTTAAATTTCGAAGTTTCAAAGTTAAAATACAAAATCTACATCTGGTTTTAATTATCCTATACGAAATTTCATTCCACGAAACTATCTGAATTTAAATTTCGAAGTTTCAAAGTTAAAATACAAAATCTACATCTGGTTTTAATTATCCCATTCAAAATTTTGACAGCAATACCTAAATATTCAAGGAATGTAACGGGACTCAAGTTTTAAGAATGATTTTAAATACATCTTTTGGGTACGTATTGTTTAAAATATTTTCAAGAAATCAAGGCCGAATCAAAAAAAGTGTTAGGGGTTGTTCGGCGATTTGCCGATTGCCGGGACCGTCCAGCGGTGGACGCGGAATGAGAAAACCGGAAAGAAGGAAGATACTCCGGAGGGACAAGAACGGAACTTGCAAGAAACGAAGTAAACGGAACAACGGTTATTTATTTAAACCAAACAATAATACGTATAATACACCGGCGCTCGGACAGAAACGGGGACAACGACGATGACGGAAATCTTGCACGCGGCGCGTCGGAGAATCTTGACCGCGGACGAGCGGAAATCTTGCCAGCGGCGCGTCGGACAATCTTGACTGCGGAAGAGCGGAAATCTTGCACGCGAGATGAGACGGATCGCGACGCGGACGAAAAGGCGAATAGTGAAACTGAAGAAAGCCCGTATAAAACCTGTATCAGTAACCGAAAGTCGAAAATAGAATTTATAAGATTATAGAACGACACTCGTGATTTAACTCGTGCGAGGCTGCCGCGAAAACGTAGATAAATCAGAGTGTACAGAGAGCGTGAACGAGACGCGTGTTAGCGGAGTGTGTATAGACGACTGCTCGATCGACGAGAACCCGTTGTCTCCGTCGGAGCGATCGAAGGATCTAGAGGGAACGTTTGAATTTGGAACGGTTGAATTTTGGAAAACATCAGAAGAAAGACGAGCGAAGGACGGAGCAGGAGCGAGACAAAGGAAGGACGGAGCAGAAGAGATCGCGCCGACGAAGACAACATGCTCGAGAGACGAACAATGAACGGGCTATTTATAGCTCGGTTTTGAATAGCAATTATACTAACTCGTTACCGTTCGAATCTCGAACAGGGGTGAAAGTTGTTCCATTTGGGGCCCTCTATAGCTGGTTGACGTTTGGCCGTTTAAAAACGGATGACCCTGTACACCGATTTTTCTTAGATGTGGCACCATGTTTTCTTCGTCGTTATTTGCGACATGTTATTTACGGTCATAGAAATATCCGAGTCTTCGGCACTCTTTGTGCTTTCCAAAGACGTGGCTAGGAATGTTTCTCAAATCCTTTTGCAAGTTATTTATCTTGCGATTAATCGAAACATTTTCCTTTGCTCTGTATTCCGCAGCTTTAATAACATCCGTACGCATTCTGCGAACGCTGTTTTCCACGGTTTTTCTGTATTGGCCAGGCGGAGTCTTCTTTGCAATATCTTTTAGTTTATTGCAGAAGTTGCGTAGCAAATGGTTCGTGCTTTGTACGGATCACATACACGAGACACGTCGCATACACGAGACCTCTTTTTTTTTATGCTGGTCTCGAAACCATTACCAATTACGTCGCTCTCCATTTTTGTCAACGTTTGGTGCCGTCCTCAGTTTTTGAAGCACAAATGTTTTTTCGGCTCTTCGTTTCTTCTGGCAGCGTTGTGACAAATGACGCACATCTTGTTCTTCACTCCAGTAAATAAAACTTTTTGCGTGTGGTACCCAATTATTGCACCTACACTGGACATGGAGTCGTATTTTCCAGTACGGTAGGATCTCTTCATCCAACTACCGTCAGCCACGACAGGGATGTATGGAATTCGTGATGATAAAACGTCGCCTCTTTCAATGGCTAGGCGTTTTTCTTTAGCCGCTGCTATCATTTCTGCTTCTGCAGCATTGATGGAGGTCTCCACGATGTCGTCATGACATTTTCTGTATATCCTTCGAGACATGCATGGGATGTTCATTGCTGAGAACATTTCCTCCATTTGCGTGTAACCGCCTCCACTAGTCATTGTGCCGGCGACCGCACTGGAATTGGTATTCAATGATGTATTACTGTCTGCGGATTCACTATTTATTTCCGCTTTATATGTGCATATCTTGCATTCGATCAGTATTTTTGTTGCTAAGCCCAAGCGCCTCATGCCGGTTATGGTTAAATTGGCCATGGAACATTCCAAAGTTTCCGAATGGCTTTCCAGTTTTTTCATCTCCTCGAAGATGTGCCGTATATCAACAATGCTCAATTCCGTGATCGTGGATTTTTCTGAAGTTTTCTCCCGCGTTGATGACCCCGCGACGAAACAGTCTGTGTCGCTGGTCATTGATGGTGTCACATCCATCTTCTCGGGAATATCCTCGATTGATCGTTGCTGCGTTTCTTGCATTGCTGCAACCCTGTTCTTCGCTGCATGCTTACATCTGTAAAGGAGAAAAGGTATGCCATGTAACGAGACAACAAAAACTATAATATATTGGGTTGGCAAGAAATTAATTTCGGTTTTCGCTAATAGATGACTGTATGTTTCGTTTGATTGACTTCTGTTAACGTTGCGTTTGTTTTCTTTCTGACAATTCATAACTGCATCTTTTAGACCATTATAGACACATATTGCTTTTTTATTTCCGTAGAGGTAAAAAAGCTGCCGAGGCTCACAAAGATATATGTGAAGTTTATGGCGTGTGCATCTATGGTATATGCATCTCAAACAAAATGAAATCGACCCTTTTCTGAAGCGAATCATCACTGGTGATGAGAAATGGGTTGTTTACAATAAAACAACTCGAAAACGATCATGGTGCAAGCGTGATGAATCAGCCCAAACCACACCGAAAGCTGAATTCCACCAAAAGTAGATCATGTTGTCAATTTGGTGAGAGTACGGACTTCCTTTTCCGGTTGAGTGAGAGGTGGTTGTGAGCAGTGTGAAATGAGAAAAGTTTTGGTGTAAAAGTGTGTGGGAGAGTGTGTAAGAGTGGAGAAAGTGGTGGAGGAGACATAGCGCAGTGTGAGTGAGGGTGGAGAGAAAGGGTGAAGGGGTAGAGGTGGTGTGGAGATCTCACGGAGGGAAAGAGGTGTAGGAAAAGTGGTTAGGGAGCAAGAGTTAGAGAAGTGAGAGTGTGAGAGAAAGTCAGGTGGCGCTCAGAAAGTTAGGTTGGGTAGCGTAATCTGGTGGAAGAAGGAGTAAGTGAGAAAGAGGGGAAAGCGGGAAGTTCGAAGGCGGGTAGAGATAAGAGAAGGGAATGATGATGAGTGGAGGGAATGAGGAAACGGCAGGGACCGGGGGGAGAAGCAGTTACGGGTGAGGGGGAGGGGTGAAGGAGAAATTGCTAAGGAAGGGTGGGGAGAGTGAAGGGAGCGGTGTAGAGAGCGTGTGGGGGGGGGGGGAGATGGAGGGCGGAGACGTGCCAGGGGTAAGAGGGGGACGACGAAAAAGATAGCGAGAAGAGAATTTTTAAGATATTCAGGAAAAGTACGAAGACGGCGAGGTCTCCGGGAATAAGGAAGGGGGAGGGGGTCAAAGTGGAAGGAGGAACAAAAGGCTGGGAGGTAGTGACAGGGGAGTTGATAAGAGAGGTGAGGGAAATGAAGGTGGAGATGGAGAGGGAGAGAGAGGAGAGAGAGAAATGGGAGGAGGAAAGAGGGGAAGATAGGGATGAGAGGAAAAAGGAGAGGTAGGGGTTAACACAAAATTGCGAAACAAATTCTTTTGATGCTTTTGCCACGATCGCCAAGTTTCAACTAATGCTCGAGCCATGGTCAGAACCGCAGTTTTAGCCCTTTGCGGACGAGTGTCGGCAAATAGCCGTCCAATTCTTGCGCTGCGGCTGGCGTACGTTTGTTGTCCTAAGCGATAAGATACGCATGGGTATACTAGCCTAAGAAGTCAAGTTACCTCTCAATGAAATTAGAGACCTTTAGCGATGAAGTCTTATCTTCCGTATAATGTAAACATACGATGCGAGACCATGGTAGGGTCAGAACGAATTTCAGTTTGTCGAGTCAGTCTTTCAGTGTCACTACCAGAGAAACCAGCAGAGTTTTCATATGTTTTATATCTTATAACATTATATTATTAGGCGAGATGAGACAGGAAGGAATAAAGATTGTGTCGTATGCTCTAATCGGAAAATAAAACATGGAAGGAGAGAGTGGAGGTACTATTATGCTACTTGTTCGGCTAAGCCGGCCTTGCACATAGGTGACTGTTTCGAAATATTTTTCCACACAACGCACGAATATAAAATGTCTCGTATGTAAACACAAGTAAATTTGTTTGTTTATGATTTTTTTGGATTTTATGGAAAAGATATTTGAATAAAGCTTTAGCTTTTATATAATACCTGTCGTCCACCGCGACGCTCGCCCGTCGGGCGGCTCCGTCCGCAAAGGGTTAGAGGAACCTTTTATTAATTTTATCTTATCTGAAAACTGATGTGTCTTTTCACACCTCTTATTAAAGAACCCAAACAGCTAAGGAACCTTTCAAAGACACAGTAATACAATCCTATCGGTTGGAGATAACGAAAACTTACATATACACCGATTGTCGCCTCTCACTCGCCACTCGTCCTGCCGCGCGAAACGACGTGGCGACTGAGAGTTGCCTCTTGTCCGCAAAGGGTTAATACTTAGTGGAACCTCCTTTTTTTATTACTTCAAATATTCTGCGTGGCATGGTTTCAATTAATTTTTGTAATGTTTCTAGTTTAATTGCAGACCACGCCTCTCTAATCCCATTTTTTATTTCGGAAACAGTGCAATACTGTTTTCCGTTGGCGTATACTTATCGTGCTAAAATTCCTCAAAGATTTTCAATGGGATTTAAGTCCTGATTCCTTGATGGCCAGGGTAAATTTCAACTTTTACCCTCTCAAACCAGTTTTTAATTGTTTTTGCACGATGTATTGCTGCATTATCGTGTTGAAATATTAAATTAGGACCACCAATCTCGTCGCCATATTCATCCAGAACGTATTCTAGTAGTTCCTGATATTTTTCAGCATTGGCTTTTGGCGGGAACCACATTATCGGAGTCTTACCGTTGTAGCCGAATGCAGCCCAAACCATTGCATATCCTCCTCCATGGAGTCTTGTCATTTTCACGTCTTTTTGAGTACGCTGATCGTGCCAGTAATATTGAAACCCGTCTGGGTCATCCAAATTAAATTTTTTTTTATCAGAAAAAATTACCGTTTTCCATTTTTCAGTCCATGACATATGATTTTCTGCGAACTTTAACCTCTTTGTGAAATTTAGTTAGCAGTGGTTTTTTCGCTTTTTTCGTGTATTTAAATGTTCCGCTCAATCTCAGAACTTGCTGCACACTTCGAACACCAACTGTCAAGTCTAATTTTGTTTTTTTTTAGAGGTATTAAGTTTATTTTGCCGTGCTTCTTGAAAAATTATCCCTTTATCCCTCTGTGTTAATTTTTTTTTGGACGGCCTGTAGATTTTTTACTGCCGTATTTTTCTTTTAATTTAAAAAAATTGTTTATAACATTTGATGATCTTTTAATTCTTCTTGCAATTTTTCTGTTAGAGAGACCCATATTGTGAAAAGCAACACTTTGGCCCTTTTCGTTATCATCTAACGATTTTCCCCGTCCCATTGTGCTTTAAAAATGTTAAACGAACATAAAATATTTTTTATAATTTTTAAACTTTATAAATCTGTATTGTTACGTCCCAAGTGGGTTAAATTATGATTCTAAGGGGATAGCACGCAGTTTCGAACCTACCTGCATTCACCGACTACGGTTCGGGTAATTGAGGATCGTTTAAATAAAGGTTGTTGTTCGGTCTCAAGTAGACCGAACGTGAGTTAAAACAGTCTAGTCATCGGACACCACCACGAGACCCCCGTGAGCGAGCCCCTTTTCCAATTTTCATACACAGCGGGCCGTATGGCCCACTACACGCGGCGAAAAGGATCATAAATCCTTTTCGAGTTCGCTACAACCCGAAGTACCGTGTCTCTGGTTTTCGTCCGCTTGACGAAAACCAGAGACAGTAACGCATTCATGGGCCACTTAGGCCTTCGTCGCGCTGCTCCGGGGCCCCATAAAACGCATCCTGGGAAAACTTTCCCTTCTTGACTTGAGGGTGGGAACTTCCTCCTCCACCGGAGAGGTCCGTTCGGAAGATCCTCCTCCCTCAAGTCAAGCAACGAATGGGGATGATTCTTCCCCCAAAAGACGGGCCCATGGCCAAAGAATCATGTCACCACCGAGGTGACGAGCAAGCGGGCCTCGGAGCAGAAAATCAGAATCGTACTAAAGCACATTGTAAAAACACAACGGTCTCTCGCGAGTATCTCAAAGGCAATTTGTACGCGAACCAAAAAACGAAAATAAAGAGTGTTACCTTCCGTCGTCTTAAATATCAACTAGGCATTGTTATTTATAACAACGTCAAAGCCCCCTAATATCGTCGCGAGCAAGCGGAGCGGGATTTACGACCCCGTGAAATTCAGCAAAAGAATTTGCGATATTTCGGCGTGCTTCAGTTGTACCCTTATGTTGATAACAACTGACTTATAATTTATTTAAAGTAGGATGCTGAATCAGATGTTACAAGTTTACAGATATTATTTACGATGCGAATATACAAGAGTGCAACTTCGGAGAGTATACTTCGGTTGGTGGTACTATTGTAATGTTCCGTTGGGCTCGTTGAACTTCTGGACCACAAACAGGTTCGCGGTTCAACGTTTATCCCGATTAATGGCGGACGCGAACAATTAGAACGACAATTTACTGACGGTTAACGATTTTCTGACACTGTTGTCGATTTTACGGTTGATGATTTGTTGGCGAGTATAGGTCTTTCGCTGATGGTTGTCTTAACTGACTGTTGAGGAGTTGGTCTCCTTATTTATAGAATGGCCAATTCTTTGTTTCCCGAAGATGCTGGCTCAGAAGTCTCTACTTTGCATCTTTTAACCCTTTGACTACGGCAGACTTTGATACGCACCGATCGTACCATACGGCAGGAATTAAGTTACGATGTGCGCCGAGAACGGCGAACTCTTGGGTAGGGTGTTCACAAAAATGCAAAAAACAAAAAATAAAAAAACAAAAAAAAATAATCAAAAAACTGAACTTCACTACGTTAAAACAATATTATTTATTTTTCTGAACTGAATTAGCATAAGTATCTAATAATCAGTATCTAAATAACAAATGAACGCAAAATTTCTGAGCGGCTATAGCCGCCCTCCGTGTCAGAAAGCCAAACTACGTCGAGCGCCTATTCGTCGAGCCCCTTTTACTATGGAGTCGGCGTCTTTTCTCTCAGGGTGTAAACCGATCTTCATTTGCACGTTTTGCAGAAGGCTGAGTGCTGTTTTTGGTTTCTCGTTACTGCGTCACGGTATTGCGCAGTTCGAGTTAACATAGGTTTCAGTTCTTTACATTATATATATATGAGTAATAATCATAATCATAATCATTGATTATGTATGTATCCATATGATGGTTAACATTTATTTATTTTACGCTGTTTATTTTACTGTTTTATTTCTACGTTTACCTCTCTCGTGACATTATCGGATTTTTGTGATAGTTCTTTATTAGATTGATTAATCATTGGCGGTCGAACCACCGGACGTGACAGTATACTTACCATACGAAAACGTTCAAAAAATTTCACTATCAATAGTATTTTTTATATATTTTACCGTAAACCTAAGATTATTTTGTATCTTGTTCCCGAGAATTTTTAGTGTTTTTGAAAGAAGTACGTCTTCACACTACCGGTTTTAATTTAGTTTAGTTTAGTGCACATTCTTGCGGAATAATAACAAACACCACAGTACACTTTCGATAACGTAAACAAAAGTAGCAGCAGTAAACCAGTCGACGCGACTAGTGAACCTATCATTATTTCGGTCACTGTATATTGCCCAAAAGCAGTCAAAATGACTGCATTGTGAAAGAATAACTAATGTGTAAAGAAATTTGTTTAAAATTAATTTTGAATATTTTTTATATTATTTACAGTTATATAACAAGTTATTAGTAAATATTAACAATAAAAAGAATTTACTGCACTTGGAAAAAGAAATAATTTATGCATTATTATTTGTGCACTGTATGCAAATGAAAGTGGAAATCTTTTTATGTGTACATTTTCCGCAAACATACTTTTGACATTTTTCGCATATATTATTTGTTTTGTTGTTGTGGCAAAGTCGTACTTGACAAATTTTGCGTTTGTTAGAATGGGTTGCATTTGAAGATGTTGCAGTTGATCTTTGTGGGTCTTCATGTTCTGGTGAATTTTCCTGTCTTGCAGCTCTGTATTCGGTGGAAAGCTGTTCTGCTAATTGTGTAACGAGTGCGGTTTTCCGCGGGCTCGTTGCAACGGACGGCACTCGCGGCCCGGATTTGGCTCCCCGTGCCAGGGTTCTTAGGATACGCGAGTGGAAAAGACAGGGCTTCCGGTTACGGTTCTCGGCTCGTCGGTTCGGAATCGCGGGAGTTCGAGTTATCGCGGTTCGCGGCATCGGGACGCGTTATCTCGGTACGCGATTTATCGTGTCGCGGGGCGGTCGACGTGCGAGCGGACAGGTCTTCGTCATCTTCGTACGAAAGCCATGGCCGACCTTTCGTCGTGTATAACGCTTCGGAAATCGGGGCAACGGCGGTTTACCCACGGGGAGTGAGATCGGGGCGGGAAATGGCCACGGCAGTGTACCATTACGGGATTATCGGAACGGGAAATGGCCACGGCTGTGTACCATCGGGGATTATCGGAACAGGAAATGGCCACGGCTGTGTACCATCGGAAGATTAACGGAACGGGAAATGGCCACGGCAGTGTACCAGTGTAGGATTATTGGAACAGGAAATGGCCACGGCTGTGTACCATCGGAGGATTAACGGAACGGGAAATGGCCACGGCTTTGTACCATCGTAGGATTATCGGGACGGGAAATGGCCACGGCTGTGTACCATTGTAGGATTAATGGAACGGAAAACGGTCACGGCAGTGTTCCAGTGCAGGGACGGAAAACGTTACGATATCCGGATACTTACGTAGGGTACCGTATCTGGAAGGTAAAGGTGTGTGTGTGTGAATGTCTGTGTTGGTGTCACAAGTGCTCAAGGGATGTCTGGCAACCGAAAGAGGCCCGTGCCTGTTCGGGGGTTCCCTTTATGCCCGGCGCGGGGTGGTTTTCGGCGGAAGTTCCGGTGACGTATCACATCCGAAACGCAAGTTTCTGAGGCAATGGCGGCTTCCGTTTCCCGCCAGAGCCGGTTTCTAGACGCGGGGGCGCGAAGTCCGGGGGTCGGTACCGTTCGGGGTCCGTCGGAAATGCTCGGGGGTGGTCGCGGTGGCGCGAGGCCGGTTCGTAACAGGCCTGGCGTATCCAGGTCTGTTACAATTGAAACAAGAACTCTTTTCGTTCTATTTGTATTCCTGTCGTTACTTTGTAAAGGATCCAAGCATTTATAGCAGCCAAATCTAAAATATTAAAAAATATTTGGAGGGGCCATCTACGGGAACTAGCTTTTACTGTATATTTTCTGGCCATTTGATCCGTCATATCAACTCCAAATTTTTGGTTTGCTTTTATATATTGTAAGAATACAATTCTCTGATTTATATAGCAGAGTGGAAAAACGAGTCATGTTATCCTTCGTTTGTTTGGCTGCTTTTGGTAGTTCTCTTTTGTTTCCTCTAATAGTTGCAACTAGAGTTGTTTTTTGGCCAATAATTTTGTCGCGAGTGACATGCTAGTGAAAAATTTATCGGTCGTGATATTTCTTCCACAGCTTGTATATGGCTCGACAAGTGTCAGAACAACGTGTTCACTGAGAAGCATTGACGATGGTCGTTGTTCATCTTTCCCCAAATAAGGAAAACCATTCAAAACATATTTGCTACTAACATCTGATGCAAGCCAGAATTTGATGCCAAATTAGGCATCAAGGTTAGATTAGGTTTATTAGGCATATATTGTGGAAACCTGCACCTGGCTTTTGACGGAAATAATTGCTC
Organism: Seladonia tumulorum; assembly: GCA_913789895.3. Taxonomy (NCBI): domain Eukaryota; kingdom Metazoa; phylum Arthropoda; class Insecta; order Hymenoptera; family Halictidae; genus Seladonia; species Seladonia tumulorum. The sequence continues at coordinate 2,166,379 of CAJYYF030000015.1, read as the reverse complement.
GTCAACTGTTATATTTTGCCGTGGTTGATAGCAAGCTTGACTATTTTCAATGAACTTGTCCCATATTTCCGAAACCAAGGCAAATTTATTTGTTTGTAGGCGCCTACTTCTTTCGGTTCTTTTGTCAAGAGGAATAAATCGTAGGATTTGCTTGAACTTTTCTCTGGCCATAGTTTTTCTAAAAAATTCGGGACCCCACTTTGTTGACCATAAATAACTTAGTTTTAAATTTTTTGCCTCGTAGGTTCCGCGAGCATATAAAATCCCAATAAATGCACGTATTTCCGGTAATGCTGTTGTCCAATCGTTCCTCAAAATTCGGCGGCCTTCTTCTGTGCACTTTCTTAGGTATATGTTTGATAATATAGTTATCTGTTATCAACGAGAATGCACTGATAAGATTATCTGCCATAATGTTCCTTTTTGCGTAGCCTGTTGGCCCTTTCACACCCTTGAAAACACAAGTATACTTTGTTCCGCGAGTGTCACCACCGTTTCGCGCAGCTTGACTGATTGCGAGAGGCGATGCGAACCTCTCAACTCCCACTCTACCATCCACTCTCCACTGTGGGTTTCATATACGCGGTGTACAGGGTGTAAAGAAAGGTTTGGTCTTGGCAAGCGTAGGCGTATTCTACATCTTCGGATCGATGAAGATCTGTAAAAAAAAGTTGCCGCAAAAGTGTCCTTGACCTTGAATTGCAAGGTCAAATTTTTTTATTGCATTGTATTCTACTCATCATGAGGATAAAAAGTGTCAAAGGAACCATGGGTTAAAACTTGACCGTTCTCATAAAAAATAATATTACAGTTATTACTAATAAAGTAAGCAGTTATTATTATTATTATTATTATCAATTACTAACGTAATTGATCACAATCAATATTACCTTTCAAGTCATGAAAGATGTTCATCTTCTATTTCTTCTTCTAAGCCATAGAACCGATCCATTTTGATTAATATTTCTTAATAGCCGAGCTTGAATCCCAGCTTCAATATGGCCACCATTGTTTTGCCAACACGTCTCTAATCTATTCTCCATATTGTTCCTAATTCGCTGATGTAAATTTGGTCTATTCCGCAAATGATGGAATGCATTTTCTATTAGAATTTTTAATTCGTCCACGGTTCTTATTTCCTTCCCCCATCTATATATTTGCTCTTTCACTGCTCCCCATAAGAAAAAATCTAATGGATTTAGATCGGGGGATCGCGGAGGCCATATAATTGGTGCAGGTCTTCGACCAATCCATTTGTATCCGAAAATTTGATTTAAAAAGTCTCGAACTGAACGACTACAGTGTGGTGGTGCTCCATCGTGCATAAAATAAGTAGAACGACGCCCCTCACGCGGTATGATAAGACGCAGATCGGTCAACAATCGTGAACGTAAAAACCTAAGGTAACTCTCACTTGTTAAACGATTTGGAAGATAATAAGGGCCAATAATTCTGTTTCCTAGAATAGCTGCCCACACGTTAACTGAAAAACGTCCTTGATTGAAATGTTGTATCATGGCGTGAGGGTTTCGGTAATTCCATATTCTAACATTTTGCCTGTTTTGTAAACCGTGATTAGAAATACTGCACTCATCTGTGAAAATAATATTTTTTAAAAAATTCTGATTTCGGTGCAACTTCCGAAGCATCAGTTGGCAAAAGCGTTTTCGAACATCATAGTCAATATTTCGGAGTGCTTGAACACTTTGAATTCGAAAAGGTCGGAGACCTTCTTCACGAATTATACGATGCACTGTCATATGTGAGATGCCGACACGACGAGCAATATCACGCAGACTCATTGTTGGGTATGATCGTGTAAGTGCAATGACTTGTTCTTCCACACACCAATGCACACGCGGTCGACCAATTTCCCTATAATTATTAATGGAATTGAATATTGATTCTCCATCTCCAAAACGTTGGTCTAATCGTTGGAATTCCCGTCGATCAGGAACTTCTCTTGCACGCCTTCCAATACGTGTAAGCCACAATTTATATATTTCGCGTGCTCTGGCATAGTTTCCAAATGCTTCATCTATTGCACGAAGCATTTGTCGGATATTTATATATTTTCGCGCCATGATACTATATCATACATAAATGACCACTGTAGCTAGACATAAACTACTACAAGAATGTGTTAGAGCGGTATAAAACATTTGGCAACGTAGTTGCAGCTACCGATACCAGTGGCGCTGCAATCGCCATTCAGGTTCCGCTAATACCGATTATCTTCCTAGTCGATCTGGAGCCACACGATTATACAACACGTAATTATATTATAAAGGCATTGTTTCTCCATTGAAATGGAGCTTTATTGTATAAAACAATGATCCATTCTGATTAATATTTTTTAACACATTAAGGACCGCTCACGAGTTTTCTCGTGTTTCGCGTCCCATCTGTTAAGGACCGCTCACGAGTTTTCTCGTGTTCCGCTGGGATCGGTTCTTTGGATTAGAAGAAGAAATAGAAGATGAATATCTTTTTCATGACTTGAAAGGTAATATTGATTGTGATCAATTACGTTAGTAATTGATAATAATAATAATAATAATAATAATAATAGTAACTGCTTACTTTATTAGTAATAACTGTAATATTATTTTTTATGAGAACGGTCAAGTTTTGACCCATGGTTCCTTCGACACTTTTTATCCTCAAGATGAGTAGAATACAATGCAATAAAAAAAATTTGACCATGCAATTCAAGGTCAAGGACACTTTTGCGGCAACTTTTTTTTACAGATCTTCATCGATCCGAAGATGTAGAATACGCCTACGCTTGCCAAGACCAAACCTTTCTTTACACCCTGTACAGTAATGAAACGGATTAGCATGAAAGTATAAGGTATAGGATATCGTGACCATTTGCACATGTAATGAATTATAAATTTAATTTAAATATACAATTTGACATTTTATTTAATTTAAAACATAATTTTGTACATTATTTATAGATATTATTTACATAATATATTTATATTTACAAATAATAACTTACAACTATTTACAAAATAGCTTACTACTATCTACAAAACAGCTTACAACTATTTACAAAACAGCTTACAACTATTTACAATACAGAGCTTACAACTTTTTTTTTTTTTTGTTTAAGGCCGGTGGGGGAATGCTATTTATGCACACCCCCCCTAAAGATGAAAGTCGGGGAGGTAGTGTTGGGCTCGGCTTTCTCAAGATGTAATTTGAGAAATTATAATTTGCCTTACGCAGTCGCCATACCAACTAAACCCCCACCGCCCAAGGGCACCATCCCTTCTTCATCGGCCAAGGCCGTCAAACACCACCCGAGGAACCGCTTCTCGCATTACTTCCCGAGTGGTGTCATGAACGGTTAAAACCGCGCGTATGTTCTTCTCTTTTTAATACAGCTTACAACTATTTACAAAATAACACAACTATTTTTTTTGGTAATTATTTACTTTAGGGCCTCCCTCACCGATTTTGATAACCTTGAAATGTGTTGTCAAGGCCATGATTCTGAACAACTTTTTCCTATACATGTTACCGCCGCTCGCCTTTAGTTTACGAGATATTTGCAAAAATGTTTCAACATTTCAAAAAGTGATCGGAGTAGGTGTGGGTCATCAAAATCGATGAGGAAGTCCCTAAAGTAATTCAATTCTTTATTGATTCCCCTCAGGGTTACAATCCATTTCCTAATCTCCCGCTACGCTTACCACTACCTTAACCTATCTTACATCTAACTTAACCGCATTATACCACGAGAGAGAGACACGCTTCCTTAACTTAACTTCGCTTACAAAATATATACAAAATTAACGCAATTATACGCATAACAAAACCAAAATAAAATCACATACTATAAAGTAACATAAGAAAACATGAAATAAAGTACTATGCAATTCAATATACGTAAAATAAATAAAAATCAAAAATAAAATAAACTAAAAGCTAAAAATGAAAATAAAATAAACTCCAATAAAACAAAACAAAACAAAATAGCCCAGCGATCCGGCATCACATGGCTACGCCGTGATTATTTGCATCCTCCCTCCCATGCCTCCTTTTCCCCCTACACACATATTCCCCGCCCCTACACTTCCCTCACCCTCGGTCCCCCTTTTCCGTTCGCACCCCAATCACTCCACTCTTCCATTCACCCCTCCTCTCCATTCCTCCACTTTCCTCATCCAAACCTCCCCTCCCCCGTCATCATTCAAAACCTCCTTCATTCTCTCCTGCCATCCCTTTTCCTCATCCACTCTCATACATTCCTCCCATATGTGCTCCCACGTCTCCTCTTTCCATCCACACACTCTACACTCCCTCTCCTCCTCCCCCAACCAGTACTTCCCTTCCCTCACCCCATTCCCCAAGCTAAACCTCGCCACCCTCTGCCATCTACTTTCCCCCCAACCCTTCTTCAAATACCCCGGCAGCCCCTCTCCCTTCACCATCCTGTACCACTTATTATATTTCGAAATCCTTATCCTATCCCACCTTTCCCCCCTCTGTCTTTCCTTCTCCCTTTTAATTATTTCCCCACTCAGCCCCTCCCTCCCCTCCTCCATCACTACACCTACCTCCTCCCTATTCCAACCCCTCTCCTCAAAAAAGTCCCTTCTCTCCTTCTCCCATCCTTCCGCTATTGCCCCTCTTCTATCCTTTCCGCCCATCTCTTCTATGTACCACCTCGCGATCTCCCCTCCTTTACCCTCTCTCAGTTTCTTCTCATATCCCCACGCTCTCAACCCCGCCCTACCCCTCAAAAGTTCCCTCTGTAACTCCTCCCTTACCATGTAGCCTGGTGTACACCTCTCCACACCCAGCACCCACCTCAGGAATCTCTCCTGCAACCTTTCTACACACTCCCTCTCCTTCCACCCCCATATCTCCACTCCATAGCTTACCACTGACCACACCAATCTATCGAATAACCACAACCTTCTTCCCCAATCCTTCCCAAACCTTCTCTTCCCTATTCCCCACACTTGCCCCATTACCGCCGCCCCCTTTCTTACTCTATCCGCCACCTGATCCTCCTGCCCTCCGTCCCTCCTTATTATATACCCTAAGTACTTGTAATGCCGCACCTCCTCCAACCTCTTACCCTTCCACCACCACGTCACCTTCTTCCACCTTCCCCCCCCCCTCTCCTGCACCTCATCACCTTTGATTTTTCCCCATTTAATTGTAGCCTCTTCTCCTCCAGATAGCGTTCTAACACCCCCATCATTCCTTTCATCCCTTCCTCCTCCTCCGCCAACATCGCCACATCGTCCGCGTATGCCAACGTGTAAACCTTCTTCCCCCCCACCTTAACCACTCCCCAACCTCCCTTCTCCATCACCTCGTCCAGGTCAGCCAATAGCAGCGTGAACAGCAGCGGGCTTAGAGGGCAACCCTGCCTCACCCCCCTTGCTGTCCAAAACATTCCCCCTTTCTCATCCCCTACCCTTACCCTACCCCTCGTCTCCCTCATCATGTCCTCACACCTACCCACCAACCCTTCCCTCAACCCCCTCTTTCTTAGAGCTCCCACCAATACTTCTCTGTCTACCGAATCGAACGCTGCCTTCAGATCAACGAAAAATATCACCAACTTCTTTCCTTTCCTTCTGACCTGCCTATTGACCAAGTAATTAACACTTTGGCGTCCGCACGTTTCGTAAAGATTTGCTCGTTTCGCGCCGGCACCACTACCTCTGTTACTTCGCTCGGCGCCGGCTGGTTTTGAGGTTATTGGGAGATGATTTTTAAGTTTTTCTAATCTCATTGGTAGTGGTCACGAGTTTTCAATCCGTCTCACCTATTTTTATGAAAATGTACATATGTAAATAAATTAAAAATTTTTTTTTTAATTTAATTTTTTTTTTAATTTTTTTTTTAATTTTTTTTTTTAATTTTTTTTTTAATTTTTTTTTTAATTTTTTTTTTAATTTAATTTTTTTTTTTAATTTTTTTTTTCCGCAATGTCGATTGGAACGTCGGACAAGTCGTCCGCGCATTCTTCGTAAATAACAGTATCTTCTCGTTCGTCTGCCATGATAAATGTGTACAAATACTCATAAAAAAAAACACTCGCTGACGTATGTAACTTATTCCACAGCTGTACAGCTTTATGGTAAAAATACTGTACCTAGAAATTTTTATAGTAAATTGAATTTTTAAATTTATGAGGATGAATTTAAAAAGAAATTTTTATAGTAAATTGAATTTTTAAATTTATGAGGGTGAATTTAAAAAGAAATTTTTATAGTAAATTGAATTTTAATGAATTATTTAGTAAAAATTATTTAAAAAGAAATTTTTATAATAAATTGAATTTTTAAATTTATGAGGGTGAGTTTAAAAAGAAATTTTTATAGTAAATTGAATTTTAATGAATTATTTAGTAAAAATTATTTAAAAAGAAATTTTTATAGTAAATTGAACTCCGAGTTATTTAGTAAAAATTATTTAAAACGAAATTTTTATAGTACATTGAATTTTTAAATTTATGAGGGTGAGGGTGAGGGTTTCTGTAATTTTCATTACAGCGCCACCTGCCGGCAGGCGAAGGTCACCACTGTGGTGTCGCCGGCCGTCAGGCAATATTTTGCGAAAGTCACCACTGTGGTGTTACCGGCCGCCGAGCAATAGTTTGCGACGCACGCCACTGTGGTGTGGCCGGACGCCATAGTGTTAAGCACAAACACGTTGTCCATACATCCCCGTCCCCTCCTAAAGCCTGATTGACCCGGCGGCAGCATCCCCCTCTCCTCCGTCTCCTTCCTGACCCTCTCTGCCAGCACCGCCGCATACACCTTATATGCTGTCTGCGCCAGTGTCACGCCCCTGTACTCCCCCACCTTCCTGCTCTCCCTTGTCTTGGCCACCGGGACCACCACCCCCTCCGACCAATCATCCGGCCACCCCTCCCCCCTCCACACCCCGCTACAGACTCTCCATAACCACTCCGAAGTCCCTAAAGTAAATAATTACCTTTTTTTTTAAGAGGGGGGAAAACCTTACATAGGCACCCTTTAACCCTTTGCACTCGAGTAGTGATTCTTAAACAAAATTGTGCCGAGTGCAAAGGATTAATAGGGTAGTGCCGGATTCCTACCGGCTAAAAACCCCCGCCTCTCTTACACATACAATATAACTTACAATATAATTTAAAACTATTTACAATATAACTTAAAACTATTTACAATATTACTTAAAACTATTTACAATATTGCTTAAAACTATTTACAATATTACTTAAAACTATTTACAATATTGCTTAAAACTATTTACAATATTGCTTAAAACTATTTACAATATTGCTTAAAACTATTTACAATATTACTTAAAACTATTTACAATATTGCTTAAAACTATTTACAATATTACTTTGTAACGTCGCCCCTTTTTCGCCGCTTGTCAGGGCGGGAAGCGGGGACGACTCCGGGAATTTACGGGCACGTAGGCCGGGCCGCGCTCGGTCGTGACGATGCGCGGTCCTCCCTGTACAAAGCGATCTCGAAAATTCCTCGGAAAACTACGCGAGATGAAAATACGTTAGGTGAGAGCCTTCTGCTCGGACGCCAGGCACCGGAAGGGTGCCACGCGAAATACGCGGAGGGGATCTTCGAGATACGCGGGACGACGGAAAACGCGAAAGGGTCCAATGGTTCGGACACGGGATAACGGGGTCGCTCGTTAAAACAAAATCATCCGCGCGAGTACGCTCGCGGAACGCTGGTGGTTGGCGCGATTACAAGGGGACTGTCGCGGTTTTCTCCCACGGAAGTGCGGGACGCGCGTTCGATGCTCGGAACGGCGAAAACGATACACTACGATCCGGTCGGTCACTTAACCAATTACGACTCTGACGGATTCCCCCGAGGAAGACGTCGCGAAGGGCCTTCTACCGATTATCTCAAAACGCCGACGGTTCGGCGTGAGGGATTTAGCTCGAGACGATCGCCCGTCTCGGCTCGCGAAACCTGGAGAACGCGACGGGGCGACCCGTCTCGTTCTCCCGCGAAATCCTCGAACCAACTCGCGAGAATATATCCCTCGGAAGGGTCGGACAAAAGGAACACTGCGTGGACTTACCGTTTCGGTTCGGAATGTATCGGGAAGTTCCCTTTCAGATCCGGATCGTCGTCTCTGGTACTGTCGAGCTTCTTGACGATGGGCAATGCCTCACTTGGAAAATCTCGCGGTTCGGTAGCCCGGAACACGCGACGCTCGGTAATTCGGAACTAAACCTCGTGACGCGAGACACGGATCTGACAAATATACCGTACGTATCGGGAGCTTCCACGACAGTGCTCCTTCGGAATTCGTCGCGCGGTCGTGAGGACTTCGGTATCCCCACTCCTCGCCCTAGTGCCGATTTTTCCCTAATGGGGCGCGCTTCTCGCGAGTTTCCGAGAACTCAGGATCGTATACTCGATGGGTCCGCGGGCCCCGAACCCACTCGGAAAATTCTTTCGCTAACGCGAAAAGAGAACAGATCCTCGATCTGTCCTGATGGGTTCGCTTGCACCACCCCCGCCGGGACCCCTTGCAAGTGGCTGAGGTGAGGCGGCGGCAGGACCGCGACAAGGTGTCTGGATGTTCGGCGAGGGGTCCTCGTCCTGCAGCACGCCTCCAGGTGTCTCGTCCCATCCGAAGAAATTACCGGTACCGGATTTCCTGATTTTTCTGGCCCGTTCTCGTCGAGTATTCCTGCAAATGGGCCATACTCGGCTCGCGGAAAGTTATTTTTCATCCCGGATCGATACTAAACTTCCTCGGGGAGCACTTCCTGCCCGTACGAACAGTCGTAATTGGCGCCAACAGCAGCCCGGTCCATCCGATAGTCTCGGAAATACGGAACAGTGACGTCGCAAAATTTGCAACGTCACAACTTACAACTATTTACTGTCACGTGCAGTGGTTCCACTGCCAACAACTAATCAATCATATAAGATAATAAAATAAACAGCATAAAATAATCAAATAGTCGTTGGCAGTTGGACCACCGGACGTGACATTACAAAATATTTTACAATGTTCGCAAAATAACTTATAAATGACTCGCATCGATGTCCGAGTCATCAGACGAGTTCGACTACACGTGCCTTTCCTCTAGAATTGTATCTGTCACGAGAGGTCGAGGTTTATAAACCTCTCTTCCTCCTTTGTCACATGACTAATGAAATTTTCCCAATTTTGGGAGGACACATTCGCGACGGCTTCGTCTACAAATTGGCGGACATCTGCCAACTTATACGACGTATTGCGCGATCGGATGAATGCTTTCATCTGTGCCTATACCAGTTCGATGGGATTTAGTTTGCAATGGTAAGGGGGAAGCCGTAGAACGGTATGTCCATTCTGACTCGCGAAATCATCATTGACATAATTGTCATCTGGTTGCTTGTGTTTTTCAACAAGATCCAGTAACTTAATTTTACCGAAACGTGGATCGATCGTTTCCCCCTTTCCCTGCAGCCACGTGATAATATCGTCCCTTTTCCAGCTCATGATAGGATATTGTTACGTCTTGAGTGGACTGAATTATAGTTTTGAGGGGATAGTACGCAGTTTCGAACCTACCTGCATTCATCGGCTATGGTTCGGGAAATTGAGGATCGTTTAAGTAAAGGTTGTACCCTTTTATTGATAAAAATTGACTTATTTATTCAAAATAAGAAACTAAATCAGATATTATTTATAGAGCAGATATACGTGAGTGCATTTAGCGCGATTATAAAAATATAGAAAATATAATATTACCGAAATACAATTTTCTTTGGTTTTGTACAATGTAGTATCCAGAGGACGCTCGTGGAACCTCGGGGATCCTTCGATTATATTTGGCCTTCACGAGGTGTACGTAGTTTATATCCAGAGGTTCACTTGCGGAACTCGCGGTTTCGAACGATTTCCAACCCAATGTTTTAACGAAATAAACTCGACTCGACTCAACTCAACTAACTCAATTGACACCACTGTTGCAACTGCATCAACTGACTGACTCTCTTGAGGGGTTGATTCTCTTATTTATACGATAGCCAATCCTTTGTTTCTTAAAGATGCTGGCTCAGGAGTAGGGGTTCTCATCATCCGATGTCATTCTTATTGATTCTCAGAATGTAAACCGAACTTTCATTGTGCAGTTTGAATTATCATAGTTTTTTCTCGTGGCAATATCTGATATCTCTTGTATTGAGTATAAGGGTGCAAACCGATCTTTATTTGTGCGTTTCGCAGAAGGCTGAGTTGTTGATTTGGCATCCTGTTGATGCGTCACTATATTGCGCAGTTCGAATAATTTATATTATATGTGTGTATAATTATATATGTACCTATTTGATGGTTAACATTAATTTATTTAACGTTGATTATTTTATTGTTCTATTTCTTAGCTTACCTTTCTCGTGACATTATCGGATTTTGCAATAATTCTTTATTAGATTGATTAATCATTGGCGGTCGAACCACCGGACGAGACAATATCTTTCCTTCTTGACGCTGTGGTAAGAGGCGTTATCCATCACGATGACTGACCCATCGCGCAACATGGGCAAGATTTTTTGAAACTATTCAAAAAATGTGTCCCTATTCATTTCGTCATGATAATCGCCAGAATGACTTTTGGCTTCAAAACAAAGGAGGGCCGCAGGTAGAAACCCGTCTGCTGACCCGATGTGAGCAATTATCAATCGCTTACCTTTTCCGGAGGGAGCAGGTATCCCCGTTGTTAGGCCCCGTCGTTCCGCGTTGGTCGGGCAGGTCACGTTGGTGTCCACCCACAGTCTTGTCCTGCAGTCGCCGGCGTTCACCCAGGTTTCGTCCAGGTAGTAGATGGGCCGTCCTTCCAATCGAAAATCCTGGATTTTTACGATGTAACTGCAACGTAGTAAAAAATAAATTTTTGTAATAAACGAGGATAGAAACTGAGTTTTTGGGAAAAAAATTTTTGAATGTGGATTGTTACTCTTGCCGTCTGGAGATGATGTGGGGTTGATCAATCAAGGCGCTATTCCGCTTGCGCTTTATAAATCGAAACTCCATACGATGCAGTAATCGGTAGAGGGACGTTCTACTGTACGATGGCAGGGTGTCGTCATCGTTCACTGCTTCCAAAATTTTGTTTAGATTTGGAACTTCCCGACGTAGCCAAACGTCGTGTACTTTCTTTCTAATGGCTACGACGTCGGCTTCTAAAATGTTGAGCCGACGCTTCTTCTTGTTCGGCGATGTAACAAATCCTTTAGATTTGTATTCCGCCAGTGTCTTGCATATGGTCCTCTGTCCAATGCCCGTCTTCCTCGAAAGATTTTCGACGAGCGGCCTATACTTCACACATACACAGGTCCGAGTTTTCCGCTTTCTCAGACTTGTACAGATTGACAATCATGTTTCTGAGCGAATCGGACGAACTAGAAACAGAGAAAAGTTATAAAAAATAGGGATTAAAAACTGTTATGATATCGGTTCCGGTTCTCGAAACAGTTATGAAGAATTTTTAAACAATAAATTTTTGTTTACCGACCAAGCAACAATTGGCGACTGTTCTTTAATCAATTCGATATGAATTATTTTAACAATAAATTATTATTGAAATTATAATTCAAATAGTGAATACAGAAGCATTATAAAAATTTATTTATTTAAAAATTGTGTAAATAATAAATAACAGTAAATAACTACTTAAATAATAAATATATAAGGCCGAACACAATACAGAATACAGAATGACAGAACCGAAACCAGAATCGCGCGAAATCCAGAACCGAAAAATAACGGTTATAGAACAGAAATAATATTGGTTCTCCGGAAGGTTCTCCATCGGTTCTCGAGAACCGATAAATAATCCTCATGATAAATAATTATGTATAATGTAAACTTACCTTTCCTCTCGGATTTTTCTTCACTAGAGACCTATGCGACGGGTCAGGAACTTGATTCTCCATTTTTTTTTAAATCTTGAGAACTTTAACACTCATTGAACACTTCTGTATGTAAATAGTGGAACAAAATACGGCGCAAACACCCGGTATAGCTATGAATGTGGCCGCATGCAGCGCTGCAGTACGTGGCGCCATTTAAATGCCACTGCACGCATGCTCTGTGCATTGGGAAGGGTGCGGACGGAGTGGGAATACCACCAATCAGGGCGAAGATGCGCAGCGACGAACGAAAACTGGTCGAAACGCGGTGGTAAACACTCGCGGAACAAAGTATAGATGGTAACCTCTTCCAGGAATACCACCTTCGTCAAATTTTGACCACACAGTACCATCGGCAGCTGTTTCGGTCTCCTGAAAGGTGTTTTCAGTTTCTTCATCAGAGTCTGAACTACTTAGCATACACCTTTTCCTGGGCATATTAATGACACTTTCATTTTCATCATTGGTGATCGACTCTTCATCGCTATTTTCAGTGTCAGATGTTTCACTTTGAATATAATCCGCTTCATCTTCAGATGTGTTACGAGTCAGGGCTGCGAGCAACGCGAGAGGCTGGCGAGGGGTTTATTACTCCAGGAATATGGTTTCAATTTGTTAGTTAGGTACGCGGACGAACCCAATGCGAAATTGGGGAGCCGCTAGGATAGTCGACGTCGAGGACGAACCTGATGCGAAATCAGGGAGCCTCTAGGAATGGAGTCAAACGCAGACGAACCCGGTGCGAAACCGGGGAGATGCTAGGAGGTTGTGTAAGCAAGGATGGGAAAAAAGCGCAGACGAACCTGTCGCGAAATCAGGTAGCTGCTAGGTTACGGACGAACCCAATGCGAAACTGGGGAGCCGTTAGGGTGGTATAAAAGTCGTGGACGAACCCAATGCGGAACTGGGGAGCCACTAGGTTGGAGATACCTTGTTAGATTTAACGGTTATGATTGTTAGTAGGCCTCGTAACTTATATATATTTTAATTGATACAATCCGAGCGGTAAGAGTGTATCGCGTGGGAACGTTCAATTACTTGATTAGGATATTAGGCAATAATTGAGGGTTTGTAGATTACACGATTTGACAACAAGACAAATATATTCTGCTATAAGTTCTGTTACAAGTGGTGTCTGTGTCGCGAATGAGTTTAAGGATGGTTTACAATTGAATATGTTTACCTATCTTGCACGGTTTTGACGCACTGGCAATGCGGGGTCAGAGTTATATTTGATTCGAAAGGGACTTTAACCCGATCTCACTAGAATTGACTTGAGCGTGCAACGCGAGGTGACTCTAACATGATAGCACGATTGTTGAATCTGGCGGGACCGTTACTGGACGTTACTAAGATCAACCGTCAACGGACGTTTCTAAAAGCAAACTGAACCAAAGAGAATGAAAACGAACGGGTTTGTGTACCTTGCGAATGAAAGGGGTGCTCTGTTTAATATTTAATGTCACGTAGAGTCACACTCACGTTTTTTGTCAGTTCTAATGAAACCAGGCCTCAGTTAGATTTTCGTTAAAAGGGGTTAATGGAAGGTTATCCGGGCTATTTCCAAATCAGAGTCTTAATTAACGGATGCCAGAAGGGAGTGTTCTAAAGAGTTTCATATAAAAAGTCATACTGTATTAAAGAAAGGGACGTCTGTCGTTCTCAGAAAAGAGATTAGAGCTTCTAAACGAAATGCACGTGGAGGAAACATCTTCATGCGTAACATCTACCCCCTAAATGAAACATCGCGGTTCGTGTGATGCTTTCTATCTGAGAATGAAAAACGTTCTGCAACTATTGAAAAAAACGAAAAGTGTCGGGTGTAGTGTAATGTGGTGTAGTGAGGTGTACTTATATTAACACATTAAAGGCGGGGGATCTTGACGAAAGTATGCTAGGTAACGCGGCGACCGCCCCGCCTCGTTTTTCGTCCTAGAGCGGGCGATATTTTGTGTAATCATAAAAAAATTTAGACTTAAAAAAGTTTATTTAAACTCTTAAAACTACAAGAAATATTAAAAAAGAACTAAACACTAATTACAAAAAATGTTTTAAAGTACATATTTATGAGAAGAATCTAGTATTTTTTATGAGTGTGATAATGTTGATAACACTCGCCACGGTGAAGAGGTGCATTGCAAAACTCGCATTTGAAGCAAGTCAACTTTCTTTTTTTATGTGCCGCACAAACTACGCAGTTTCGTAGGGCATATAGCTTTTTGCCTTTATTTTCTATCCGAATTAATTTGTACTTTTTGATGTCTAGCGAAAGACGTCCAGGCGGATCAATTTTATATCGTGGAGTCCGTGGTGCCGAGTTCGATGTACCAGGTTGTGGCTCTCCAATGTCCATCAATTTCAGATCTTCGGTTTTTTTGTTAGCTATAAGACAGAGTGATAATTCTAACAAATATTTTTTATATGGCAAGCTACTATTATTATGCATGTTATATACTAAATAGGAATTGAAAAATGCACAATTTAACAAATACATTACAGCCCGCTTGGTCCACTTTCTTGTTTTTCGCAATATTGAGTAATACGAAAGGTACTGGTCTGCCCTATCAACACCTTTCATATAGTTGTTGTATTCTATTACGCATTTTGGTTTCATTATTTTTGTATTTGTGTGCCAATCTGTATTGGAGCTTTCTAATAGTTCACTCGAATGAATATTTGGAATCATCCTCACTTCTCTCTTTGACTGCCAAATTTGTAATAACACGTCTCCTTTTCTCCGGAAAATTGACTGTCCGCGTTGCAACTTATTATTTTTTAATTCATGTGGAAGTCCTCGGTTTACACGTATTGTTCCACAACTTCGTATTTTATGTTTTAAAAGAGTTTCGTTTATATCTACACTCTTATAATAATTGTTGGAATTCAACGATGCCATAGCGCTTACGCGCACTATTGTAAGGGATGGCCCAGGTATAAGGGACGGTGGGACTCAGTCGGGGGCGTAAAGCTAAGGTCTTCGGTCAGTCCGTCTAAAGAACCTAGCCCGTGCGGATCGCGCTAGTCTCACATAAAGTCACCGTGTCGAGTACCGTTCGTTCACCGTTTTAAGCACTACATATACTGTGATACACGCGGATACACCGTGGCGTCTTCTATAAATAATATCACTCTTTTACAATAAAGTATATATATGTAAAGGGGGTGTTGTTTATTTCATAAAGACAGATCCCGGATATAGGTTATTTTCTAACAGGTTATGTGCCCAGGACTCATAGTGTAGTGCTGAACAGTGACATAAAGTGATCGTGCAAAGACAGTAAAGACAATATAAACAATTAAAGACATTTTTTTTGCGAAACATAAAGTGAAATCATAATGGCAGACAGTGCGGGATTTCGTTTCGCTATCCAGAAGCTAAACGGTGAAAATTACCCAGTGTGGAGCTACAAGTTGGAACTCCTGCTGATAAAGGACAATTTGTGGGACGTTATACGGAATGAAAAGCCTTCCCAGATAGATGCTGAATGGTCAAAAAAGGATGACCAGGCGCGTGCCACAATAGGATTGTTGGTAGAAGACAATCAGTTGCAGCACATAAGGACCGCCAAGACAGCACGAGAGGCGTGGGAAGCTTTAAAAGGATACCACCAAAAGGCCACGCTGACGAGTAAAGTACTTTTACTAAAAAGAGCATGCAGAATGGTTCTAAAGGAAGACGGGGATATGGAGGAGCATATCACGACGTTTTCGAATTATGTAAACCAATTGGCAGCTCTTGGGCAGGAATTGCCTGATAATCTCGTGGCAGCGATTCTACTAGGAAGTCTCCCAGAATCCTACGAAACTCTCGTCACTGCTTTAGAGAGTAGATCGGAAAATGAGCTCAGTACTCAATTTGTAAAGAGCAAATTAATAGACGAATACAAGAGACGAAAGGGCGCGAAAGATGCGAAAGAAAATTTTGAAGAAGCAGCCATGAAAAGTGCTTATAAGGGAAACACTAGCGCGCAACCAAAGAAGAATTGTTTCTTCTGCAAAAAACCTGGACACTTTAAAGGCGACTGCATTAAGTATAAGGCCTGGAAAAATAAACAAGAAAAGGTAAACAAAGTCTCGGAAGGAAAAATTTCGATGGATTATTGCTTTTACGCAAAGGACAGAACGGAATTGTGTTTTGGGGCGAAGACGACCGAAGGAAAAGCAAACTCTTGGATTGTCGATTCAGGCGCGACAAACCACATGGCGACATCAAGGGAATTTTTCCATGAATTCGACTCTGGCAGGAAGGGACACGTTCGTCTTGCGGACGAACAAAAGGTTGTCAGAGTGGAAGGCATGGGTAAGGGTGCAATCAGGTACGTCAACGACACAGGGAAAGTTTCCGAAATGTGCATGCAAGATGTGCTATACGTTCCGGCCCTGGGATGCAATTTATTGTCGGTTAAGAGGCTGGCGAAGGATGGATACAGGCTGGTTTTCGAAGGACAGAAGTGCCGACTCTCCAAGGACGGAAAACAGCAAGCAACAGTACATCTGTCCCCAGAGCTGTATGAGTTAGAGACGGTCGAAAAGGCCTGTACAGTCAACAAGACAATAAATGGGAGCCATACTGAGGACTGCCAACACGCATGGCATCGGCGTTTTGGGCACCGCGACCCGGTCGCAATTAAGGATTTAGCCGAAAAGGGCCTTGCAACAGGCATTCAGGTAAAGGACTGCAAAACGCGCGAAATCTGTGAATGCTGTGTAAAAGGCAAAATGGCAAGGTTACCTTTTCCTAAAGAGTCAAGCAATAAAACTCGAGGGATTTTAGACCTCGTCCATACGGATGTTTGCGGACCTATGCAAACTATGACTCCAGGCAATAAAAGATATATATTAAGCATCATTGACGACTTTTCCAGGTATACAAAAGTTTATCTGATGACTAGGAAAAATGAAGCGGGCATGCACATCAAGCAATTCGTAGAAATGGTCAAAACGGAATTCAATAAGAAACCCAAGATAATAAGGTCGGACCGAGGAAGAGAATACGTGAATGAGGATCTACAGAAATATTTAAAGGATCAAGGGATTAAGTCTCAATTTACAGCCGCCTATTCGCCACAACAGAACGGAGTGGCAGAACGAAAGAACAGATCTCTGTTGGAAATGGCAAGATGCATGCTACTAGATGCGAATATGGAGAAACAATACTGGGGCGAAGCTGTATGTACAGCAACTTATTTGCAGAACAGGCTGCCGACCAAAGGAACGGAGAGGACTCCGTATGAGGCATGGTATCGGAGAAAGCCAAACGTAAGCCATCTGCGTATTTTCGGGTGTGAAGCATACGTCCACATCCATAAGGAGCAAAGACGAAAACTGGACGACAAGGCCGAAAAATTTATTTTTGTTGGCTATTCCGAAGAGTCGAAAGCGTATCGACTACTGGACAAAAGGACAAATCGAATCAAGATTAGTCGAGATGTAGTTTTTCTGGATGGGATCCGCCAAAGGACGACCAATGTGGATACATCGCACGCGGAAGTGATACTTTCAAAGGGCGAAGCGACGGACACCAAGGAAGAAAATCAAGGAAGCGTGCAAGAGGACACCACAGAAGACAACGATGAAGACAGTTTTTTTTCTCCAGATGAAGGTGACAGTGACTTTAGTGTTGATTTAGATAACCAAACGATTCAGCAGCAAAACAGACGTTCCGCAAGAACGAACAAAGGTGTGCCACCCGATAGGTACATGGCGGCGTCTCTACAAGTAAAATTAAAGGACAGTGAGCCTAAAAATATACAAGAGGCATTATCAGGGCCAAATAAAGACATGTGGAAAGATGCCATCGATAGCGAGTTCGAGTCGTTAAAGGAATCTGGTTAAGGAACCTATTAAAGGACTTTAATGGCAAAGAAGAAGAAAGAACGATAATCTATGAAGACAATCAAAGTTGTCTCAAGCTCGTAGACAATAGGAAATTTAGTAATAGGACTAAGCATATAGATACTAAGTTTCACTATGTTAAACAATTAAAGGAACGAGAGATTATGGATTTTCAATATTGTCCTACGGATAAAATGTTAGCGGATATGTTAACCAAGCCGTTAGGTAGGATCAGGCTAAAGCGTATTGCGGAATATTGCGGTCTAATAGGTTAAGAGTTATTTACAGCTTAATTACTTGCGGAAATGCGGCTATCGTTGAGGAAGGGTGTTGGAATTCAACGATGCCATAGCGCTTACGCGCACTATTGTAAGGGATGGCCCAGGTATAAGGGACGGTGGGACTCAGTCGGGGGCGTAAAGCTAAGGTCTTCGGTCAGTCCGTCTAAAGAACCTAGCCCGTGCGGATCGCGCTAGTCTCACATAAAGTCACCGTGTCGAGTACCGTTCGTTCACCGTTTTAAGCACTACATATACTGTGATACACGCGGATACACCGTGGCGTCTTCTATAAATAATATCACTCTTTTACAATAAAGTATATATATGTAAAGGGGGTGTTGTTTATTTCATAAAGACAGATCCCGGATATAGGTTATTTTCTAACAATAATTATCCATAAACACATGATAATATTTGTCTTTATAGGGAGTAAGAATATCTAATATTGTTTCCGCCAGAGTTTCCTTCCTTCTCCACAATACATTTTCATATTACAAATGTAGCCACTTTTCGATTCAGCCACAACTCTCACCAAGATTCCATATTTAATAATTTTCGAGGCATTGTAAACTTTAAATCCCAATCTTCCACGCCATGGTATGATGCTTTCGTCCAGTGAAATCTCTCTTCTTGGTGTATATACAGTATTGAATTTTTTAACCAAACTGTCATAAACTGGTCGAATTTTAAATAGACGGTCGCTCGATTCATCCATTTCATCGTTGTTCACAAAGTGCCACCATATCCATATCTCTTTAAATCTATCACGACTCATTGTCTTTGGAAATGTTGGTGTTTCTAATAATGGATCTGTTGTCCAATATTCATCGATAGTACTTTTTGGAATTTGGCCCATTAGAATTAATAATCCTAAAAATTTCTTGAATTCGCCAATAGTGAGATCCGTCCATTTTATCGTTTTCTTCTTTTTAACGTATTTTTCGACGTTTTGATGTTGATATCGGTTAGTTTCTGTTACCATCATTTCGTAGAAATTATCATCAAGGAACACATCCAGAGATCCTTCAACGCCGTTCTGTGGTAAAATATTTAACCCCGTTCGATCCAAAAACTGTTCTATGGTAGGTGGAATGTCGACTTCAGTCCATTGATGTATAATTTCTTCTTCATAATCATTTTCACTTTCATCATCGCTAATCGGTAGTGGAAAAACTCGGGTCCTTCTCATAGGTCGTATAGAACTATCACTATCATTATCGTCAATATCACTATCATTATTATCAATATCTAACTCTCTTTCATCGCAATCAACGTCAGACAAATCGTCTGCATATATATCTTTATTTTCGCGTGAAACCATATTGAAGGTGTTACGTCCCAAGTGGACTGAATTATAGTTTTGAGGGGATAGTACGCAGTTTTGAACCTACGTGCATTCACCGGCTACGGTTCGGGAAATTGAGGATCGTTTAAATAAAGATTGTACCCTTTTATAGATAACAACTGATTTGTTTATTCAAAATGGGGAACTGAATCAGATGTTAGAGGTTACAGATATTAATTATAAAGCAGATATACGTGAGTGCAAATAGCGCGATTACAAAATTAGAAAATATAATATAATATTACCGAGATACAAGCTTCTTTCGGATAGTCGCAAAGAAAGTATCCTGGGGGGCTAATGTCCTTGGATATCCAGGGGGGGGGCTCGGGGTTTCGCACTTTAACTTTGATTTCTCGCACAACTATAACTTTGTGTTTCCGCACAATTTAAACGCACGATTTTTACTAGAGCGATACGAGAACTACTGTGTTGATTGCGACTGAACTGAAAACTGACTGACAACTGGTCTCTTGAGGCGTTGGTTCCCTTATTTATAGGATAGCCAATTCTTTGTTTCTTGAAGATGCTGGCTCAGGAGTTCCCACCTTGCATCCTTTAATCTTCTCCTAGCTGCTCGACTCCATGTCGCCAGGATCCTTTTTCTATGGAGTCGGCGTCTTTCCTCGTCGTTTGGCATCATCTGATGTCACTTCTATTGCGCAGTTTGGGTTATCATAGTTCTCTCTCATGGTATTATCTGATGTCTTTCCCGTTTGTTCTCAGGGTGTAAACCGATCTTCATTTACGCGTTTTGCAGAAGGCTGAGTTGCTGTTTTTGGCTTCTCGTTACTGCGTCACGGTATTGCGCAGTTTGGGTTAACACAGTTCTCTCTCGAGGCATTATCGGATTTTTGTGATAGTTATTTATTATATTGATTAATCATTGATGGTCGAACCACCGGACGTGACAAAGGATTTCAAAATTTACTGTAAGTAGAATTTGAACAACCGAACAGCTTCAAACCACAAAACATACTAAATACAAATGTAAAGTGGCGCATGGATTGCGCAATGTGGTTGCAAACCGTACTAATACGACTCCCGCCTTTAAGCTACAGTCGAGATAAATCGTATTACTACGACTCCCGCCTTTAAGCTACAGTCGAGATAAATCGTATTACTACGACTCCCGCCTTTAATGTGTTAATGGTGTTATCTTCTACTGCTAATGGTATCTGTCCAGGTTGTTTGTGTACTCGACAACGTAGCCCAGTTGGAGCCAGGATTTCACGACGTCTAGTGGGGGTTGGTTCGGTAGGCGGTCCAGTAGGAGACGGCATGGCCATGGTCACCACTGGTGACAGCGACTCCGCTGGCGTAGCCTCTTCGGTCCTTCAAAACCAGCTCGGCAGTGATGTTCATCCTTCGTATGGCTCTGTTATTGCGGGGGTGGACACCGCTAAGCACGAACCAGTTAGTTGCCTGCCATGGCAAAGTTATGAACCTAGGCGGCAAAATCCACAGTTCGGTGATTGTGCGAACTGTCGTGCTGCCTCGGTCTCCTAGGAAGATGGATGCGGTTCTTTCGTCCGTTTCCTTCAGCACGCCCCTGAGCCAGATGGAGCCATCCCGTTCGGTCACAAGGAGGCCTGGCTTGATAGCTGCCAGCATCGGGACGTTTAGGTGGTGTCGTTCTGCCATGTGGTTGGTGATGGCCCTGAAGAAGGCCACCACCTCCTCTGGATGTTCCTCCGCTGTAATCCAGACGGTTGTCTGGTTCTCGACCTCTCGGACGACACAGCGGAATGAGGTTTCCACTCCACGGAAGCCGAGAGTTTTTAAAATGCCATTCCCCTTTTCCGGCATGGTTCTCCTGGTGTCCAGTCCCGGATGTTCTCTTCTGTGACCTTGAAAAGTTTTTCCTTAGGGTACGGTCGCTTTTTCGGTTCTGTCTGAGTCTGTACTATTGTTTCGGTTTTTCTTGTCGACGTGTTTCGACCCTTCGCGACTCGACCTCCCTTCGCAGGTTGATATGGTTTGGAGAGCAGGATTTTTCCCGTTCTGCTGGGTTTTTCCCAAGAGCCGCGTTGTCCCGTCTGAATCGCGATGCTGAATCGTCCTTCAGCAGGTTCGGTTTGCGTTGATGTGCTTAGGCTCATAGATGCTAGGACTCTGTTCTGCTAGGCTCGGGGATTCGCTTATATAGGGCTGGAACTCTTATCTCTCTTGAATTTGGAGGCGTCGAGTGGTGGGGGTATGTCCTGCTCCTTAGAAGATCGACGCGGAAGGTTTGTTATCTGCATGCGAGGGTGATATGTTTTCTTCTGATGGTTCCGTCCCGTCTGTATTCTGTTGTTCCTGATTCAAATTGGGTAGTTTTTGGAATATTGACGATGAATTGACGATGACTACGGCAACAGAGATTAGAAGTGCCGTCATTATTGTAATGGTAAAAAAGGTTGAGAACCGTTGGTGCTTGACTACTTCCTCGTGTGTTGCAATTGTCTTTACTTTTCGTTCTATTTCGTTGAGGGATATGGCCGCTGGAAGTTGTTCCCAATGGCTATTTGAAGGTTCTTCGATGGAAATGTTCGATTCTCGTTAAATAAAAAATAAAATCTCATTAAATAAAAAAAAATTACATTAATTTATTACGTATTCACCACCGTTATCTATGACCTTCTCCCATCTTCCTGGCAGTTTATAAATTCCTTCCTTGTAAAATGTGGCTGGTTTGGACTGGAAGAAGTTTTCGACAGCCTGCGTGATTTGCTCTTCAGAATTGAAAGTTTTTCCATTCAAAAAATTTTGTAGGGAACAGAAAAGATCCGGTCTGTCGGGGCAAGATCCGAGGAGTAAGGAGGATGTGGTAAAACAGACCATCCAAGCTCAAGAATTTTTTCTTGAGTCACCTTTGCTGTATGTGGTCGCGTATTGTCGTGCAGAAGGATGACATTTTTACGATTGACGAGTGCAGGACGCTTTTCACGGAGTTTTTCTTGAACTCTTTGCAGCTGCTGAACATATCTATCCACAGTAATTGTTAAATTTGGCTTCAACAACTCGTGGTAAATTATTCCGCGACAATCCCACCATACACACAATAAGATTTTCTTGCCATGGATGTTTGCTTTCGGATCTGGTAGGGGTGGTTCATCCTTATCAAGCCACTGTCTTTTGCGGAGTATATTCTCGTAGGTGACCCATTTTTCATCGCCTGTTGCAATCCTGTTTAAAAACGGCTACATTTTTACCCGTGAGAGCAGACTTGTGGCGATTGACATGCTATCTTCTTTATTCCGTTCACTGAGATTGTGAGGTACCCATACTCCTAACTTGCTGACTTTCCCTAATTTCTCCAGGTGGCGGATAACGGTTGATTGCGATATATTCAACCTTTCTGCTATACATCTTGTCGATTGACGTGGATTTTGCTCCAATACTGCCTTTAAAAGGTTGTCGTCGAAGTCGGAAGGACGTCCCGCCCTCGGTTCGTCTTTTAAAGTCATATCTCCAGAACGGAATTTTACGAACCAATTTCTAACCGCCCGATCAGTTATCAATCCTTCACCATACAGTCTGCATATTTTTTCGGCTGTCACCTTAGCACTATTGCCTTGTTTAAATTCCCAAAGCATCACATGACGAATATGTACTTTTTGGCTCTTCATTTCAGAGGATAAAGAAGCAGTTTATTTTAACGTGTATCATACAAAGTTGTTGACAAAAGACTAACGGAAACCTCGTGTAACTAATGAAAACAAAAACTCGTTGTCATGGTAACTCATAGCGGGTAAATTCGAATAATATTATATATTCTACATAGCTGCGTCGGAAGTTATAATGCTTATGACTCGACCTAATATATTTCCTGTGGTCTCAATAATGTCCATTGACGTAAGCAGTCACCTTGATATTGCAAGGTACTCCAGTCTATTGTGGTGGGGTTCAAGAGTAAGGTGGTTTCGCAGGTTGCATGCTGGTTCCTTTGGTATATAGGCAGGGTAGGTGGTCCTAATAATTGCATATGGTGAGAACGGCAACTCCTTAAGTAATCTTCGGTAGGGAGAAAGTAATGTTATTCGTCGGATGATACTGCGATGTATGTAAATCGAGGTTGTATGTATGACATCACATTCTTGGGTCCCACGGTTTGCATGGATGGGCAAGGGTAAATCTTGTAAAAATTGAATATTTGATGGTCCAGTAATGGTACGGTAAGTTCAAAGACTATTCTGCCTTTTGTGAAAACTATGTTTAGCTTGGTAATTCTTTCAAGCTGTTCTGTCAGTAATTCCTCGGGTAAGAAAGGAAACTTGTGCGAGGAAGTTTGCTTGATTTTTAAAGCCGAATTTAGCAACTGTTGCGGTGAGAAAATTGCCGGATGTAGAATTCCCTGTTTTGCTAATAGTATTGCATCTATTAACAGTAGCAAGTTGGTACTGTAGTCGTCCAAACCTCTTTCAATCTCGAAAAGAGATTGAAATAAGATTGAAATAAGTTTTGACATTCCATTGGTTAGATTCAGTAGTCTTGAGTGTACTGTAGAGAACTCTCCTTTTATAATGTGGGTTTCTCTTGCTATTATTTCCATGATTTCATCTTCATTCTTGTATATTTTATTTAAATCGTAGTTGTAGTACTCTGCGTCTTCCTGAGTCAATGTTCCAAAAAGAATGTTGCTAACTGTTCCAATGAATCCAAATGGTGCATTACGTCGGGGTGATTTCGTGTTGAGATACGGGTGATCACCCATTGCCGATTTTATCAAATTCCGATAGTAGCGGGTGTTTTCTTCTTTCTTTATTAATCGGGGTCCAAGATCTTCGTTGAGACATTTGGTGGTCCTTCATGCCTTTTGCAAAGCTCATTGATTATAGATATCAGTTGTTTTACAGGTGGTGCGTGTTGCAGATATTTGTTGACGTCAAGTGAAGTCACTAGGCGTCATTGGGTTTGGTAAATCCGGATGTCTGACAATTTTTCGAAGAATAAACCGGTGTCTTGTTGTAATATTTCTATTGTTGAGTCCTTATCTCCCAGGTGTTGTCCCATTGCCAGAGGCATCAGGAGCAAGCAGAAGAGAATCATGGTCATTTCCGACTGTTGGTTCAAAATAAGCGTGTTTTAATTTGTACTGGTGTTTAGCTACTGTTTTGTTTGGTGTTTGTAATACAACATTATTCAAGTCTGTTACGTCTAGTATTTTGTACGGTCCAATGTAATGAGGATCGAATTTGCTAGTGAGAGGTTCTAAGAGTACGTAAACGAAATCATCTACTTTGAATTTGGCAGGGTTTGCCTTGCAATCGTAGTAGCTTTTAGAGCGAGTTTTTGCTGTATTAAGATTGTTTGCAGCCAGATTACCTATTCGGACTATATTGGTTATTAATTCTGTTAAATAATCTCCATATGTTTTCAAATTCGTTTCAGTTGGGAAAGAGGTTGGTTCTCGAGCTTGTTTACCAAAAATTAGTTCGTATGCACAGTGGTCCAGAAGCCCGGTTTTTGTGGCCAAAATTCAAAATGTTGTCATAATTTTCTGAAAGTTGGTAATTAGGAATTTTTGGAGTCGCTGATAACGAATCTGACATCAAAAATTAAAAAATTTTTACTTCAGGGTTATTATGGCGATCTAGAGGGCGATATTTCGTGGCCCGATTAAAAAATTTTGTAAATCGATGTTTTTCATCATTTTCATAGAACGATATCATTGAGATACTTAATGCTATGTTTTAAATTAGTATAACCTATAGAAAAAAAAGAAATAACAATAGTAATAGAATTTTTTATATATATTGTCACGTTGCCTAGATTTCGCGGTCCGTCGGACGGAAGAAAATCTGGTCAACACCGGGTTTTTATAGGCCGTGAGGCCGGGCCATGCATCGGCCGCACGGTACGTGGTCCACCCGGGACAAACGGCAGCTCGTTGACTCGACTTCCGCGAAATTTACTCTAGCTGTCGGTTCTTCGAACGGGCGTCAGGCACCTCGGGGTGCCACGCGAGAAGTTCGCGAAATTTCGGAAAGCGGAACGTACTGTCGAATCTACGAGTGTCGCGCGATCTCCTGGATAGCGAGCCCGTGGCCAGGATTCTACGAAGGGAATACGGGACGTTCCCCGCGGCGGGAAGGTTTCTCGGAATAATTAGAAGCGGTCTTAGGGCTTTGACAAACGTTTATTTTACGAAGATGTTATACACGGCTGCCGGGAGATAGCCCGGCAGCGTAGAAAGAAAAGCCCGCGCAATGACGATGATATACCGGCAGCTTGTCGGCCGATCGCGCTATTTCGCTCGATTCTAATTTCTTCGCGTCGAACCCGGCCGAAGACGCGATGGACGGCGTCGCTTCCATACAATTTATCGAGCCTACTTCGACCGAGTTCCGATATTATACGCGATAGGAAAATTCCGCTGTGACTGTAGCCGTCGGCACGAGTCGGACAAACGCTACGGCACGTCGCGGCGTCCCACCGTGGACTTTCTCGAAGGTCGTACTTTGTTTGGGATCTCTCCCCGCGAAAAATCGCGGTGACGTATCGGATCCCCCGCGAATTCGCGACTTCGCGTTACAAACCCGATCCGTACGCTCTCCCGACCGACGATTCCGGGCCCTACGCGATTTACTTTACGACGCGATCCACGGCACCTCGGAAATACGTCGTACGCAACGCGAAACGCAGGTCGTTCGCGAAAAACGTTCCCGAGCCAACGCGAAATATTTACACGATATTAATCGTAGCAGAGAGGAAGGGAGAGTGCTCATGGCCGGGTTTTCGTGATCCCGTTATAGTAGTGACATCTGCTCAGCCTTAGCATGGCACAGAACCTGGGCCGTCTTTTTTGGATCAGAACCCCGGCCGTCTTTTAGCAAGGAAAAGAACCTGGGCCGTCTTTTCTGGATCAGAACCCCGGCCGTCTTTTGAAACCAGGGCCGTCTCTTGACGGTCTTTAAATCGAACGCTCATTATTTTTTTAACCAGGATTAGAACGTACAGCTTAATTGTTTTGTATGAAATATGTAACTGACATGTAAATCGTGTGTACAAAATCTATAATTAATAGAAATTAAGTATAATATTAATTGTAATGATACGTATTTTATTTTTTTCCAATTTTTTAGTTGCAAATTCTAGTTGTAAAAAATGATAAACCCGGAAAAATTCGAACAAATACAAATTTCATGTCGACGTTTTAAAAAGCAACCACATTGAATATTAATTTAATAATGAGCTATTGTCATCAACACTATCTTAAATTTTTTCATATATTTAGCTACTGTTATTATTAATTTAAAAAATTTTTTCCACCTCAGCACCATAGGATTTTTACTAGATGAATTTAAAAACATAGAACTATTTTTAAATAATTTTACTCGAAAACATTCTAGTTTACTCTGTATTTCACTGTTCTACTAATTTTTTATGCGCTGCATTGCAGCTCTGTTTAACTCTCTTTTACAACTCAATACTATAATATCATCCATATTTAAAGAAGAACAATTTTTTGCGACGACCATTGAGAAAACGACATTGTTTCCACATTTCAGTCTTTTACCTGTGTTCTGTGTCACATCTAGAGTTTTATGGTATGCTAACAATTGCTATTGAGCCGCAAGCCAAACCGTACAAGCGAATACATTCACAACTTTCAGAGGCCTGCCTCCAAACTAATTAAAGGAAGGGTAGAAATACCGTGTGCACTAAACTCTTCAAAAGAAGCGGATTCTAGTCGCTCGTGTTATAAACCTTATTCGATACTTCATCAACAGAGTGATCTTACATATTTCTGTAACAGTTCCAAGTGCATAGTCTTTGTTCGTGATACAATCTTTGAATAAAATATTAAGTATATTTTTCACACTACTAGTGACCCTCGCAGAGTTGGGCATTATTTTGGATAAAAAATTATTTAAATAAAAATTCGAATAAAAAATACTTTATCTTTATTTTTGTTATTTGAAGGTTCGAAAAAACCCTCTTTATTGAACGAGTGTCAAATAAATAATTTTATTAGGTAAGAATTTATCCGACGAATAAAAATACTTTTTTATATTTGCTTCAAATTAAATTTTCATTTTTTATCTGTACTGTTATTCGAAGGCTACGACTAATTCTTTCGAATAAATTTAGAATATTTTTCGTTAGCTCGAATAAGCGGCTTCGAGCCCCGTCGACCCAGGCCCAGAATCTCGTGCCACCTCGGTCGCCCAGCGATGCAATAAACGGCAGCCGGGCGATCCGAGGCGAGAACAGGTATATCGGTGTGAAACTACTACCAATCAAATTACAAAACTTCTTTATTTTTCATTATTTTTTTATAGGACTTCCACCAACCTATTTGTGGAGTTTTTCTGATTAAAATGACACTAAACACGATATAATTTTATCTGTATTTACTGGTTTTATCAGTATGTATTGCTATTCAAACGCTTCGAATAATTTTTTTCCAGCTGTAAGCTGTGTTAAAATTTTTCTACACTTTGATTGTGTAGAGTTATACGTGTAGATAAAAGTATTTACTTTGATTGTAATTTAACTTACTTTAAAAATTAACTTATCTTATTTAAATTGAAATGTAGGGAACTTAATATTATATTTTTTTAGAATTGTCTAGTCATCATGTCTGGGTCTGCGTCACGATCGAGTGGAACACTGTAATTTTTTAGTTATTTAGCCCTAAGAGTTCGTTACGGGCTTGGAGACGGGTCTAGAAACGGGAAAATAGACTAGCCCCGTACTCCACTCAATAACAATTGACACGTCGCAGGCAGACACTTAGGACCGGGGGAGTGAGCTAACCCCGGCCCCCGGGGGGGAGTACTACTCCCCCCGGTGTGGCACGGCACCCCCGAGACTTAGTCTATTGTGGCGGGGTGCCGGCCACACCCCCTAGAGGCGAGCTCTGGGGTGGGGCGCGGGGGGGTGGGGTGGGGAGGGTCGGGCGTACGGAGACGCCTTCGACGACCCTTCCTTGCCGGTGTCGGCGCCTCTTTGCCCCGGGCCGGGGCGGGAGCCCTCGGGTACCCGCTCCGAGCTGGGCACAGAGGCTCCGGGAGCTGCGGGTGGACCGAGCTGGGGCTCGGGAAGCTCGATTCGAAGGCTCCAGGGATGGGGACACTGGGCGGGTCCCTCTGCCCAGGGTCTAATTAGAATCAGGTATGGGGGGAGCTAACCCCTCCCTTCGGGATGCATGTATAGCTAGGAGGTGTCCTGTTGAGTTCTCGCGAGATCCAGGCACCTCCTACATAGCTTAGGTGGGCGTGTGGTTTTAGTGGGTACTCTGGGGGGGGGGGGATCGTCGGGCTTTGTCGGCTCGAGGATCTCCCTCGTCGAGGGAGCCCCACATAACCCCGGTTCCTCCCCAGGGGGCCGGGGTATGCGTAACGCATTTCCACACGAAAAAAAAAAAAAAAAAAAAAAAAAAAAAAAAAAAAAAAAAAAGGCAGACACTTAGGAGAAAGGCGATACAAGAAGACCACTACTAATCCAATTACAAAACTTCTTTATTTTTCATTAATAAAGTCTTCTGGTCTCACACCGATATACCCGATACTTAGTGTCATGTTACACTCTTCGGCTGCGATGACTCTCAAGATTCTTTTCCGAATCGTGTCGTGCCGAAAATCGTGTCCTCTGCGACCAGAACCCCAGAACCGTTTACTCCCCCCTACACCCCCGAGATGTCAATGCTGGAG
The DNA here is from genome assembly GCA_913789895.3 of Seladonia tumulorum. Classification (NCBI taxonomy): domain Eukaryota; kingdom Metazoa; phylum Arthropoda; class Insecta; order Hymenoptera; family Halictidae; genus Seladonia; species Seladonia tumulorum. Next base: position 2,137,371 of record CAJYYF030000015.1, on the reverse strand, counting down.
CGTGTCGGCCAGAGGCAGCCCCAAAGACGTTGGAAAAGATTTCTGGCACGAAGACCATTCTTCGGCCGGCAAATTTCTAACCCCTATTCTTGAATCTAGGCGCCCATACAGAAAAGATCGCACTTGTTCAAGTAAAGGTAGATGAACTTATGTCACCTCACACAAACCTAACAGTAACTTATTTGAAATCCGGAAAATTAACACAGGACATTTATAAACATTTATTAAAATTTAATATCTATATTTAATATATAATAATATTAAATAATCCTGTTGTTAGTAAATAAATACATGTTATTTATAATTCAAAATGCCATTTTATGAGTGAAATTTAGTCTACTGAATTTAATCATATAAATAGACGATGATAAAACATAATAAAATTATTTAAAAAATGCATTACTCGGCAGGATTTGAACCCTGATCGTTCGGCTGAAAAGTTGCCGCGCTACCGTCGCGCCACTCCGATTCTTGTAGCCTGTAGAAAATGTGGCATTATATAGGGAATAATGAAACTTTAATTGTCAATATCTCGAAAACTATTGAGTATCTGCCCCTATAATGATATATATTCGTGAACAGGAGAACGAGATCTATAAGTGTGCAAAGTTTCAACAGAATCGGTGACCCGAAGGTCGTGGCCTCTCCTTTTAGCCTTAGAGTCAGGCCTCTGGAAGTTGAGAATTCGTTTGCTTGTACGGGCTGGCTTGCGATTCAATAGCGATTGTTAGCGTACCATAAAACTCCAGATGTGGCACAGACCACAGGTAGGTGTGCTGGGCGCTACGTCACCAACGCACTAAAGACCTAAAATGTAGAAAGACTTTTGTTTTTTCAATGATAGTTGCAAAAAATTGTTCTTCTTCAAATATGGATGGTACTATGGTATTGAGTTGTAAAAGGGAGTTAAACAGAGCTACAATACAGTTCATAAAAAATTAGTAGAATGGTGAAATAAAGAGTAAACTAGAATGTTTTCGAGTAAAATTATTTAAAAATAGTTCTAATATGTTTTAAAGTCATCTAGTAAAAATCCTATGGTGCCGAGGTGGAAAAAAATAATTAATAAATAATAAAAAATTAAAAAATTCATGAAAGAAAAATTGTTTAAATTAATAATAACAGTAGCTAAATATATGAAAAAATTTAAGATAGTGTTGATGACAATAGCTCATTATTAAATTAATATTCAATGTGGTTGCTTTTTAAAACGTCGACATGAAATTTGTATTTGTTCGAATTTTTCCGGGTTTATCATTTTTTACAACTAGAGTTTGCAACTATAAAATTGGAAAAAATGAAATACGTATCATTACAATTAATATTATACTTAATTTATATTAATTAGAGATTTTGTACACACGATGTACATGTCAGTTACATATTTCATAAAAAACAATTAAGCTGTACGTTCTAATCCTGGTTAAAAAAATAATGAGCGTTCGTTTTCAAGACCGTCAAGAGACGGCCCTGGTTTTGCTAAAAGACGGCCGGGGTTCTGATCCAGAAAAGACGGCCCAGGTTCTGTGTCATGCTAAAAGACGGCCGGGGTTCTGATCCAGAAAAGACGGCCCAGGTTCTGTGCTATGCTAGAAAACGGCGGACGACCAAAAATGAAATCACGAAAACCCGGCCATGAGCACTCTCCCTTCCTCTCTGATCGTAGTACGAAAGCCTGATCGGCACTTACCACTCGGCACAGCTGGCTTCCAGTTCTCCGGCAGCGGCTCTCCGATCACGCGGTGTGAAACTACTCGTGACTGTAACACTACTTTCGCTAAGCAAATCAACGGTCTATTACGCGCGACAGCGTTCGGCACAGTGACCTATTTCGTCTTTGGCTCGGGAACGCGGAAGTAAGGCGTCCCCCACTTTCCTAATTTTCTCCTATCCCCGCGCGACGCTCGGACCTATCGCATAAGGGTCGATTCATATTTACCGGCGACGCCGGCCAATATGAACTATACGACGTTTTTTATATTCACACTCGCCGGCACGCTAGTAAAGCTAGTTGAGAGGCGCACGAGATGCTCGCAACAAAAGCCAAGACCCGCACACAGCGGGGGTTTTCTACCTAACACCCGAACAGTTTACTCCCCTCTACTCCCCGGGTCATCGATCTTCACGATGCAGCCCGCTCGCTGGCGGCCGTTGGCAACTAGCGTAGCGGCCGCCGTCGTGTTCCATCGACGACCATCCCCATTCAGAGCGGCCGCCGCGCTGTCGTGTACAATCGACGACCATCCACAGAGTTCGCATAGCGCCTTCCATTCCAGCAAAGCGCCACAATTGCTCAAAATGAAGGTTTTTTTTTAAAGAGAAATTAGCCACATTTGCTACGAAGAGGATCATTCCATGTGCATTCGATCATTTGTTGGGGTATACGTCTCGGATTTTAACGACATTGAAATACGTTGTAGTCCAAGCGAAAGTGGAAGAAATCCGAAACAATACTCGCAAGAGTGTCCGATATCGCGTATGATGACTCAATTGCATAATAATTTGTAGAATAAGAAGAATTAATTCCACGTAAATTGCATCGTTTTGTCTCACGACACGAAAAATTGTATATCTCCGTGGCAGAAATGCGATGGCGCGTATCTACATCTCGTCCAATGGGACGAAACAGTAGACGTAAACATAGCTACTCGAGTGGGACAGAGTTGAAGTTACCATTATACAAGATAATTAGCAAAGGACGCACGCTGGTGCTTCGCTGCCTCGGTCTCGTTGGACGGACCATAGGCGCGAATGCGAGGCCGATTGGATCAGAGCGCAAGGGATAGGCCTCTTTTCACACGCATTTTCGGCTACAGTCCAAATATCTGTAGCGTGTCGGCGTTCGCATTTCGCCGTTCTGGCCTGAACAACCGACTGTTTGGTTCCATCAAATAGGGGCGCAATTCGCGATCAATGGAGTCACGGCGGACGCAACCAAATTTTATTACGTAATGGCACAGTTGGATCGCAAATATGCTCTAGAAAAATAAGTACGAGACGCTAAAAAACGAGCTGGTTCGGCGACTCTCAGCGTCGCAAGGCCAGCGTATCGAGCAACTCCTGCAGAAGGAAGAGATCGGGGATCGGACGCCATCCCAGTTCCTCCGCCACATGCAGAGCTTGGCAGGTGGAGCGGTATCGGAAGAATTCCTGCGCACATTGTGGGCACAAAGGTTGCCGGCCATGACTCGTGCCATGGTCAACTCGCAGGCTGACCTCCCGCTCAGTAAACTTGCGGAGATCGCCGATAAAATTCGTGAGAGCAGCGCACACACGGAAGTCGCAAGCACCTCGCATGACAGTTCGTCAGAGAAACTGTTTGAGCGGTTAGAGGAGCTAACGCTGCAGGTGGCCGAATTAACGCGGTCCCGCTCACGAGGACGGTCGAGGGACAGTTTCCGAGAGCGGTCGAGCTCATCGGGAAGAAGGTACCCGTCCAGGCGAGCGAGAGTAGGAACCCCGTCGACTAAAAAAGACCACTGCTGGTATCACTGGAAATTCGGGGCCGCCGCAACAAAATGTAAGGCACCGTGCAGTTTCCAGGCGGGAAACGAGGGGGCACGCCACTGAGCGCGGCAATCAGTGACGGTCCACGGCTCAGCCGCCTTTTCGTCATCGACCAGCGTACGAAAGAAGAGTACCTGGTGGACACTGGTTCGGACCTATGCGTCTATCCACGGGCGCACGTCAAAGGTCGAACCGAGAAGACAGGGTACGAGATGTTCGCGGCAAACGGGTCCGTTATCAGCACCTACGGCGTACGGACGGTCAACCTGGACCTGGGTCTCCGTCGCGCGTTCCAGTGGAGGTTCGTCGTGGCCGATGTCTCGAAGCCCATCATCGGAGCCGATTTTTTATCCCACTACGGGCTACTGGTGGACCTGAGGAATCACCGATTGCTGGACCAGCTAACGTCACTGTCGGCTACCGGTAGGCGAGCAGAGGGCAACATTCCGTCGGTGAAGACCATCCTCGGCGACTCCCCGTACCAACGATTGCTGGCAGAGTTCCCCGACATCGTGCGCTTGACAACGAACCCGCGTAAGGTTAAACACGATGTTGTACATTACATTAACACCACTCCCGGGCAGCCGATCTTTTGCAAGCCGCGCAGACTTTCCCCCAACCTGTTTAAGATCGCGAAAGCGGAATTCGAGGATTTATTTAGCCAGGGCCACATACGACCGTCAAAGAGCCAGTGGGCGTCAGCTCTACACATGGTTGCAAAGAAGGATAACGGATGGAGGCCCTGTGGTGATTATCGCGCTCTCAACGCCCGTACTATCCCTGATCGTTACCCTCTACCGCAGATTGAAGATTTCGCGCGAACGTTGTGCGGAAACACGATCTTCTCGACGATCGATCTGGTCCGCGCGTATCACCAGATCCCGGTACATCCGGACGATGTAGAAAAAACCGCGATAGTTACGCCTTTCGGTCTGTTCGAGTATACTTCGATGCCGTTCGGGTTGAGGAACGCCGCCCAAACGTTACAACGTTTTATCGACAACGTGCTCCGAGGGCTAGATTTCTGCTACGCCTACTTAGACGATATTTTAGTCGCGTCTAAGAACGAAGAAGAGCACAGGGAACACGTTAGGCAGCTGTTCGCACGTTTAGAGAAATACGGGATAGTGATAAACCCAACGAAATGCGTTTTCGCCGCGCCCGAAGTGAGGTTCCTCGGTTACACCGTGAATGCGCAAGGCACAAAACCGCTCGCGGACAAAGTAGACGTGATTAGAAAATTCCCTACGCCTACGACAGCTAGACAATTGCGCCGTTACTTAGGAATGGTTCATTTCTATCGACGCTTCGTCGCGAACGCCGCGAAAATACAGGCTCCCCTCAACGCGCTCCTAAAAGGGCGAAAAATAAAGGCAGACGCGCCCATAAAATGGACGAGCGAAGCGGAAACCGCCGTGAACGCGCTAAAGGACGCTTTAGCCGACGCCGCATTATTAACGCATCCGCGTAAAAACTCGCAGCTCGCGATCATGGTAGACGCGTCGGACTTCGCGTTAGGCGCCACGTTGCAACAGCGACTTGGAAATTCGTGGCAACCCCTTGGATTCTTCACGAAATCTCTGTCGCCTCCGCAACGAAAATATAGCGCATATGATCGCGAACTATTAGCGGTATACGCGGCTATTAAGCATTTCCGTCACGCGTTAGAGGGCCAATCATTCACGGTATATACCGACCATAAGCCGATCACGTACGCGTTCAGGCAAAAGCCGGAAAAATGCACGCCCAGGCAATTCAGATATCTCGATTTCATAGGACAATTTACATCCGACATACGGCATATTAGCGGGAGAGACAACGAGGTGGCGGACGCATTATCGAGAGTAGAGACAGTCACAGCTTCGGTCGATTTAAAAAAACTGGCTGTTTCACAAGAGACAGACCGCGAACTGAAAGAATTACTCGCGGCGTCCGACACTTCGTTGCAATTAAAACGTATAGGCCTAACGACGGACGGAGACACTCATGTTTATTGCGACATCGCTACAGGAACCGCGAGACCATTCGTAACGAAACCTTTCCGAAGGCAAGCATTCGACTCACTGCACGGTTTGGCGCATGGAGGAATAAAGTCGACGGTCAAGTTAATAAAACAACGTTTTGTTTGGCCATCAATCGAAAAAGATTGTCGCGAATGGGCTCGCAGCTGTTTACAATGCCAACGGGCAAAAGTAAGTAGGCACGTAGAAAGTCCTGTCGGCACCTTCGTTCCGCCGTCCACTAGGTTCGATCACGTACACATCGACCTGGTAGGACCACTTTCGATCTCGAGAGATAAAAGGTACTGCCTAACGTGCGTAGACCGTTTCACACGCTGGCCAGAAGCATTCCCCCTGGAAAACATCGAGGCCGAAACAGTAGCTAGAGCATTTGTCGCCGGGTGGGTAGCGCGATTCGGAACTCCCCTACGCGTCACGACCGACCAGGGTCGACAATTCGAATCACAACTTTTTAAAAACCTGAACGCGCTCCTGGGTGTAAAACACTTAAGGACAACCGCGTACCATCCAGCGGCGAATGGGCTAGTGGAACGATTTCACAGGCAGCTCAAAGCGGCAATTAAATGCCATAACGACGAGCGATGGACGGATGCATTACCAATTGTGCTGTTAGGCATCCGTACCGCCCATAGAGTAGATTTAGCGGCATCAGCGGCCGAATTAGTCTACGGCGAAAACCCGCGTTTGCCTGCAGAGTTTCTAGTACCCTCATCGGAAAACAACAAGGGACCTTCGGAGTTCGTAAACCAACTTCGCGAATACTTTCACAACGTCCGGCCAACGGAGGCGAGCCGACACGGAAAAAAGAAAATTTTTGTGTTCAAAAACCTGCCGACGGCCACGCACGTATTTCTACGCACGGACAGTGCGAAAAATTCGTTACAACTCCCATACGAAGGACCGTTCCCCGTTATTTCCCGATCAAATAAAACATATACCATTCGGATAAGGGGCAAAGAAACAACGGTGTCCATAGATAGGTTGAAGCCAGCGTATGTATTCGCAGACACCGCCTCGCCAGAAACCGTCGAAGACGAAACGGCGTCACAAAAAATCCGAGAAACCGCGAGAGGTAAGACAACAGTACACATTCAACGACACGTTCAAACGCGCTCAGGCAGACGCGTGCGATTCCCAGACCGCTTACAACTCGGTCGCCGCTAAGAAATCCAAACTTGTAAATAGCGTTAGGATAAGATTGTAAATAATTAGATTTAAGTAACCTATATAAGGCAAACTATTAGCAGCGAAGTAAAACATAGGTCGTTTACACTGGAAAGGGGGTGATGTAGCGGTCGTCGATGTAGCGATCAGCAAAAAAGCTGACAGCCGAGCGGAAAAGTAATAGGAGTAGCCGCGTAAGCAAACGCGTGACACCGCGAGGTCATATCGGCGCGTGCCGTATTAAAAAACGCTAACGTACCAAAAATGTTCGACCGATCACGAATATATAAAACGCGATCGGACACGAGCGGAATACAGTCTCGTACACAACCGCCTTCAGTGTACCTTGTGTAAGTTCTACCAAATAAAGATCGCTGTGATCCCTACACGCATACATACTCCTTCATATCGGCTACAGCGGTCACACATACTATGTGGCGTGTGACGTCGAAGCCAAAACACTGGGACTACGGGCGCGGCTGTGATGGGCCAAACGATAGACTTCCCAAAAATGGTGGCACGGTACAAATGGCGAAATTAAAATGGTTTTGTATTGTTTGGTTATTGTTGCGTCGTAAGATCTTAGGCGCCAAATGACAAGCACGCGACCAAGGCCAGGTATAAGAATCCCTATCGGCAACGTACCGATCATAAATCAAGTGCGTCATAAATCGAAAATCCTTCCGGATTTACCTACCGATTTCGTAATTTTTAAGCCAACTAAGAGCAGCACATGTTGAGCAACCCGTACACCGTTGGCGCACAAAGATTTATAACCGTGGATGCCTGCTGTTACGTCCCAAGTGGACTGAATTATAGTTTTGAGGGGATAGTACGCAGTTTTGAACCTACCTGCATTCACCGGCTACGGTTCGGGAAATTGAGGATCGTTTAAATAAAGATTGTACCCTTTTATAGATAACAACTGATTTATTTATTCAAAATAGGAAACTGAATCAGATGTTAGAGTTTAGAGATATTATTTATAAAGCAGATATACGTGAGTGCAAATAGCGCGATTACAAAATTAGAAAATATAATATAATATTACCGAGATACAATTTTCCTTGGGATTAACACAATGTAATGTCCTGGGGGTAAAGTCCTGGGGTAAAGTCCTGGGGTATCCTGGAAGAACTCCGGGGTTTCGCACCTTTTCAACTTTTGGGTTTCGCACGATTTCAACTTTGGGATTTCGCACAATTTCAACTTTGGGGTTTCGCACGATTTCACAACGATACTCGAACGATACTTGAACTACTGTGTTGATTGTGACTGAACTGAAACTGACTGACAACTGGTCTCTTGAGGCGTTGATTCCCTTATTTATAGGATAGCCAATTCTTTGTTTCTTGAGGATGCTGGCTCAGGAGTTCCCACCTTGTTCTCTTAGCTGCTCGACTTCATGTCGCCAGGATCCTTTTTCTATGGAGTCGGCGTCTTTCCTCGTCGTTTGGCATCATCCGATGTCACTTCTATTGCGCAGTTTGGGTTATCATAGTTCTTTCTCATGGTATTATCTGATGTCTTTCCCGTTTGTTCTCAGGGTGTAAACCGATCTTCATTTACGCGTTTTGCAGAAGGCTGAGTTGCTGTTTTTGGCTTCTCGTTACTGCGTCACGGTATTGCGCAGTTTAGGTTAACACAGTTCTCTCTCGAGGCATTATCGGATTTTTGTGATAGTTCTTTATTATATTGATTAATCATTGATGGTCGAACCACCGGACGTGACACTGCAAAACAAATATTGCACCTACACCCTCGCTTTTCCAATTTTCCACTATTTCCACCGCCTTTCGACACCCACCTTGCAACCAATGAATTGTAATAATTTTCAACTTGTTTTCCGGAGTTTTGACTCATAATCATTTATAAGATATAATGTAACAATGAAACCATTAATTTGTGCAGCTGGGTGTTTTTTTGCTTTCTTTTTTTTAATTTTTTTTTTTTTTTTGTTCCTTATCGTTTGTACTGTGATTTCGTAACATTACAATTCAGAAGAGCAATATTCTTTTCTATACCCCGAAATCGGATTCTGTTCGGATGCTGTTGTAACACCCGAAGTATGCCGGATCACTTGTATTTCAACACGACAGGGCAACAACCCGGAATATGCCGGATCATCTGTATTTCCACATCACCTGCACACGACAGCATTCGCCGACTCGATACTAATGACCCAAAAACTGCATTATGTCGAATCATCTCTATTTCAACTGCGCACAACAGCATTCTCCGAATCGACACTAAAAAATCATTACTCACCAATAAATTTAACTATAAGTATGGGAACATTCCCAAGGCAGTTAATCTTGACTGAACCTCCGTAATTGTAACTTCGTTTTAATAAATCTGTAGTTTTCTTGTACCTTCAAATATTTCGTCCATTTTTACGTTACATTTTGGCGATCCTGCCAGGATAGTGCAAATCGATCTTCAAGTAAACCAACGGCAACTCTACTACGGAAGAGCCACTCCTTGGGACTACGGTCAACTCTGAAGACAACTGCACTATAACGAATCCAGGGAACCAGTTGATTTGGAGCTTTCTACGGAACAGCCCCGTGCTACGGCAATCACTAAGGTAAAAACTCTGGCTTCATTTACTCGTTACCGCGTAAGACGTAGTAGCATCAGCAGTCAAGATTCAGACGACGGAAAAGTTACAATAATGACAAGAGACGGAGAACAAGGTTCAACCTCTACAAGTGTAGACCCCAATCTAAGAGCAATCCTAGATGCTATGCAAAAACAAAACGAACGACATGAAAAAGGAATGTCGGAAATCCAAAAGCAACTTGTGGTACTGACAAAACAAGCTGACGAAGAAAATAAAAGACGTATTAGGGAAATAGAGATCCTCGGCAAGAACCTCGCTGATCTACGGATGGGCGTGAGTATTAGAACAGTAGCGACCGACGATTTCGGATCCTTAATAACAGACGAAGATGGTGCAAGTACAGCCATACAACAAGAACGAGCTTGGCAAACTAGACGTAATATCGAAACCACAACTCAAACAGCACCACCGATAGCCACAATTAATAATGATGCGAACAAAGAAGATTCTGAACAAGCGACAGACCGTACTCCAACGCTACGAGCTAAGGATGCTATACGGTATATTCCAACGCTAAACGGAGATGATGATATTGGGGTAGAGGATTTTATCAAAGAGGTACGTTGCATGCGCAACATGTGTACCGAAAAAGAATTGCTGTTAAAAGCCATCAAAGTAGAAAAAATCATTGGGAAAGCAGCACAAGGGATACGAAATTTACCAATAGAATCTTTTGGTGAATTATACGAGGCATTACGATCGAACGTGGCAACTCAGGTAACCACAGACGAATACAGTGAGCAACTACGGGAAATCAAGCAAGGAAGAGAAGAAAGTGTACAGAACTTTAATATCAGATTCAGACGCGTATTGAACAAACTTACATATGCCATTACCAACGAGTATCCGCAACCAATAACCAGGCGCATAATGATGGAAACGACAATGAAGAAAATGAATAGAATTTATCTGAAAGGATTAAGAAGAGACATAGGACGAACGCTTTTGGCAAACGAACCTCAATCATTAGCCGAAACCGAGAAGAAAGCGGCGGAAATCGAACGCTACCTACGAGAAGAGCAAAACGAATGGAAGCGACCAGCAGCATCCCGACCAGAACGAGCGGCGAACACCAACCGCTTCGCTATTCAACAACAACCAAGACGCTACGACGAACGACAACCCACGGTACGAGCAATCGCGCAGTCAGCAGCAGCAAGCAGTCTCAACCGTTTCGAACGAACACCGTTAGGTGAACGCACGATGATGAAATGCTTCAAGTGCAATCGATTGGGACACATAGCCAACCAGTGTCCAAATGGAAATTTTCCGCCAGCCAGCCAACGAAACCTACCACCACGGGTAAACAGAGTGAAGATCGAGAACGATCAAGAATCCGAGTCAACACAACGACTGGAAGACTTCTTACCACCACATTCGATACATCAGGAGGAAGACGGATACACCTCATCGACACAGGAGCAGGAATTAATTTAATTAAAGAATCAAAAGTCAATAGCGTTATAAAAAAGACAGAACCGCGAACATTTTTCATGGGACAAGACCGTTACACTACAGACAGATACGTTAAAATTCGAATCTTTGACCAATCACATCAATTCTTTGTTTTACCAGACAACTTTCCTTTAATAGAAGACGGAATCATAGGGCTACCGTGCTTAGAAAAGTATCAATACGAAATCTCTAATGATAAAATCAAGCTTAACGACAATGTGCTATATTTTCAGAAACCAGCCACAGTACAACCAGGAGAAGTCAAAGTTCAGACAATCTATCTCGAAGGCAAACCAACGCGAGTATGCTTCTTCAACTTTGGTGAGACAAACAAAGATATCTCTAACCAAATTTATAACATAAACGAAATAGACCAGATTGCAAAATTTAAAACCATAGTGAGAACAAGTCATATAGAGAAAAATCTCCGCGAGCCTATTGAGAAAATTTTGATCCATTACCTAGACGTGTTCAACTTAGAAACCGATACCCTACCCTGTACTAACCTCGCTAAACACACTATAACTCTGAAAGAAAATAAGATTATTAATACCAAATCGTATAGACCTCCGGAATGTCACAAGCAGGAAATCGAAAAGCAAATGAATGACATGCTCAATAAGAAAATCATCGAAGAATCGGATTCACCGTACAATTCTCCTGTATGGGTAGTACCCAAAAAGGCAGATGCTTCAGGAAAACAGAAGTGGAGGATAGTTATCGATTTTAGAAAATTGAACGAATTAACAGACCAAGACGCTTACCCTTTACCAGACATCGACGACATACTTAGCCAATTAGGAAACGCTAAATTCTTTTCAGCCCTAGACCTATCCTCTGGTTTCCACCAAATTCCTATGGATCCTGACTCAAAGAAATACACAGCCTTTAGTACACCTCAGGGACACTTTCACTATAACAGAATGCCTTTTGGACTTAAGAATGCACCAGCTACTTTTCAACGAATGATGGACACAGCACTTAGAGGACTAGTTAATAAACACTGCTTCGTTTACTTAGACGACATAATAATTTTCGGAGACACGATAGGGAAACACAACGAAAACTTAGCTATGGTACTTCAGAGACTCAGAGAACTTGGACTAAAGATACAGCCAGACAAATGCGAATTTCTAAAACCCGAACTAGAATACCTTGGACACATAGTAACCGCAGAAGGAGTCAAACCAAACCCTAAAAAGATACTAGCTGTAGAAAATTTTAAAGTACCCACAACACCGACAGAAATCAAATCATTTTTAGGATTATCCGGATACTATCGAAAATTCATACGGAACTTTTCAAAGATCGCTAAACCATTGACAGACTTGACACAAAAAGACGTACCATTCCACTGGACAGACAAACAGCAAAGCAGTTTCGAAACCTTAAAACAAAAGCTATGTGAAGCACCCGTTTTAACATACCCAGACTTTAACAGACAATTCACTCTAACGACAGACGCCAGTAACGAAGGTATAGGAGCAGTGCTATCACAAGACGGACACCCATGTTGTTATATATCGCGAACACTTAATGCACCTGAACGAAACTACACGACAACAGAAAAAGAATTATTGGCTATCGTATGGGCAGTAAAGAGACTGAGACAATACCTATTAGGACGAAAGTTCATCATACGCACCGACCACCAGGCACTTAAATGGTTAAACAACTGCAAAGATCCTTCTTCAAGGTTAATGAGATGGAGACTGAAATTGGAAGAGTATGAATACGAGATCGAATATACAAAAGGAAAGGATAACACAGCCGCGGACGCGTTGTCAAGAGTACATGCAATCACCACGCAACAAGACGAAGAAGATCCCGAAATCCAAAACCACCTAAAGATTTTTGACGAATGGGAAAAGGATGAAGCAATACCAGCACGTTTAAAGATCGTACCAAATGACCATACGTTCTATCAGCTAACCAAGACGGAATTAGGCAACTACGACAAAACAAACTGGCTGAAGAAGATATACAAAATACTGCAGAAAAATACGAAGATTGGAATCGGAGACAAGGCACTGACCGAAATTGAGAAAAATAGGATCAAGATCATACTAATGTACTTCAACGACCGATATAAAACGATCTACTTCGCATGGGAACCTATACGAGAACTGACGGAAGAAGAAATAGAGACGATATTGAAAGAAAATCACAACGACGCCACCGGACACTTCGGAATACAGAAGACCTACCAGAGAATAAAGGATAAATTCAAAATACCACACCTAATGGAGAAGATAGAAGATTATGTAAAGAGATGCGACGCCTGTCAAAAGGAAAAATTAACAAGAATCAGACCCAAAGAAATGCCAGTAATATCGGACACGCCAATTGAACCGAACGACAAGATAGCTATGGACATTATAGGCCCAATGACAAAAACCAAGAAAGGAAATCAATTTATACTCTCTATACACGATGACCTAACGAAATATCTCATACTAGTACCACTAAAAACACAACAGACAGAATCGATACTTAACGCATTATTAGACCATTACATATACATATTTTCAGCACCTAAAACAATACTCACCGACCAGGGACAAAACTTTGTTAGCGAACTAATGACGAAATTCGAGGAAGCATTTAAAATCAAACACGTAAAGACCACATCCTTCCATCCCCAATCCAACGGATCCTTAGAAAGAACTCATGCTACGGTAAAAGATTTAATACGAACTAGCTTACACGACAGTGACAAGGAATGGGACGATATTCTGAACTTCATTTGTCTAGGATACAATACTTCTATTCATGAAGCAACTGGCTTTACACCTTTCGAACTCACCTTCGGTAGAAAAGCTAACCTACCCTCATCCATCGCGAGAACCACAGGTTTCACCTATGATGAAATGTTTTCACTTTGGCAAAAACAATTAAATAGATATTTAACATTGGCTAGGGAAACTCTGTTGAAGAGTAAAAAGAGATATCAAAGGGACCAACAAAGAAAGATTGTCAGAACTCAGGCAATATTTAAAGAAGGAGATTTTGTGTTAATACACAACGACCATAAAAAAGACAAGTTAGATGTTGAATGGTTAGGGCCATATAGGATACAACGAATCAACACACCATACTATGAAATTTTTGTAGACAATCAAGTCAAAAAGATACACGGTAACCGATTAAAACCTTACTTTGCAGGGCGATCACCATCACCTTTACCGGGAACCTCGTATACGGATTAGATTTAGTACCCTTAGAGGATAGTTCCATATTCCACGAGGAAATAAATAAAGCGTACTTGTATACCTCTAAAAGCAGAAAATCAATACATAGCCATTCCAGAGAAACCATTCGAAATCAATGTAATTTGTGGAAAGACAACAACAACTATTAAACTCAAAAAACCATCATTGTTGCGATCTGCTGAAACATGTGACTTAATATACGGTGACAACCATATGAACGTAGGAGCTACGAAAATTAACATAACGTACGAGATCAGGATTAAAACCATACCATTAGGAAATGACACAGACTTGCATTAGATACTAGACACTTTAGAAAACACACCAAAAATCTTCAGTAACATTAACAGCTACCAGAATACTTTAGACCAAATAACTGACAGGACAAATCAATTGACTTATTCACATAGAATCGAAAGCATTAAACACTGGGGACTCACAACACTACAAATAGATGGCTATGTTTCCCTTGGACTATTAGGAGTATATGTATTAAATAAGATAGGAATCTTTAATTGTTTACCTAAAATACTTTGTATCCATTCATTATTTCGTAAGACTAAGAACAATACGCAAACCATTAACAATGTAACACCAGCACCTGTACCTCTAGCGCCGCTAAACATTTGTACAGAGGTACCGGTAATAGAGTTTTCTTCCGATACAGGAAATAGGCATATTACATTCGAACCAGGTAAAGCAAGATTCCACAAGTCCATTCTCAAGAGAAAGTAAAATTTTGGAGGACCAAAATCAATCTAAGGAGGGGGGTATGTAACACCCGAAGTATGCCGGATCACTTGTATTTCAACACGACAGGGCAACAACCCGGAATATGCCGGATCATCTGTATTTCCACATCACCTGCACACGACAGCATTCGCCGACTCGATACTAATGACCCAAAAACTGCATTATGTCGAATCATCTCTATTTCAACTGCGCACAACAGCATTCTCCGAATCGACACTAAAAAATCATTACTCACCAATAAATTTAACTATAAGTATGGGAACATTCCCAAGGCAGTTAATCTTGACTGAACCTCCGTAATTGTAACTTCGTTTTAATAAATCTGTAGTTTTCTTGTACCTTCAAATATTTCGTCCATTTTTACGTTACACTGTCGTGGCACACGCCGACCAGATACCATCCACACAGTTCGCATAGCGCCTTCCATTCCAGCAAAGCGCCACACTTGCTCAAAATGAAGGTTTTTTTTTAAAGAGAAATCAGCCACATTTACTACGAAGGGGATCATTCCATGTGCATTCGATCATTTGTTGGGGTATACGTCTCGGATTTTAACGACATTGAAATACGTTGTAGTCCAAGCGAAAGTGGAAGAAATCCGAAACAATACTCGCAAGAGTGTCCGATATCGCGTATGATGACTCAATTGCATAATAATTTGTAGAATAAGAAGAATTAATTCTACGTAAATTGCATCGTTTTGTCTTGCAACACGAAAAAATGTATATGGAGAACTTCTGAATTCTATCTCATCCATGCAGAGCGGCCGTCGTCGTGTATTAGCGACGACCATCCCCATTCAGAGCGGCCGCCGTCGTGTATTCTCGACGACCAAAACCGAAAATTGGAAAAGCGAGAGTGTACGTACAACATTTGTTTTGCAGGCGTCTACGGTTATAAATCTTTGTGCGCCAACGTTGTACGGGTCTCAACATGTGCTGCTCTTAGTTGGCTTAAAAATTACGAAATCGGCAGGTAAATTCGGAAGGATTTTCGATTTATGACGCACTTGGTTTATGATCGGTACGTTGCCGTTAGGGATTCTTATACCTGGCCTTGGTCGCGTGCTTGTAATTTCGTGCGTAAGTTAATTTGCCAAACAACTCGGGTGAATACGGCTGACACTCTGAAGATTCTGTTTTTTTGTGCCGTCTTGGGAGACCTTGACCGTTGGTGGCGCATGGAAAATTTATTCTGTCATAACCATTCGCCTTGGAATGGCGAAAAAATAACCGATGCTTTGGCTGTAAAGCGCACGGGGAAAACGGCAAATCTGGTGGCCAAATGTTTTATTGCTGTCCGCATGCCGACAGCAATCTGCAAATTTTCTTAAAAAGCACATCCACCCCCACCATGTCGTTGTGGGGGAGGGTACACCGAAAAAGCATATAACGCGCTGCAGGGCAAGATCTCAGCACCATTTTTTGGCCTACCATCCAGGAGTGTTTTTTGTATAGCTCGCGACTTTAGTTGACATGGAGTGCTCGAATTTAACGTCGGCCGTGATGACGGTAGCAGCAATTGTTCATACAATTGGTGTGTACCGGCGCAATGTCCGGACTCTTGAAGACGAGCAGCAGCGGCGAGACCCGGAGGTTTCGCGGAGAAGGAGGCACCGCTACGGAGTGCACCCTTTGTGTCGTAATCGCGAGACAGAAGGTGACTGCGTATTAATTACGCAGATGCTAACAGATATGGAGGACCACTTCTATGGGTATTTCCATATGTCCCGGAATTGTTTTGAGGACCTATTGAGAAAAATAGGGTCCCAGCTGGTCCGAGAAGACACCAGGTTGAAGAAGCCAATCGGACCAAAGGAACGATTAGCTGTATGTTTACGGTAAGTGGGTTTGCAGCTAAAAACACTTTTTTATTGCGTTTGCTAAGACGATATTTATACAGGCAATAAACCGAAAAACTTTTATCACTGTTTCAGGTATTTGGTTACGGGAGAATCCCTGAAATCATTAAGCTACAGCTTTCGAATGGGCCACTCAACCGTGCATAAGATCGTCAGGGAAACGTGCCGCATCGTTACCTCAACACTGCTGCCGGAAACAATATTCACGCCCAGCGTGGAGAAGTGGGAAAATATCCGGCAGCAGTTTTGGGAGAAATGCGGGTTCCCGAACTGCTTGGGGGAAATTGACGGGAAACACGTTACAATTCAGGCCCCAGCGAACTCTGGATCAATGTTTTACAATTACAAAAAAACATTTTCCATAGTTTTGCTGGCCCTGGCGGATGCGGATGCAAATTTCATCGCCATCGAGGTTGGCGCTTTCGGGCGCAACAGCGATGGCGGGATTTTTGCGAATTCCGAATTGGGGCGAAGAATGATGAGCGGGGCTTACCCGATGTTGCCCGACATTAATTTGCCGGGCACATCGGTCAGTGTCCCGTCTGTATTTCTTGGAGACGAGGCATTCCCGCTGAGGACAAATCTACTGAGGCCGTACCCGGGCAGCCGCGCAGAGGGGGACGCTGCAATGTCAACATTTAATAAAAAATTATCGATGGCCCGCCGGGTCGTTGAAAATGCTTTCGGCATATTGACGCAAAAGTTCCGGATATTCAAACGCCGGATTCAAGCAACACCGGACAACGCGGATCACATAATTACTGCAACGTGCGCATTGCATAATTATATACGGACACACGAGGCAGCTGGTGGGATGGAACGGCCCATCGAAACGGACACGACGACCCAGGGTGGAGGCATCTTCAGGAACCTGAGCCACCACGGATCCAACGCCACCCGAGAGGCCTTCGACGTGCGGGAAAGATTTTAAAACTTTTTCCAAACCGCGAATATTTAAAGTATGTAGTTAGTTTTAAGTTAGTTTTAAGTTAGTTTTAAGAGTTACAGGAATTAGCAAACCTGAGTTCGCGCTATTTGTAACAGTATAACTTTTTTAAAATTAGATCAAACGACTGGAATGTCATTGAGAAGTTAGAAGGATTAGTTCATTAGGCGAGGTGCAAGAAAGTTTCTGAAAAAAATTTCGAGTTGGTTGGAGTCACAGAAGGAATAGTAGTGGTTGGTTTTCCCAGTTTTTTATCTGGGCATGTGTAGCGGTCGTCGATGTAGCGATCAGCAAAAAAGCTGACAGCCGAGCGGAAAAGTAATAGGAGTAGCCGCGTAAGCAAACGCGTGACACCGCGAGGTCACATCGGCGCGTGCCGTATTAAAAAACGCTAACGTACCAAAAATGTTCGACCGATCACTAATATATAAAACGCGATCGGACACGAGCGGAGTACAGTCTCGTACACAACCGCCTTCAGTGTACCTTGTGTAAGTTCTACCAAATAAAGATCGCTGTGATCCCTACACGCATACATACTCCTTCAGTGGTGACCCCGACGTGATCACAGGTTAATTCTTTATTACTATTCAACACATTACCACTAAAAAGGCAAGATGTCCGCACCAGGCACATCGGCGTCCGAAGCTTCACACGCGGTTCCGGAGATAAACCGTGTCGGCGTTCGCATTCCGCCGTTCTGGCCTGAACAACCGACTGTTTGGTTCCATCAAATAGAGGCGCAATTCGCGATCAATGGAGTCACGGCGGACGCAACCAAATTTTATTACGTAATGGCACAGTTGGATCGCAAATATGCTCTGGAAGTGCAAGACATTTTCTCTAGTCCCCCGGAGAAAAATAAGTACGAGACGCTAAAAAACGAGCTGGTTCGGCGACTCTCAGCGTCGCAAGGCCAGCGTATCGAGCAACTCCTGCAGAAGGAAGAGATCGGGGATCGGACGCCATCCCAGTTCCTCCGCCACATGCAGAGCTTGGCAGGTGGAGCGGTATCGGAAGAATTCCTGCGCACATGGTGGGCACAAAGGTTGCCGGCCATGACTCGTGCCATAGTCAACTCGCAGGCCGACCTCCCGCTCAGTAAACTTGCGGAGATCGCCGATAAAATTCGCGAGAGCAGCGCACACACGGAAGTCGCAAGCACCTCGCATGACAGTTCGTCAGAGAAACTGTTTGAGCGGTTAGAGGAGCTAACGCTGCAGGTGGCCGAATTAACGCGGTCCCGCTCACGAGGACGGTCGAGGGACAGTTTCCGAGAGCGGTCGAGCTCATCGGGAAGAAGGTACCCGTCCAGGCGAGCGAGAGTAGGAACCCCGTCGACTAAAAAAGACCACTGTTGGTATCACTGGAAATTCGGGGCCGCCGCAACAAAATGTAAGGCACCGTGCAGTTTCCAGGCGGGAAACGAGGGGGCACGCCACTGAGCGCGGCAATCAGTGACGGTCCACGGCTCAGCCGCCTTTTCGTCATCGACCAGCGTACGAAAGAAGAGTACCTGGTGGACACTGGTTCGGACCTATGCGTCTATCCACGGGCGCACGTCAAAGGTCGAACCGAGAAGACAGGGTACGAGATGTTCGCGGCAAATGGGTCCGTTATCAGCACCTACGGCGTACGGACGGTCAACCTGGACCTGGGTCTCCGTCGCGCGTTCCAGTGGAGGTTCGTCGTGGCCGATGTCTCGAAGCCCATCATCGGAGCCGATTTTTTATCCCACTACGGGCTACTGGTGGACCTGAGGAATCACCGATTGCTGGACCAGCTAACGTCACTGTCGGCTACCGGTAGGCGAGCAGAGGGCAACATTCCGTCGGTGAAGACCATCCTCGGCGACTCCCCGTACCAACGATTGCTGGCAGAGTTCCCCGACATCGTGCGCTTGACAACGAACCCGCGTAAGGTTAAACACGATGTTGTACATTACATTAACACCACTCCCGGGCAGCCGATCTTTTGCAAGCCGCGCAGACTTTCCCCCAACCTGTTTAAGATCGCGAAAGCGGAATTCGAGGATTTATTTAGCCAGGGCCACATACGACCGTCAAAGAGCCAGTGGGCGTCAGCTCTACACATGGTTGCAAAGAAGGATAACGGATGGAGGCCCTGTGGTGATTATCGCGCTCTCAACGCCCGTACTATCCCTGATCGTTACCCTCTACCGCACATTGAAGATTTCGCGCGAACGTTGTGCGGAAACACGATCTTCTCGACGATCGATCTGGTCCGCGCGTATCACCAGATCCCGGTACATCCGGACGATGTAGAAAAAACCGCGATAGTTACGCCTTTCGGTCTGTTCGAGTATACTTCGATGCCGTTCGGGTTGAGGAACGCCGCCCAAACGTTCCAACGTTTTATCGACAACGTGCTCCGAGGGCTAGATTTCTGCTACGCCTACTTAGACGATATTTTAGTCGCGTCTAAGAACGAAGAAGAGCACAGGGAACACGTTAGGCAGCTGTTCGCACGTTTAGAGAAATACGGGATAGTGATAAACCCAACGAAATGCGTTTTCGCCGCGCCCGAAGTGAGGTTCCTCGGTTACACCGTGAATGCGCAAGGCACAAAACCGCTCGCGGACAAAGTAGACGTGATTAGAAAATTCCCTACGCCTACGACAGCTAGACAATTGCGCCGTTTCTTAGGAATGGTTAATTTCTATCGACGCTTCGTCGCGAACGCCGCGAAAATACAGGCTCCCCTCAACGCGCTCCTAAAAGGGCGAAAAATAAAGGCAGACGCGCCCATAAAATGGACGAGCGAAGCGGAAACCGCCGTGAACGCGCTAAAGGACGCTTTAGCCAACGCCGCATTATTAGCGCATCCGCGTAAAAACTCGCAGCTCGCGATCATGGTAGACGCGTCGGACTTCGCGTTAGGCGCCACGTTGCAACAGCGACTTGGAAATTCGTGGCAACCCCTTGGATTCTTCACGAAATCTCTGTCGCCTCCGCAACGAAAATATAGCGCATACGATCGCGAACTATTAGCGGTATACGCGGCTATTAAGCATTTCCGTCACGCGTTAGAGGGCCAATCATTCACGGTATATACCGACCATAAGCCGATCACGTACGCGTTCAAGCAAAAGCCGGAAAAATGCACGCCCAGGCAATTCAGATATCTCGATTTCATAGGACAATTTACATCCGACATACGGCATATTAGCGGGAGAGACAACGAGGTGGCGGACGCATTATCGAGAGTAGAGACAGTCACAGCGTCGGTCGATTTCAAAAAACTGGCTGTTTCACAAGAGACAGACCGCGAACTGAAAGAATTACTCGCGGCGTCCGACACTTCGTTGCAATTAAAACGTATAGGCCTAACGACGGACGGAGACACTCATGTTTATTGCGACATCGCTACAGGAACCGCGAGACCATTCGTAACGAAACCTTTCCGAAGGCAAGCATTCGACTCACTGCACGGTTTGGCGCATGGAGGAATAAAGTCGACGGTCAAGTTAATAAAACAACGTTTTGTTTGGCCATCAATCGAAAAAGATTGTCGCGAATGGGCTCGCAGCTGTTTACAATGCCAACGGGCAAAAGTAAGTAGGCACGTAGAAAGTCCTGTCGGCACCTTCGTTCCGCCGTCCACTAGGTTCGAACACGTACACATCGACCTGGTAGGACCACTACCGATCTCGAGAGATAAAAGGTACTGCCTAACGTGCGTAGACCGTTTCACACGCTGGCCAGAAGCATTTCCCCTAGAAAACATCGAGGCCGAAACAGTGGCTAGAGCATTTGTCGCCGGGTGGGTAGCGCGATTCGGAACTCCCCTACGCGTCACGACCGACCAGGGTCGGCAATTCGAATCACAACTTTTTAAAAACCTAAACGCGCTCCTGGGTGTAAAACACTTAAGGACAACCGCGTACCATCCAGCGGCGAATGGGCTAGTGGAACGATTTCACAGGCAGCTCAAAGCGGCAATTAAATGCCATAACGACGAGCGATGGACGGATGCATTACCAATTGTGCTGTTAGGCATCCGTACCGCCCATAGAGTAGATTTAGCGGCATCAGCGGCCGAATTAGTCTACGGCGAAAACCCGCGTTTGCCTGCAGAGTTTCTAGTACCCTCATCGGAAAACAACAAGGGACCTTCGGAGTTCGTAAACCAACTTCGCGAATACTTTCACAACGTCCGGCCAACGGAGGCGAGCCGACACGGAAAAAAGAAAATTTTCGTGTTCAAAAACCTGCCGACGGCCACGCACGTATTTCTACGCACGGACGGTGCGAAAAATTCGTTGCAACTCCCATACGAAGGACCGTTCCCCGTTATTTCCCGATCAAATAAAACATATACCATTCGGATAAGGGGCAAAGAAACAACGGTGTCCATAGATAGGTTGAAGCCAGCGTATGTATTCGAAGACACCGCCTCGCCAGAAACCGTCGAAGACGAAACGGCGTCACAAAAAATCCGAGAAACCGCGAGAGGTAAGACAACAGTACACATTCAACGACACGTTCAAACGCGCTCAGGCAGACGCGTGCGATTCCCAGACCGCTTACAACTCGGTCGCCGCTAAGAAATCCAAACTTGTAAATAGCGTTAGGATAAGATTGTAAATAATTAGATTTAAGTAACCTATATAAGGCAAACTATTAGCGGCGAAGTAAAACATAGGTCGTTTACACTGGAAAGGGGGTGATGTAGCGGTCGTCGATGTAGCGATCAGCAAAAAAGCTGACAGCCGAGCGGAAAAGTAATAGGAGTAGCCGCGTAAGCAAACGCGTGACACCGCGAGGTCACATCGGCGCGTGCCGTATTAAAAAACGCTAACGTACCAAAAATGTTCGACCGATCACTAATATATAAAACGCGATCGGACACGAGCGGAGTACAGTCTCGTACACAACCGCCTTCAGTGTACCTTGTGTAAGTTCTACCAAATAAAGATCGCTGTGATCCCTACACGCATACATACTCCTTCACATGTATTGAAAATTTAAAACAGTGTTTCATTGACTCGGATAAATTGTGGCCATGCTGGAAAAGTCACAAGTTTTGGATGATAATCGCAACAAACTATTTATCCAAAACTTATGACAATTCCAGCATGGACATAATTTATTCGAGTGAATGAAACAGATGTTTCAAATTTTCATTACATGCTTAGGTAAAAATGCTGAGAGAATCAACTGTTACTGTTCTTTTTGCGACTCCAACCAACTGAAATTTTTCCAAAGACTTTTCCCGCGCCTCGTCTAATCAGCCAATCCTGCTAACTTCTCAATACAATTCGAATCATTTGATCTAATTTTTAAAAAGTTATGTTGTTTCGAATAATGTGGACACAGTTTTGCTAATTTCTGAACCCATTCAGTAAGGAGCAAAACTGAGTCCACGTTATTTGAAACAACACAACTTTTTTAAGGTGGTTTTTGAGTTGCTTGAAGTCGCGAAAGGAATAGTAAAAGTTGGTTTTCTCAGTTTTTGTATAAAATGTAGGGGATCTTCCGTTTTCATAAAACACATGTTTCAAATTTTCATTAAATGCTTAGGCAAAAATGCTGAGAGAACCAACTGTTACTGTTCTTTTTGCGACTCCAACCAACTGAAATTTTTCCAAAGACTTTTCCGCGCCTCGTCTAATGAGCCAATCCTGTTAACTTCTCAATACAATTCAAATCATTTGATCTAATTTTGAGAAAGTTATGTTGTTTCGAATAATGTGGACTCAGTTTTGCTAATTACTGTTTATTTAGAATAAGCCGGTTCAAAGCGTTAGGCATAAATACATGTAAGTAGGTATAAATAGGTATACACGTTAGGTAAGAGTAGGCCTAGGTAGGTACAAGTAGATGTAAGCGTCAGGTATAAGTGGGTGTAAATAGGTATAAATAGGTATAAGCGTTTGGCGTAAGAGATAGAAAATAAGGTAACTGTAAGTTAGAAATAAAAGTAGTTTAATTTTAATTTAAATTTTAATGTTACTCTCGAGTTTGATTTAAGGAGAAGGATAAAAAACTGTAAGAATTTTTTAAGTAACCAAATTCATTTGTGTAAAATATTATGTAAGGCAATCTAGCTTAATCTATCTTAAGATGAATGTACATGTGAACTATTTAGAAATAAAAAATTGTTATCGTAAAAATGCCATGTGAAAGTTCAATTTTGATTTCAATTTTAATTTAAATTTGTTTTACTGCTTCTTTAAATTCATCTGCTTATACTAGATTCGCTCCCGGTATGCGTATACATTTTTCTTTACTTGATTGATTCTTTTTTTTTATGTCTAACTATGTAATAATCAATGGTATGTTCGTAGATTTCTTTTAGAAACAATATCTAAATATTAAAAAAATAATTGTAAGGTAAGATTCCCTAACCCTAGTAATACCTTACCTGGTACTGATGATCGACAGAGTCATTAAGCGAGTAGAGAAAAGAAAAGGTGAACATAAAGGTAAAGGTAAACGGACGGGCTACAGGTACAAAATAATAAAACACGGACACTTTGTCCATCCATTTTTACGAAACTTTTACAAAACCGTTTTCTCTATAACGGAGTATTCAGAACTGGAAGACACGTATAGATTAACTGCAGAAAAAATATTTAATACTACCCCAATAAAGAAGATGTGTAACGAAAAATTGATGATGTTAACATTTGCTCCAAAATTTTTTTTGCGAATTTTACCTTAAAATTATTTTTTTAATATTTAGATATTGCTTCTAAAAAATCTACAAACATACCATTGATTATTATATAGTTAGACATAAAAACAGAATTATTCAAGTAAAGAAAAATGTATACGTATACCGGGAGCGTACCTAATATAAGCAGATGAACAGTCGATCGCCGAACAGACGCGCTGCGGAATGTGGTTAATACTTTTAGATGTAATACGTTGACATAGTAAAAATACGTCTATATAAGGGAAGAAGGGGAATAAAATTTTGTGTACGCAAAATTTATTATACAAACAAGAATATTTATTAATAATTTTTTCAATAATTTTTACTATAATCTATACTATAATCTAAGTTAATCTAACTTAATCTATCTTAACCTAATAACATTTTTTATTCTAACTTAACCTATCTATGTCTAATGTAATCTAACTTAGTCTACCCTAGTCTAATTAATCTAACCTAACTTACACCTATTCCCCCCTTTCATCCATCTCCATCTGTTCATATTTGGCTATTAATTGACTAAGCTCGAGTTTAATTGCCGATTGATTTCTCGGCTTCAGCAGCGCCACTTGCGAGCACGCCGACAAAAAAAATTCTTGGAGGGGTGTGGTGGGTGGTTTGGCCGCACCGCCGCAGCCCGCCGTCCCCTTCTCGATGAATGTGCGAAGTATCTCTTCGCAGGCTCCAAGCGTCTTGTCCAGGCATTTCTCTTTTTCAACAATGGCTGTTGAATTTGATATCGGCTGTGTGCTGGAGGTCGTCGTGCGTTTTTGACTGCCTCCTTCCTCGCAGTTGTCTTCAACGCTAGAAAATAGAATTTTTAATGTAAAATAGAATTTAAACTATTTGTTGAATATTTATTACACATTTCTCACCTCTGGAAACCCCCAGTACTCGATATCATCGTTCTTTCTTCAAAGTATGGGGATAAAAACTGCAGGCTCTCCCAATGCCTATATTTTCTAGGGGCGGTGCTCGCCGCCTGGCCACTCCGCACCGTCCGTTCTTTCATCCTGTATTTTCTATACAAATCTCTAATATTGTGCCAGCGTTTTTTACACTTTTGCGCTAGAACAGAAATATTTTATAATTAACCTTTTGTCCGTGTGCATCAAGGAGCTCGTAGGGTACACCGGAGCAACGTAATAGAATGGGGGTCAGTAATGTATACAGTCAAACCTGCTTTTGTAGATAGAGACCGCACAGATGAAACCGCAAAAAAATAAAATATTGATTCAGTATTCTCACCTTAAGCAGGGACAAATTTAAATCATTCGTAGAATTAAAGTCGGAAATTTCAATTGGTCTCAACAACATTGGTCTCGTAAAGGTTTCGAAGAACTACACAAAAACAGGTTTGACTGTAAAGTAAGTTGCTATTAAAATACAGTGATTACTTACCTTCTGTATTTAGTTCGGCGCCTATCTCCATCCATGCTGCGTCCTTGTATTTCGCATCAAGGTACTTGGGGTGGCGAAGGTTATACAAAAACTCGCGACTCCTGACACACTCGATTAGACGTTCGTCTTGCATGGTTTTGATGCTAGTTATCAACACGCTGTCAGAACTAGAACTGATTTTTCCGACGAATTTCTCCACGCAGGTCACCTCGTAGCTAAGCTCTGTACGGGGGGTACGGGGTACGGTACGAAATTCCATTAAGCTAAACAGTTGTACGTACCTGCATCGGGGTGCTTAGCGAGTTTTCATCGGGTCGTCGTGAAATTTTTGCTATGGGTGTGCGGGATTCCCGAAAATATTGGGGATTCTCGTAAAATATCTGGGATTGCCGAGAATATTCAAGATCCCAAAAATGTTCGGATTTTTAGACAATGTACGGGATATAGCAATAATATCTGGGATTCCAGAAAGTGTTGTTATTCTTGAAAATTTTAGCAATTCAGCAAATGATGGCATCATAAACCCCTGAGTTTCTGAAAGATCGTGCCGACCCTTAATCATAAAACCTGCACGGTCACACCTAGCAGTCCCAAAAAGGTGCGCCTCGAGCGCAAAGGATGGTACGGATGAATAAACGGCGATTGTTATCGACGCTGCCCGATTTGCCTCTTTTATTTGCTCTTACGCAGTGACTCAAACAATTGATCAAATATTTGAACAAAAAGAAAACAAGTCACAGTACACCTTTCTTAGAATCTTGCTTAAGACTGTTAATATATAAACGACAAATGTTAACATTGCGTCGGTACTTCACGACAGTTTAGGCCCTGTAATCGTACAAAACGAACGTGTATTACGAATTATATTCTGTGTATTATTTGATCAATTATTTGTGTTAAGCTCAATTTGTGAAAAATTCTTATATTTTTGGCATTCCTTAGCACAAATATAATTACTGGTAACTCAACGTCATTTTTAAACTTTCGAGAATACGTTTGTGATAAAATAATAAATGAAAAGAAATATTTCTAGTCATATTTCATAATGAGACCAATAAAAGCAAGTAAAATATCAGAAATTAAAAAGTTAATAACATCTGGGCTTTCTCATCGCGAGATTTCTAAGAAGGTACTGTACTCTGTTGGTACTGTGTCTTCAGTATATATATATATACGTAAAACTTTAAAAGAAAACATACTAAAATGCAACGCGCGGCTGCCGCTCTGAATGGGGATGGTCGTCGAGAGTGCCTATGATGAGAGTGCAAATGCTTGTCATTTGGCGCCTAAGATCTTACGACGCAACAATAACCAAACAATACAAAACCATTTTAATTTCGCCATTTGTACCGTGCCACCATTTTTGGGAAGTCTATCGTTTGGCCCATCACAGCCGCGCCCGTAGTCCCAGTGTTTTGGCTTCGACGTCACACGCCACATAGTATGTGTGACCGCTGTAGCCGATATTTGGACTGTAGCCGAAAATGCGTGTGAAAAGAGGCCTGTCCCTTGCGCTCTGATCCAATCGGCCTCGCATTCGCGCCTATGGTCCGTCCAACGAGACCGAGGCAGCGAAGCACCAGCGTGCGTCCTTTGCTAATTATCTTGTATAATGGTAACTTCAACTCTGTCGCACTCGAGTAGCTATGTTTACGTCTACTGCTTCGTCCCATTGGACGAGATATAGATACGCGCCATCGCATTTCTGCCACCGAGATATACAATTTTTCGTGTCGCGAGACAAAACGATGCAATTTACGTGGAATTAATTCTTCTTATTCTACAAATTATTATGCAATTGAGTCATTACACGCGATATCGGGCACTCTTGCAAGTGTTGTTTCGGATTTCTTCCACTTTCGCTTGGACTACAACGTATTTCAATGTCGTTAAAATCCGAGACATTTACCCCAACAAATGATCGAATGCACATGGAATGATCCCCTTTCTAATGTGGATACTTCCTTAAAAAAAAAAATAACTATTCTCGTTTTTACAATGTATGTATAATTTACGTTAATATATAAGGACGTGCGATGCTGTTTCACGAAGAGGCAGGAACGACTCCTATCTCCATACCGTTGTAAAAGAGAGATACCGATAGTTTACCTAAGGAGCTGTAGAGCTCGTAAACCTTTTTTTTTGTGCCCCGCACAGCAGGGGGGTCGACCCAAGCGGCCGCCGTCAGAAAATAGTCGACGGCCGGCGCCGATCTTGGCCAAATCCTCGGTGCCAAGCCCTAACATGGCTTTTGCCTAGAATCCGAACCTAGTTGCCACCGGCCGCCGGTAAATATGAATCGACCCTAATTTGGCGCGGCAGGGCCGCGCCTGACGGTCCTGGGCCCACGACGTTCGGCATCCGGCATCGATGTCGGCCTCCGATTGGTCCATTCTCCCGCGAAGAAAGAGTCCGAGCCAATCCCCCGTCGCACGCATTCCTTCGGCGGGCGAGGCAGCCACGAGGTGGAGAAGATGTTGGCCTCCTTGTGCGAAATCCTTCGTTGGCTCCTCCAGGCTGGTAAACCCGGGCTCGGCTTCTCCCTCGTTGCTGTCGTGCGGAAGCTCCTATGGAACGTCGCGGGGAGCGCCTCTCCTCGAGGTTTCCCGCTCGCGGCCAGATAGGAAAAAGGGGTCCGGGTCCCCCTGGGACCCGGATACGATCCTGGAATTCGCGCCGCGCCAAGTGGCGCGACGTTTAAAAACGCATTAGCACTCCGCCCTTGGTCTTTTCGAGACCGACTCAGGGAGTGCGCTTGCGAGTGCCGTACGCAAACGCGTGACCGGAAAAGTGGCCCGGTCTTCCGCCACCGGCTCGGAGGGACGTAGGCATTTGTGCCACGTCACAATATATAAGACAATTATTATTGATAGGTGGAAAACAATAAACTGAAATTTATTTCTCTGTAAACAAAGTTTAAATTTTATTCACTCATTCCAACGACTATTTACACTATATACAATCTTACCTGTAAACTAAGAAACGACAATTTAAGCTTATTATTATCACTTCCTTATTCACACTATCTGATCTATTTTATAATGAAGATTCTCTCTATAACTTATAACTTTTAATTATTAAATAACATTTATTATTATAATATGAATCTTAGCACGTCTGTTCTCTTACGTAAGATTCTCTTATCTCCTGTTCTCTTTATATCCAGCTATACTCCCCACTCTACATCGATGTCCCTCTCAAAATTCCTTAGTACTTGTAATTGTCACTGGCGCGCAACGTACAGAGCGCGCTATATTTGAAATGAAGAAATTATATATACATACTACATATATATATATATATATATATACGCCGGCGAGTGGTGGCTCGTCCGGTGGTGTTGTGGGATGGTGATCGTGGAGGTTAAGCGACGTTGGTTTGGGGCCCGTCGAAAGATGGGTGAACGCATAGGTTAGGTGTGAACCTATAGCGAGGATTGTAACCCTGAGGGGAACAATAATAAAAGAATATATATATATACACAGTGGCGTGCAAAAGTTCCCGGTCAGATGGTTTTTGCTATTTTTTTTTCCAAAAAAAAGGCGTTAAGAAATTTTTATTAGAATCATGTATAAGGGCATATGACGTGAAAGAATGCTATAGAAAAAATCAATGCTGCTGATTCTTCATACATGTTTATTTAAAGAATAAGTAAGCTAGCGTGTTCAAAAGTTCCCGGCCAGTTTATAAGCCGGGATAGTATTCAAGTCTGTAAAAGGTCAGTAAGTGTTTATATTCAAATAATATTACGTGGTATTGTTACTTCAGTTGGTAGTCAGTCGCTGAAACGTAAACATGGTTCGAAAGATATCTGTGGAAGTACGCAAAATTGTAATGGAATTGTCGTTAAAGGGAAAGTCATCTCGCGAAATTGCTTCAGTATTGTCTATCGGGAAAAGTACAGTGAACGATACAATTAACAGATATCGTGCAGGATATGGCGTGAAAGATCGCCCGCGGAGTGGAAGACCCCGAAAGACCACTAAAAGAATTGATAGAATTATAAAACGTAAATCACAATTGCGGACTAATATTAGTCGATGTACGGTAACAAGAAGATTACATGATGTAGGACTGTTTGGCAGAGTTAGTGTTAAAAAACCACTAATTAATAAGAAAAATAAAATAGTCCGATTAAGGTTTGCCAAAAAATATTGTGACTGGACTGTTGAAAATTGGAAAGCTGTTCTTTTCCGGATGAATCTAAAAATCTATTCGGCAGCGATGGAAGACAATATGTATGACGTTCAATTGGCACAAGAATATCAAACACCAACTGTTAAACATAGTGGAGGGAGCATTATGGTATGGGGAGCTTTCTCCGCTCAGGGAATTGGTACTCTTATAAAAATTGAGGGTATCATGACTGTGGTGTCACGTATAAAAAAATTTTAGAAATTCATATGCTACCATATGGTGAAAAAGAAATGCCAGAAAATTGGTTTTTCCAACATGACAACGACCCCAAATATGCATCGAAAATCGTAAAAGGGTGGTTGTCTACAAATACAGTACAGGTTTTAGACTGGCCTTCTTAATCTGCGGACTTAAATCCAATAGAGCATCTTTGGGGAGAGATGAAACGTCGAATGAAAAATCATGGAAGTTCCAATAAAACACAATTTTTCAAAATTTAATAGAAGTGTGGAATAAAATACCACACGACTACATTACTCAGTTAATTGAGTCCATGCCTCGTCGCTGTGCTGCTGTTATTGCTGCAAAAGGCATGGCTACGAAATATTAATTATAACATGTTAAATAATGTACTGCAAAATTATTACACAATGAAAAAGAAGCATAATTTTTTTGCTAAACATACTGGCCGGATATTTTTGAACATGTTAATTTACTTATTCTGCAAATAAACAAGTAAGAAAAATAATTAGCGTTGATATTTTTTGTAATATCCTTTCGTGTATTACGCCCTTATATATGATTCTAATAAAAATTTCTTAACGCTTTTTTTTGGAAGAAAAATAGCAAAATCCATCTGGCCGGGAACTTTTACACGCCACTGTATTCCTATATTTCTTCCGTATCTAAGTAAGTCAAAGTTATTCAGATGTCTAAATATACACTACCGGCCATAAGTGTTTACCCACCCTCAAAATAACACAAAAACAAGAGAAATATTAACCAAACAACAATTTTTTTTCATTTATTTTTTAATAGTGCAACATGTATATCTAAAAACAATGTTTTTTCCAATTTTTTTTCAAAAATTATTACAATTATATCTAAATTTTAGTTTCGTCGATATTTCCACCGTGAGCTTTTATTACTGCTTTGCATAATTTCGGCATCCTGTTTAATAATTTTGTGAGTGTGAGTGGTTCTATTCTGGACCATGCATCTTGTAATTGTTGCCAGAGGGTTTGTGTAGATGTTGGGGCCGCTTTTCGTACCTGTCGATCTAGTTCTTCCCATAAAAGCTCAATAGGATTCAGATCGGGGCTATGAGGAGGCCAGGACATAATCACAATTTTTTCTTCTCGTTCCAATTGTTCTAAATACCCACGGCGTAATTTGGAGGTGTGTTTGGGGTCGTTATCTTGTTGGAACACGAAGTTTTCTCCGATTAGTCGCGTTCCAGATGGAAGGGCATTCGTCTCCAAAATTCCTTTGTAACGTTCTTTATTCAATATGCCATCTATTTTGACCAAGTCGCCCACAGATGTGCTCCCAAAACATCCCCAAACCATAACCGATCCTCCTCCGTGTTTTACCGTAGGTGATATGCAGGATTCAATGGCTCGTTCTCCTGCCGATCTTCGGACAAACTGTCTCCGTTTTGAGCCGAATACCTCAAACTTAGACTCGTCGGTCCAGAGCACTTTTTCCAGTCTTCCAATACCCAATCTTTATGCGATCTTGCCCAGGCTAACCGTTTTGCTTTATTTTGTAACGAGCTCGGTTTCTCGCGGCTCGTTGCAACGGACGGGACTCGCGGCCGGATTGAGCTCGCCGTGCCAGGATCCGTGGGATACGCGAGTGGAATAGGCGGGGTGAAATAAACTTCGCAATGGTTACGTTTCAACGGTTACGGCTCGCGGCTCGTTCGTCGGTGCGGTGTCGGACGTCGCGGTTTCGGGACGCGTGTTATCGGGGACGCGTGTTATCGCGGGCCGCGGTTTATCGCGGTGCGGACGTTCGCGTATCGCGGCTTATCAGTTCGCGTCTTATCGGGACGCGATACGACGGGGCCACGGAGTCGACAGCGGGCGACACGCGTGGACGGCCGAGAGCCGATCTCCCTTAGCCTCGGCGACGACTTTCGCCGGTGTCGAGGCCATGGTGTCACGGCTTACGGGCAATCCTCTGCGGAGGATCGTGATCTCGGTGGTGCGGAGACGCCAGCGGGGGTCTTAATCGCACGTTTCCAGGTCACCGGCCGAACGATAGCAACTACGGTCGCATAGTCCGGCCAGGGTTTCGTCCAGGTGGGGGCCGGGGCAACTGCGGTTACCGGGAAAACGGAAAGGACGGCACGAACACCGGAATACTTACAGGGAATCCGTTGTATGTGCGTGTGTGAAAAGTGTCAGTACGTGTTTGTCGTGACTCGAGGATAATACTCTGTATCTAGACTCGCGGGTGGTCCGGAAGCAAAAGAGGCCCGTGCCTGCTCGCGGGTTCCCTTTATGCCCTCAGCACTCTAGGGTGAGGGGCGCGGCGCGGAATGGTTTTCGGCGGAAGTTCCGGTGTTCGTCTCGCGTCCGGTTCGCGCCTTTTCGTAATATGGCGGTTTCCGTTTCCCGCGTAACCCGGTTTCTAGGCGCGGGGGCGCGAAGCCCGGGGTCGATGTCGTTCGGGGATCGTCGGTTACGCTCGGGGGTAGTCGCGGCGGCGCGTGTTCCCGTTCGTAACAGGCCTGGAATATCCAGGTCTGTTACACCCCCCCCTTTCGTCGCGGAACGAGTGAACCGTAACCATATTTATTTCATAGAAAATGAACGTATGTATATTCTGTCTCCATTGCCTTACAAAACAACATTCTATCTGGCCAACATTTGAATGATCCAAAATATAATTCCTTCATCAACGCTAGCGCGAATCGGCGCGAATCTTTTATCGGTCATCGGCGGACAGTATTTCGAATTGTTCGGTTGTTAGACGCATAATAACACAATATACTATATCGGACCGCGGACGGTGTTCTACCTGCTCGGTCAGTATAAAACGTAACGAAAGTATACTTCGACTATTTGGTTCATATTTGAACTGTAACAAAAATGTAATCTCTTAGTCGGTAAATAAGACTAGACTTTATCAGTCGGCGGCGGGTAGAGTTTAATTTCAACCGTGTCTTTTGCCGGCGGTCTGGGCGGCTCGTTGGAGTAACAAAAACATTAGGCTTTATAATTCCTAATTGTCGCGGGCCACACGGCGGTGCGGGGTTTCCCGGCGTACGGTGGGGCGGTCTTGGCTTTCCAGCGGACCGATTTACATTTAACGGCGGATCGGCCTTTCGTTTAACAATGGACCGGTTTTCGGTTACGGCGGACGGTTTTCCGCCGTGCGGCTAACGGCTCTGCCGCCTACGCGACAATTGACTTACGCACTATTTACAACCTAACTTACATGCTACTCTTAACCTAATTGCACACTGTACGCTTAGACCTAGGCAGGATAGAAAAAGAAGAATAAGGAAACTTATGACTAACGCCGGCGCTGCTTAAACTACCTTACGGACTAGCTTATGCACTACACTTAACACTGTCCTGGCTACACTTTTTCCACGACGCGATCCGTTCAAGCGTTCGTTTCGCACTCCCGACGCGATTCACTCGAGCGTTCGGTGGCACTGTTTTTCCCGTCGCGATTCACTCAGCGTTCGGTCACTTTCCCGGCGCGATTCACTCAGCGTCCGGTCACTTTCCGCACGGCACCTTTTAGAGGGGGGCGGGATCCGGGGCCGTCGACTCTCGCCGGATGCAGCGGACCAGGCGCTGGCTCCTATTGAAAATCAGCCGCCAGCGTTCCTCTGTTCCCGGCACCGACACGTACGAGCTGCGTTTGAGGATGTGCCGCAGCGGCACTTCGCAGCATCGGCCATTCGGCAGCCGGAACCACCGGCTCGGCGCTTCGGGGCACCAGCCGGTGTAGGGCACCGGGGGCAGCAGGTGCGGGAACATCTCCTCAGGTTTCATGGGCCGCCCCTCGTTTCTTGGCCGCTCTGACTCGTCTCGCGGTTCCTCCCTGAACGGATCCCGGCGCCCCGCGTTCCTTCGCGGGTTCCTCAACTGCTGTTCGGCGGGCGGGCTCGGCCTCCTCGCTGGCGTGACCTTGCGGGGCGGTGGTGGCGCGTGTCGCGGCAAGTCCTCCGGCCGTTGCTCTGCCCTCGCGGCCTGCGGGGGTGAGGGCAGTCGTGCTTGCGCGATGGCGGGCAGCGGCTCGTCCCAGTGGGAGAGCTCCCCCTGGGGTCGGCGGCGGCTGGTACGGCTAGGGCGGTTGGCGGCACTTTCGGTCGTCGTCGGCGGGGGCACCGGGCGGGCTGACGGTGTCTGCTGCCGGGCGCGTTGGCGGCGCCTTGCTTCCCGGCGCTCCTGGGTCCGGGTGTTTCCCGGACGAGGGTCCTCCGGTTCCGGGGAGGCGGCGGGTGTCCACCAGCGTGAGGGTTCTGGTGAGCCGACCCGACCGTAGCAGGGGGCTGGTGGCCTCCACGGCGTCCGAGGGGTCGTGTCTCTGGCCTCTAGCTCCTTGATCAGATCGGCCCAGCGTGGCATCCTCGCCACTCGGCCGGGCTCCGGCGAGTCCTCCCGCTTGCGGCGGCGGCTCTCGTCCGTGGCGGTGGTCGGGGACGGGTCCTCGGTGGCGGCGGTCGGTTCGGTGACCCAAACCGGTAGGATGGCCGGCGCTGTTACGGCAGGGGGGCTCGTCGGTGGAGCTGCTGGTGACGTTTCCGGGTCGTCGTCCTCGTCGGCGGGTCCCTTGCCGCTGGCCTCGCTGCAGGCCATCGGTGTGTGGGTGGCAGCTGCTGCCTCGGGCCCAGTGACGGCGGCGGGGGGCTCGTAGCGGTCCGGGGCCGGGCTCTCCTCCCGGTCCGTCGCCTGGGCGTCTTCTGGTTCCTCCACGTCCCTGCCAGCGGGCAGGGCCTCCTCGAGCGGCGTGGCTTCCGCAGCGGCGGCTGCGGGACTGGCTTCCGTGGCTGCGGCCTCGTTGGTGGTGGGCCAGCGGATGTCCGGCGTCGGCGGGCGCTGGCTCATATCGGGCTCCTCAAACAGCCCGGCGATGTCCCAAGTCCAATCGGCCATAGCTGGTTGCCTGTGAAAACAGTGTACGGGCGGTATTACTTTACGGGGCCGTCCTCGGGGTCTAGTGGTTGGCTGGGGCGTGTCGGGGCGGGGCGGGGTTGAGCCCGGGTGTCCTTCGCATCGGGCCGTGGGCGCGTACGCCGCTTGGGTTCCCTTGCGTTGGGCCTCGGGTCGTTTGTAGTACTTGGCTGTGCCGGAGGATTTGTAGTACTTGGCTGTGGTGCCGGTTTGAGGTCCTGCACGTGGATGTGCTTGACCCAAGTGCCCTTCGGGTCCCGGAGGTCCACGATGACCGGGGATACTATCCGTCCCACGGTATAGGGCCCACTGTATTTGGGTGCCAGCTTGGCATTTACCCCTTCTGCCTTATTCGACAGTGTGTGTTCCCTTTTCCACACGACCTCGCCTCTTGCCGGCTTCCAGTCTCGATGGCGCAAATTGTAGTATTTGGCTTGTCGGTCGAAGGCTCTGGCTAGATGAATCCGTGCCAGTTCTTGTGCTGCCTTCAGGTTCTTCCATCGTTGTGGGGCTGGTGTGACGGCGGTCCCTGCCGATGCCTCCTGTCCCGGTGTCCGCAGCTCCCTTCCGTGGTTGATGTATGCCGGGCTGTAGCCCGTGGACTCATGCTGGGCGGTGTTAATCGCAAACCGGGCTTCATCCAGCCTCTCGTCCCAGCGGTTGTGTCGGTTTCCCGTATACTGTGCGAGCATGGTCTTTACGACCTTGTTGGCCCGTTCTACTGGATTGCAATGGGGTGCGTACGGCGGTGTTCTTCGGTGGTTGATTCCGGCGTCTCGAAGCAATGTGACGACTGGCTCTCCAATGAACTGCCGTCCATTATCGGAGATTATGATCCTTGGAGCTCCGTGCCTGAGGATGACTTCCTTTCGGATCGCGGCGGCGACGGCTTCGCTAGTCGCTTTACGGAGCGGAACTAGCTCGATCCATTTCGAAAAACGGTCGAGGGCCACTAGCAGCCATATGTGGCCGCGCCGCGATCGTGGTAACGGGCCTATGAGGTCCACGGAAACGGTATGCCACGGCTCGTCCCCCGGGTTAGCATGCAGTTTGCCCGGTGGAGCTTGAGGTGGTGCTTTGTAGGCCTGGCATGTCGCGCACTGGCGAACGTATCGAGACGTCTCCCGAAACATTCCCGGCCAGTAAAAGCGTTGCGCCAGCCGCACCGTAGTTTTTGCGACCCCTAGATGACCAGCGGTGGGGTCGTCGTGGTATTTCTGCAGTACCATGTTCCGTTCTTCCTTGGGCACGCACAGCTTCCAGGCCGTGCTCGGCTCAGGTTCGTTGCTATCCAGCTGGTGAAGGATATGCTTGTACAGTCGTCCGCCCTCGATTCTGTAGTCCGGTTCGGCGGCCGGATTGCTCTTCACGGCTTTGAACATCCGTCGGTACCACGTGTCGGTGCTCTGCGTCGGACGGAGTGCGCTTACTCCGATTTTCGGCGGGATACGGGACAGAGCGTCGGCCACGTGGTTTAATTTTCCGGGTCGGTATCGGATGTCAAAGTCGTATTGCTGGAGCTCGAGGGCCCATCTTGCCAGTCTCCCGGTCGGGCTATCAATTTGTCGGAGCCACCTTAAAGCTTGGTGGTCTGTGACGACCGTGAATTTGTATCCTTCGAGGTACGGTCGCATCTTCCGGATGCCCCAGACGACGGCCAGGCATTCCTTCTCCGTTGCGCTGTACTTGCGCTCGGTCTCGTTGAGCGTGTGGCTCGCGTATGCGATTACCCGTTCGTTGTTTTCCGGGCCCTGGGTGAGTACCACTCCTAACCCATAATCGCTGGCGTCGGTCTGGAGGGTGAACTGCTGTTCAAAATCCGGGCAGGCGAGTACTGGCGCGTCAACCAATCGGGTTTTCATTGTCTGGAAGGCCCTTTCCTCGGCTTCGGTCCATTGCCATTTTGCGTTTTTGCGGGTAAGCCGTGTCAATGGTTCGATGATTTCCGCAAAGTTTGGTACAAACCGACGGTACCAGGATGCCATGCCGTGGAATCGCCGTATGTCTCGGACCGTCTTCGGTGTCGGAATCTGCGCAATCGCCGCAGTTTTCTGCGGGTCGGTCCGTATTCCTTGGTCGTCGACAATGTGGCCCAGATAACAGAGGCTGTCGACGCAGAAGCGGCATTTCTCCGGATTTAACCGGAGACCGGCTTCCCTCAATCGGCGGAATACCTCACGCAGATGATCTTTATGGTCGTCTACCGTTCTGCTGACGATAATAATATCGTCCAGGTAGGCGAATGCGTGCGGCTCCAATTCCGGTCCGATCACTCGATCCAACAGCCGTTGGAACGTGGCTGGGGCGGAGTGCAGTCCGAAGGGCATGACCGTAAATTGGTAAAGTCCGAGCCCGGGTACCGTGAAAGCTGTCAGCGGACGGCTTGTTCTTTCCAAAGGCACCTGCCAATACCCGTTTTTCAGGTCCAACGTGGTGAGGAACCTGGCCCCGCGTAATTTGTCCAGAGTTGCTTGGATATGCGGTAGCGGGTACGCATCCTTTTCCGACCGGTCGTTCAGCTTCCGGAAATCGACGCAAAATCGGTGCCGACCGTCCTTCTTCTTTACGACGACTACCGGCGAGCTCCAAGGGCTGCTGGAGGGCTCGATGACCCCATCGTCCAGCATTTTCTTGACCTCTTGGTCGATGACTGCCTGCATCGCCGGGTTTCGGGGCCGATATCGTTGTTTGATCGGCGTCTCATCGGTCAATTTTATTCGGTGCTGGATCATTGTGGTACGGCCGGCCACGGTCTCGAACCGAGCCAATTCTCGCTCCAGGAATCTTTGAAATTCGTGGTCTTCCTTATCCGTGAGCCTCCGGAGTCCCACCTGCAGGCAGGGTGCGTGCGTTTTCCGTTGCCCGTCTTTGCGGGGGTACTGCGGTACCGGCCACTCGGCGATCTCTGGTGGCGGTGTTATCGAGAGACGCAGCGCAGCGATCGTATGTATGCCCAGAAGTACTGGCGTATTCATTCGCGGCAATACGGTAAAGTCCTCGTCGTATTGCCGATCGTTCGCCGTGAATGTAATTCGGAGCGTGCCAGCTGGCCGGGTATCGGTTCCGTCGGCCAAGTTGATCGTGTCGCCGGACTTCTGTTCCGGGGCCCCGTGTTTACAGGCCCAGTTCCGCATCTCCTCGTTGACGCAGGAGAGCTGGGATCCGGTGTCCAAGAGTGCCTCCACAGTACGGCCGAATATGGAAATTTCCGTGGTCGGTCGCGGCTCGTACTTAATCTTTATCGTGTTCAGTTCTAGCGGGCCCGGCGTTCTCCCCTTGGTGCCGGTCTTGCCGGCGGGCCCCGTGCTCCGTTTCCCGACGGGTGACAATCTCTGGTCAGAATCCCATCTCGGCCACAACGTGAGCAAAATCTCCGGTAGGCATTCCGGCATTCGTACCGATGATGCCCGCGCTGCTTGCACCGCCAGCAGTGCGTTTCCGGATCGTAGACTTCTGGACGTCGGTCATCGTCGCGTACCGGGGCCCTCCGAGGGCTCGGACTCCTGTTGGTCCTCCTGGGTATCGCCTCGTCGTACCGCGGCTCGACGTGGGTCGCATGGGCGGGCATGCGTCTCGCTCGCTCCTCTCTACGCCGTTCGTCCAGTTGTTCGAGGTTCTGGACCCGCCTCTGGAGCGTTTTAAGGTCCGGTATCGTGTCCTCCGGGAACAGCTCCTGGTACCGGGGCAGCATGTTGTCATAAATGACCTCTAACCAGCTGTCCTTCGGCATCTGCGCCCGTCGCATCAGGGTCGTGACTGCGGTCACAAATTTTACGAACGGTTCTCCCGGTCGTTGCAGCCGGGCCATGGCTGCTCGTCTCTGTTGGACCGGCGACGAAGTCGCCGCCCAGGCTGCCAGAAATTCTTCGGCGAATTCCCCCCACGTTGCAATATCGTCTGCGTGGTTCCGATACCACTCCTGGGCCTCGCCCGTAAGTAAGTCCGGTATGGCCCGAAGCAAATCCGTGTTGGGGATGGCGTGGTTTTTCTGGAGCATGGCCAGTCCCTCCAAGAACGCGTGCGGGTCCGAGCCATCGCTCGTGATCCCGGAGTTACGAGCTCGATCGACGAGTCTGTCGGGGTCGTCGACTCGGATCATTTTGCTGGCCTCGGCGGCGGCCGTCATTTTCCTGGTTACAACTCCTTGATTCGCCAGGTTGTCGTAGGCGGTATCCACTAACCGGCCGATACACTCGGCCCACTGCTGTCGGTCCCGCTCCGGGGATCCGAATTTCCGTAAATCCGGCTTTATCTTCCTAGCGGCGGCTGGCGGTGCCCGTATCGGCATGCGGTGCTCCCGGCGAAGCACGTTTTCCTAGCGGGAGAGCGATTTTCCTTCGTCGAGCGGTCGCTCTTTCGTTTCCCACGGTCGTCCCCTTCCTCCTAGGACATGGTTTCTTGGCTCGAAAGTTGCTCCATGGTCCTGGCAACGTATCCAATTCCCCATTTCGGCGATTCGCGGCCGTGGAAACGTCGTACGAGCCTCCGAAAAATTTCCCTTCCCGACGAAAGTGAAATTCCTTCACGGACGTGTGGTACGGCCGGCGGACGCCAGATGGCGCCCGTCTACCTGCACTTCTTCGCGACCGCGACGCGCGGCGGCGCGCGTGTACCAGCGCGCTACGGCGGAGCGGCGCGTGCGCGACGTGATCTTCTCGCGGCGAGATAACCTCTCTCTCGACGCCACGTGGCGGAGAGTCTTGCCGGCAACGTAATAACCGATTAATGTAAATTAACCGGTCCCTGTTCGGGCGCCATGTAACGAGCTCGGTTTCTCGCGGCTCGTTGCAACGGACGGGACTCGCGGCCGGATTGAGCTCGCCGTGCCAGGATCCGTGGGATACGCGAGTGGAATAGGCGGGGTGAAATAAACTTCGCAATGGTTACGTTTCAACGGTTACGGCTCGCGGCTCGTTCGTCGGTGCGGTGTCGGACGTCGCGGTTTCGGGACGCGTGTTATCGGGGACGCGTGTTATCGCGGGCCGCGGTTTATCGCGGTGCGGACGTTCGCGTATCGCGGCTTATCAGTTCGCGTCTTATCGGGACGCGATACGACGGGGCCACGGAGTCGACAGCGGGCGACACGCGTGGGCGGCCGAGAGCCGATCTCCCTTAGCCTCGGCGACGACTTTCGCCGGTGTCGAGGCCATGGTGTCACGGCTTACGGGCAATCCTCTGCGGAGGATCGTGATCTCGGTGGTGCGGAGACGCCAGCGGGGGTCTTAATCGCACGTTTCCAGGTCACCGGCCGAACGATAGCAACTACGGTCGCATAGTCCGGCCAGGGTTTCGTCCAGGTGGGGGCCGGGGCAACTGCGGTTACCGGGAAAACGGAAAGGACGGCACGAACACCGGAATACTTACAGGGAATCCGTTGTATGTGCGTGTGTGAAAAGTGTCAGTACGTGTTTGTCGTGACTCGAGGATAATACTCTGTATCTAGACTCGCGGGTGGTCCGGAAGCAAAAGAGGCCCGTGCCTGCTCGCGGGTTCCCTTTATGCCCTCAGCACTCTAGGGTGAGGGGCGCGGCGCGGAATGGTTTTCGGCGGAAGTTCCGGTGTTCGTCTCGCGTCCGGTTCGCGCCTTTTCGTAATATGGCGGTTTCCGTTTCCCGCGTAACCCGGTTTCTAGGCGCGGGGGCGCGAAGCCCGGGGTCGATGTCGTTCGGGGATCGTCGGTTACGCTCGGGGGTAGTCGCGGCGGCGCGTGTTCCCGTTCGTAACAGGCCTGGAATATCCAGGTCTGTTACAATTTTGTTTGCGTAGAAGGGGTTTTCGCATGACAATTCGTCCATGCAAACCTGCTTTCCGTAAGCGTCTTTTGACTGTTGTCAAACTTACTGGTTCAGGGCGAGATGCATTTATTTCAGCTGTAATTTCCGGTGCCGTTTTTCTTCTATTACGTTTGCTTATTATTGTAATTGCTCGATCTTCTGCTGGTGTGGTTATTTTTGGCCGCCCTGATCGCTTTTTGTTGGATAAACTGCCAGTATCTTCATATTTTTTAACATTGTAGTCCACGGTTCTACGGTTCAGCTTCAATAACTTTGCTATTTCTCTGTTACTTTTTCCGATGTACACCCGAAGTATGCCGGATCACTTGTATTTCAACACGACAGGGCAACAACCCGGAATATGTCGGATCATCTGTATTTCCACATCACCTGCACACGACAGCATTCGCCGACTCGATACTAATGAGTCATTCACTCATGACACGTGAGTCGTGACTCACGAAGTATCGGGCGCCCGAATCAAGCCCGCCCGACTTTCTGCCACCCGACCCGAACCCGAATATCGGGCGGCCCGCACATGCCTACTAATGACCCAAAAACTGCATTATGTCGAATCATCTCTATTTCAACTGCGCACAACAGCATTCTCCGAATCGACACTAAAAAATCATTACTCACCAATAAATTTAACTATAAGTATGGGAACATTCCCAAGGCAGTTAATCTTGACTGAACCTCCGTAATTGTAACTTCGTTTTAATAAATCTGTAGTTTTCTTGTACCTTCAAATATTTCGTCCATTTTTACGTTACACTATGATGGGACACTATTAGAGCGCGCGTTTCAATCAATTTTCGCAAAATTCTTTAGGCACGTGAAAATCAACTGTTTACTGTATGAAAGCTTAATGCAGTATGAAATGCAGTATGAAATTTGAGAAGACTAAGATACCTGTATTACCTGCGTTCATATTCCCTACTGACCGTTATAAAAATTTCAGAAAAATGGGTTTCTTTACCTGAACTTCAAAATTGTCGTTTTTCATAAAAAGCTGTAAACTCATTTACAGTACCTGATTGTGTATGTACAGAATATTTTGGATGTTTTTTATTAGCCTTATAATTAGGATTTAATGCTACGGACATTTTCATAACAATAAAATACCTATTATTTGAATAGTAACGAAATTTGAAGGTGGGTAAACACTTATGACCGGTAGTGTAGGTAATGCGTCATCAGTATCCTCATTATGGTCATTATCATCACTGTCGCCATTATCATCACTAATTTCATCAAAGTCTTCGTTTTCATTTGTTATTTCGTCTGTGGATGTCGTTGGCGTTGTTTCTGGTTCCGTAGATGCAGATAGCGAACACAATAATGATAAAACTTCTGCAGGCAATTTAAGCTGTTTTAAATTTTGTTTTTCCATCCGATTTCTTAAATTTGCATTCAATATGAGAGAGGATCCGAAGTTTCCATGGCTCTATTAAATGTGCCCATAATTATGAGTGGTCTAAGTCAAAATTAAAAAAAAAAAATGAATTTATCACTTATTTCACACGACATGATTTTAAACTAAATTTATTTCTTAAAAAAAAAAACAAGAAATATATGACTTAGACCACTTTCATAATTATGGGCACAAATATATCTTTAACGTTGTGGATTCGGCTATCCTTTCTGGCATGGAATTCTCTATCATGTTTGTAGATTTTATTTCTGGCTTCGGATGCTTCTTCTGCTAAACATCCAGCTGGTAAAGCACTGTGCTCTAATATATGTCTTCCGTGTACAAGGACTTTATGCACAGTTGGAGGCATAGGGTACCAAGGATAATTTTCCTTAAATATTCGAGCAGTTTCGAAACAAAATTCTTCAAATTTGTTTAAATTTATCGGGAACTGGCATGAAATCGCAATTAATATTATTTTTAGATTTTTAATTAAATCAACGTTTATCTTTGTGATATCTGCGAATATTTGAATTTGCTGAAATGCTCGACGAGCGGTATTTCCGTCATTGGAATTGCCGAATCCTCCTTGTTTGGGTTTATCTACATGTAAGGATAATCGTTCCCAAAATAATTGTTGCACTTCCCTTTTCCGGCGAAGAAAGTTTTCCTTATCTACTTGTCTTATTTGCCAGTTTTGAACTCTATGCGGTATGAAATATGTATTATGCATTCGAAAAATCGAATCCATGCGTGCAGAGGGCTTACACCATAACACAAATTTTTTTCTTCTTTGGGAGCGCTCTTTAGCTTGAAAATTATGTATTTCTAACATTTGTTTAGGAGTAGCTCCACAAATTGGACAACGTTGCGATGATGTGGTTTGTGTTAAAACGTTCAAAACTTTTCCATCTATTAATGTAAGCACTAATTTAAATTTAATTTTCAAAATTTTGTTTCTGTGTGGTACACTCGTGTCTGATAAATTAATTATTTCATATTGTCTGTATTTTCTTTCTCCTTTATAATATGTTCGGTTGTTTCTTTTACATATCGCAGTCTTAAATGCGTCCCTTTCCTGATTAGCTTAAATTAAAGCTCTATTTCCACTTCTTCCAATAGCAACAGCATTTCTATGATTTTCCTGTACATACTCGTACATTTCGAAGCATTCAGTTCCCTCCATATCGATAATTGCATTATGCAAAACGCATATACATTTGATAATATTCTCAGCACATTCAGGCCATGTTTCAATTTCCTTCCAAAGAATTCTCCATTTTGCAGTCATAACTCCAAATGCACACTCAACAATACGTTTCGCTCTAGAAAAGCGAGAGTTACAATATTCTTTTTGTAGATCCAAACTTCGTCGATTGTATAGTTTTAGCAGATGCTTTAATAGTGGATAAGCTTCATCTCCGATAAATGCAAAAGGCATTGAATCTGATGTTCCTGGCAATGGCGAATCTCGAGGAATATTTAAATTTCCTTTTTCCATTAAATCGAAGAGATTTGATGACCGAAAAGTGCCATCACTTTGTTTTTCATATCCCCCAATAATCTCCCAATCTCCACAATAATAAATTTTCCACGAGCATCTGTAACTGTTTGTAGAACAATTGAAAAAATGCTTATAATTATAATAGTGT
This sequence comes from Seladonia tumulorum, assembly GCA_913789895.3. Taxonomy (NCBI): domain Eukaryota; kingdom Metazoa; phylum Arthropoda; class Insecta; order Hymenoptera; family Halictidae; genus Seladonia; species Seladonia tumulorum. The sequence continues at coordinate 2,093,632 of CAJYYF030000015.1, read as the reverse complement.
AGGAATATTTTTATAGAAACTCCTACGCCTAAGTGTGACGCATCGGGTAAAATGATTCTACACCTTGTTTCACCTTGTAACGAGTTCGGTTTTCCGCGGACTCGTGACAACGGACGGCACTCGCGGCCGGATTAAGCTCGCCGTGCCAGGGTTCTTAGGATACGCGAGTGGAAAAGACAGGTCGGCGAAATGATACGCAACAGGTTAGATTTTCCTGGCTACGGTTCTCGGTTCGAGGTCGCGGGAATTCGCGTTATCGCGGCTCGCGGCATCGGGACGCGTTATCTCGGCGTGCGGCTCGTCGGTGTGGATTCGCGAGGGTTCGCGTTATCGCGGCTCGCGGCTTCGGGACGCGTTATCGCGGCACGCGGTTTCGGGGTCGCGGTTTCCCGTGTGTCGGGCGTCGGAAATCGGGGCAACGGCGGTTCGCCCACGGGGGTGCTGTCGGGACGGGAAATGGTCACGGCGGTGTACCATGGCGGGATCGTCGGGACGGGAACGGCCACGGCTGTGCACCGGTGTGGGATTATCGAGACGGGAAACGGAACAGGGATGGCCACGTCGGTGTACCAGGATAGGGTTAACGGAACGGGAAATGGCCACGGCTGTGTACCAGTGCAGGTTTATCGGAAGAACGGTACGATATTTGGATACTTACAAAGTACCGTTGCTGGAATGTAATGGTGTGTGTAGTTGTGTGTCAGGAAAGTGTTTCGAACGATGTCTCGTGGTCGAAAGAGGCCCGTGCCTGTTCGGGGGTTCCCTTTATGCCCTAGTCGATCTAGGGCAAGGGGCTCGGCGCGGGGTGGTTTTCGGCGGAAGTTCCGGTGGCGCATCGCATCCGTAACGCAAGTTTCCGAGGCAATGGCGGTTTCCGTTTCCCGCCAGAGCCGGTTTCTAGACGCGGGGCGCGGAGTTCGGGAATCGGTATCGTTCGGGGTTCGTCGACTATGTTCGGGGGTGGTCGCGGTGGCGCGAGACCGTTCGTAACAGGCCTGGCGAATCCAGGTCTGTTACATGAGGAACAATGTAGCAATGGGAAGAGGATAATCCTGCTTCGAAATTCTAATTTGACATATTTTTGGAAAACATCCGTATTATTGAAAATTTCCAAAGGTCCCAAACAAAATGATTCTACTGAGAAAATTCAAAAGTTGAATGATTTGTAGGGACTATTATAAAAATCTTAAAAATTTGAAAATTGTCTACCAATTATTTTGCAAAGGTCTCCCGAGAATATTATATTTTCTACAATAATGATATGACCATTCCTAAGAGAACAATTATCCGGCTCACTAGCTTTTAAACTGAAATTCTGGAAATCAACGCGTTTGAATTGTTTTGTAGCAATTACATTGGATATTAATGGCCCCGTGAGATGTTCATTTTTCAAAATTGGAAATTTTGTACAACGAATTTTTTCTTTTATAAAAATATTGTATTTCTCTGTATGTCTCTTAACTATTTGCTTAATATTTCTCTTAATATTTTATCCTTTCTAAGAATGGATTTTTAAATTGATTGTATATAATTTTCAAAATGAAATGCACTGAAATTTTCAAGAGGCCTATGATTCTTTACATCCTCCGTAATGTGCACGAGATTGTGCACATTACGATACATATACTGGGCCCGTACAATATTTTTGAAGTTTTTACGAAATATGTAACAATTCTCAGGCATACTCAATGAAGTCAAAATATTTTGAATTATATAAAATTGTTACAAAACTACTGGTCCGGTGTGAAGAACAAATTGTTTAAATTCAGTTGCTTTCCATCGTTTCAGACTGAAGTCGCATAGTATGCGGAGACTTTAATAGCCACAGACATCATAACATCTCCAGATAATCAAGTATTAACCAATCCACAAGATATAGGAAACTGTTTAGCCGGAATTGTTGTAAAAAAATTCAAGTGACGACAACTACAGCTCCAGTTCAGAAACTTAAAATCTAACGTCAAAGATCTGTCCCTTCCAGATATCCCACTCTCCCATATATCTCCCATTGACGACCTTTTTACTACATCTGAACTTCATCCAATCCTGAGGTTCATCCAAATGTCTAGCCCTGGCCCTGATGGTGTCCCTAACACCCTCCTGAAACTTCTACCCGAATCAGGAAAATTCGCTCTACTTAACCTATACAGCCGAATCTGGAATCAGAAAACTTTCCCATCCGCATGGATAGTAGCTACAGTAATCCCAATTTTAAAACCTAATAAAAATAAAGTCGACTGTGCTTCCATATAGACCAATTTCCCTAACCAACAATATCTGTAAGATCTTTAAGAAAATGATTAATACGAGACTAATTTGGAGCTCTGAATAAAAAAACTTACTTTCGAATCTTCAGTTTGGATTCAGAAAACTACGCTCTACGATGGATCACCTAACCACTAATCACTCATTTATTTGCAGTGCATTCACCAACAACGAATACCTTATAGTCATCAGTCTTGACATTGAAAAGGCGTACAATATCGTTTGGAGAACCAGAGTCTTACACATTCTTAAGAAATTTGAAGTTGGACACAATATGCTAGCCTTTACACTTCACTTTCTTACAGATAGATACATCCAGGTAAAAGTACAAATGCAATTTCAAACAGAACATTTGTACAGAAAGGATTACCCCAAGGCTTTGTGATTAGTGTCATAAATATATCATTGCTATTGACGAAATTTCAACTAACTTTGTAACGATCGGTGGTGTGGAAGTGCGTGCTGGCTCAGTTGGCCGTCCGGGATTCCTGAGCGGCGAATGAGGAGATGCGTTTCGGCTGGATAAGGTGTTTATAGCTTACGGCGGCGCAGGTTTAGAACTGGACCTAACGGCTAGGTTACTCTGTACAAGGCGGCGGTTACGATCGCCGGCGTTGGTGCGGCGATTTTCCGCGAAGGCGCAGTCGGCACAACTTACTCGCTACGGCGGATCTTACAGGCTACGGTCGCTCTACGGCGAATCTTACAACTATGGCGGATCTTTCGAGATCCGAAAATGAAAGTGGGGGAAGCGGAGTCTCGACACCCCGGGGCCCCATCGGCCTGCACTAGGACTCGTGCCTGGAAGCTGTATAGTGTTCGGCGCTCCTATTACACTCCGCGCACCGGACAGACCGAGAAGGTCGCCTATGCGAACTCCGTTGACAGAGGGTTGGTAGGGAGCGGGCTATGCTTGTAGGGACCAGCACTCACCTCGATCACAGACGGACCCGTTGGAGGAAGTGCGCGAAAGAGCAGCCTCGAGGTTGGAGCAATATATTTTGTAACAATACTTTATTTTAACCATATTTTATTTTAAAACAATAATATATAATTATACATGTAATACATAATTATGTTTTAACAATCTCAAATTAATACATAATTTTAATATAAAAGCGATATAATAATAATATCACTTCGATTCTTGGTCTTCTTAATTTTTCTTCTTCCGCGTGCGGATTTTCCAAACTTCATGTGTTTTAGTTGAGCTTGTTGGAATACTGCGACTCGTTGTCTTCTGGCGTCCATCCCACATAGCATGTTGTTATCTTTGGCGCACCAATTTTAAAATTTGAAATTCTCACAGTTATTATTCTGTTTCGCAATTGTTGTGCATGCTGCTCACATGTAATAAATGAAAAGTTGATTTGCCCATGCAACATGTTTTCCATGTATTCTTTGAGTTTACTTTTGAAATAGACATGGTGCATGGTTTTGAGCGGCAATATATCCATTTTTTTTCAATACATTCTGTACTGATGTATCTTCATGAAGTCTGTAAAAAGATGTTTTGCACAACTGGCATTCTGTATGAGGGCCAACACAGATTATTTTCTTTATAAGTGCACAATTATCAATGTCCACAGATTCCTCTTGTGCTATATCTCCGCTATTTTGAGCCGCAGCACTATCATCATTTCAGACACTGCTGATTGGATATCCACTTCTTGTTCTTCTGTTAGAAGCTTCTTTAATGTAAAAAGGAAGTGTCCAGTGCAGATATCCTCACAATTGATGCATCCAAAAAAATTTTCTAAGGGATCTTGATTAATTATTTTTGTTTTCAAAATTATTAATCCCTTTGTCTTAAGAAATTTCCATAGCATTTGAAATGCGGAGATAGTCTTCGTCGAATTTCGTAAGCATAGTGCTCCAGACACTGGCATTTTTGAAGCTGGATGGACATACCGCATGCATTTCAGGCTTCTTATTGCATCGGACCAGAATCCTTCGTGTACACTTGTTTTTGACAAGACCATCCTCAGCGGAGTTTATGAGACCGCACTGTGCCCACATTGACGGAGTCGAATAGTTTGTTGAAAAAATTGGGGACTTCCGCTGTCGTGAGGCCTTCCTCCTTTGGAATTCTTAATGGGCCATGGTATGTTTCTACAATGCCTGTAATAATGAATATTTTATCAATTATACGCTTGTGTTATGCTTATAACAGAACGTCAATACTATTCATATAGCGAAATATAACTTTTACTTACATTGGTGGCGACTAAGGAATCCTATAAGTAACTCCACTGTTTCGCTGAATACTTGTGATGTATAGGGGAAGGAGGGGATTCAATAGTCAGGATTTCGATAAATATCTGCAACTCCTACTAACTATATTTATTCGTTTTTAATATAAAGCTCAGGCGCGTGTGCGGATACCGTGTTAATGGGTTGCCGGTTCGCTGGTAACTAATTACCACGATTCGTTTCTTTCGCAATTAAAACAACTCACCTGACAACACCTCACAAAACACACAAGTCTTCTCGGTGTACTTTTGTCACCGAGCTGTTACAATCTTCGCCGCGACGCGCGAGCACACACACACATACATACTGAATGCAAACGCTCCCGCAGTCATTCCAAACAATCTTACTACCATTAATTTCCTACAGTTGCATACTTCACTTTCATTTTCTTAATCTTTTGAGGAACCACATGTTCATTTGTCAGTTTTTTCATCGTGGGGCGTACCACATATCCAGAGACATCCATATTGTGTGCCTCTTCGATAATTTTCCATGATGCGAATTGCCTTTCGCATTCCTTTCTTCCTTGTGTTACATTGATTTCCAGGTCCTTATTCAATAGGTTGTTCCTTACTCCTTTAATTAAATACGGCGGATCATAAAATGGTATCAATGGAATACCATCTATCTCAATTATGTCACCTATAAGTACGAAATGATTGCATTGATTCACAATATTATATTTTTTAAATTATACGAAAAACTTAATAATGTATACATCGGTGCTCTTCTCCCTGTTTCTATTTTTTTCCGTGTGTCTGCCTGTAATATGTTGATGGCAGCAACATTCGACGATCCTTGGTCACATACAGTGGCAACAGCTTCTAATCCAGTTTTCTTCACTGCTTTCACAATGTCTTTAATGCACTGTATTTTCGTTTGGCCATCGCAGTAATTGTATTTTATTATTATAATATCTTTATTTGTTCCCCTTAGGGTTACAAATCCAAACACACTTTACACATCCGTCTTACACCTATACTTAACCTACCGCCCCTACGCATCAAGAGAGAGAGAGAGTAAATTAGCGTCGTTTCTTACAAACTAAAATCACATACACTATAACTAAAAACGGTCATATACACTATAAAAACAACCAAATATATATATATAAAAAATAGAATCATCTCATAATTAAGAATAGAATTATCTCTTAACAATTATAACAAAAAAATAAAATAAAAATAAAAAAATAAAAATAAAAACAAAAAATAAAAACAGAAATAAAAACAAAAAAAATGCATTCTGCTTTCTCTCTCTCATACACTCTCATTCACTCATACATACACCTCTCCTCCTTCCTCCCCTACCACCCATATGGACTTCCTTTTCCTTTTTCCACTTTTCTTTCCATTCACATCTTTCCCTCTCCCATCCTTTTTCTCCACTCTTCCACCCTCCTCATCCATTCCTCCCCTCCCCCATCATCATCCAGCACCTCACCCATCCACTCCTGCCAACCTCTTTCCTCATCCACCCGCATACATTCCTCCCACACATGCTCCCAGCTCTCATCCCTCCAACCACACACTCTGCATTTCCTTTTATCTTCTTCTAACCAGTACTTCCCCCCCCTCATCTCACTTCCCAATCTAAACCTTGCCACTCTCTGCCACCTGCTCTCCCCCCACCCTTTCATCAGATATCCCGGTACCCCCTCTCCCTTCACCATTCCATACCACTTGTTGTACCTAGCAGCACTCAACTTCTCTCTTCCCTCCCCTCTCTGCCTTTCTTTCTCTTTCTTCACTATCTCTTCACTCACTCCCTCTCCCCCATTTTCTATCAACTTTTCCACCTCCCCCATTCCCCAGCCCCTCCCTTCGAAGAATTCCCTTCTTTCCTTCTCCCATCCATCCACATCCCCACCCCTCCTATCTCTCTCCCGCATCTCCTCCCAACACACTCTCGCCAATTCCCCTCCTCTACCCTCCCCTAGCCTTTTCTCGAAACCCCATGCCCTCAACCCCGCCCTGCCCCTCAGTAGCTCCCTTTGCACCTCCTCCCTCACCATGTATCCCGGCGTACATCCCTCCACCCCCAGCACCCACCTTAAAAATCTCTCCTGAACCCTCTCCTTCCATCCCCATATCTCCACTCCATAACTCATTACAGGCCACACCAACCTGTCAAACAACCAAATTCTTCTTCCCCAGTCCTTCCCAAACCTCCTCTTTCCTATTCCCCACACTTGACCCATTATCGCCGCACCCCTCCTCACCCTCTCCGCCACCTGCTCCTCTTGCCCTCCATCCCTCTTAATTATGTACCCCAAATACCTGTACTGTCCCACCTCCTCCACATTCCTACCCTTCCACCTCCACGTCACCTGCTTCCATCTTCCCCCTCCCTTCCTGCACCTCATCACCTTAGATTTCTCCACATTTAACACCAATCTCTTCCCTTCCAAATATCTTTCCAGCACCCTCATCATCCCTTTCATCCCCATTTCATCCTCCGCCAGCATCGCAATATCGTCCGCGTACGCTAGCGTGAACACTTTCCTTCTCCCCACCCTTACCCCTCCCCATCACCCTCTTTCCAGGACCTCATCCACATCCGCCAGCAAAAGGGTGAACAGGAGCGGGCTCAACGGACACCCCTGTCTCACCCCTGTTGCCGTCCAGAACTTTTCCACATCATCCTCCCCCACCCTAACCCTACTCCTCGTCTCTCCTAGCACCTCCCCACACCTCCCCACCAACCCCTCTCTCACCCCGCTTTCCCTCATCGCCTCTAACAGCACCTCCCTGTCCACCGAGTCGAATGCTGCTTTCAAATACACGAAGAATATGACCAGCTTTTTCTCCTTCCTTGTCACTCTCCTGTTTATCAAGTAGTTCAACACGTATATGTTGTCTACACACCCCAACCCCTTCCTAAAACCCACTTGACTCGGCGGCAACATACCTTTGTCCTCCACCTCCTTCCTCAACCTCTCTGTCAATACTGCCGCGTATATCATCCCACTCCTCCATCTTTATTTTTTCGTTTATTTGAGATCCCTTCTTCCTCTCCCTTTTTATTACCCTCCACACCTGTCCCTCCGTCCTTATGGCTTCTATCTCCTTTTCCCATCTTTCCCTCTCTTTTTTCTTCTTCTCCTCACACATTTCCCTATATGCTCTTCTCTTCTCCTTAACTTCCTCCCCCTCCCCCCCACCTCCTCCATCTCCTCAACTCCTCCCTCACTTTCCTTTTTTCTTCCCTACACTCTTCATCCCACCAACCTTTCCTCTCCTCCCTTTTCTTTTTCTCCATTTTCCCTAACACCTCTGTCACCCTTTCTCTCAGCTCCTTCCAGTCCTCCTCCACCCCCTTCCTTCCCTCCCCTTTCCTTCCAAACTTCTCCCTGAACTCTTTGCCTACCTCCTCCGTCCAAAACCCCACCCCTCTCCTCTTCATCCTCCTACCTCTCCCTCCTCCCTCCTTTCTCCACCCCTTCAGCCACAGTCAGAGGCATGTGGTCCGAGTCCACCCTTTCCCCAACCTCTATCCTCTCTACCCCCTCCCTCGTGTCCTCATTCCCCAGTACATAGTCAATCACGGAGTTTCCCCTCTTCCCTACGAACGTCCATCCCCCCCCCTCATCACCCTTAACATTCCCATTCATTATTCCCCACCCTCTCTCCTCCAAGTACCTACATAATTTCCTCCCCTCCGCATTTATTTTCCCATCTTTAGATATCCTACTCCCCTTCCTACCCACCTCTTCTTCCTCCACCACCTCCCCCCCTTCCCCCCCCGTCCTCGCATTGAAATCTCCCCCTATGATGACTTTTACCTCTTTTCCCCTCTCCTCCATCCACTCCCCCATCGCCTCCAACTTATCCTGCATGTCCCCATTGACATACACCCCTACCACCCACCACCAGCCCCCCTCTGACCTTATTTTCACCGCCATCAGTCCCTCCCTCTCTCCTAGCTTCTCCCTCTCCATCTCTATCTCCTTCCTCACTCCTATTACCATTCCACCTTTCGCCCTCCCCATCCTTTCTTCCCTCTTTGCCCATTGTGCTTCCCACACATACCCCCTCGGTAACCTTTTTCTTACCTGCACCCACCCTTTCTCCTCTATCCACGTCTCCATCATTATTAAAACATCCCACTCTTCCAACCCCTTCCAGAACTCCTCATCCTTGTTCTTCATACCTGCCACATTCCAGAAGACTATTTTTATTCCCCCGATCCTCCCCTTGTCCCTTTCCCCCTCACCCCTCCCTCCCCTTACCGCCCTTGCCCGTTTCCCTGCTCCTCTGCCCACTTTTCCTCCACTTCATCCCACTTTCTCATCTTCCCATTCACCCACATTTTCATGTAACCAACCTGTACAAACTTTCCATCTGCCCCCTCCCTTTCCGCTTCCCTCTCTATCTTCCACCTCGCCCTCCTCTCCTCCTCTGTCAAGTCATCATCTATCCTCTCCCTTTTCCCTTTCAACTTACTCCTCCCCACCATCACCTTCCTCTTTTGCTCCCTATCCGACAGTCTCACCATGACCATCCCCCTTCCGTCCTTCCCTGCCCCTCCTTTCTGCTTTATGTCCCTTACCTCCTCTTTCTTTAATCCCATCTGCTCCCATAAGTCTCTTATCTCCTCTTCTATGCCCTTCCCCTCCACCTTTATCCCCCTTACAATTATATTATTCCTTTTTTCCTCCCTCTCTTTCTTATCCTGCTTTATCTCCATCCTCCTTATCCTCCTTCTATTCTCTTCTAACACATCATCCCCTAACCCTCCTATCTTGACCTTTCCTCCCTCCCCCCAACCTTCCTTCTCCGCCTTCCCTATCCTTTCTTCCATCCGTTCCATTCTTTCTCCCAGCCTGTCCCTCCACTCCCTACTCTCCCTCCTTTCCTCCTCCCATCTCTCCCTCTCCTTTCTCCTCTCCTCTCTTTCCTCTGTTCTTTCCCGCTCCCATTTTTCCCTTTCTAACCTCCTCTCCTCTCTATCTACCTCTCTTACCTCCTCCCATTTCTTTCTCTCCTTTCTCCTCTCCTCCCTCTCCCTCTCCATCTCCACCTTCATTTCCCTCACCTCTCTTATTAGCTCCCCTAACATTGCCTCCCACCCTCCTTTCCCTCCATCCCCTTTGACCTTTTCGACCTTTTCCCCTTTGGCATCCCCTCCCTTCTCCCCCGGCGACCTCACTGTTTTCGTACTTCTCCTAAAGATCTTGTACACCCTTTTCTCCTCGTTCTCCCCCTCGTCGTCCCCCTCTTCCCCTTGCCCCAACTCCTCTCTCCCTCTTTTCCCCCCCATACCCTCTACGCTGCTCCCCTCACTCTGCCCTCCCTTCCTTACCAATTTCTCCTTTCCTACCTCTCCTTCCACTTCCTCTCCCCCCTGGTTCCCTCTCCCTTCATCTTTCCCTCCACTCATCCTTTCCTTCCCTTCTCTCTAATCTTCTTCAAAATTTCCCGCTCTACCTACTTTCTCACCTACTCCTTCTCCCACCAGGAAGCGCCACCCAACCTGCTTTCACCGCGCCACCTGCCTTACTCTCCCGCTCACACTTCTCTTCCTCTTGTTTCCTAACCTCTTTCCACCACTTCTTTCCCTCCCAGATCCCTCTATACCTCTTCTATTCCTTCACCCTTTCTCTACACCCTCACTCACCCTCTTCTCTCACCTCTCCACCACTTTCCCACTACTCACACCCTCTTCCACTCACTTTTCTATCACAAATTTCCTTCTCTCACCTTACACACATCCACCTCTCACACACCCGGAAAAGGAAGTCCTCGCAGTAATTGTATGAAATGGCCATTTTCCATCCACTGTAAAGTCCTCTTAACATGAAGACTAGGGCGTGATCGGCAAATCTTGAGGTTCTTCTTCTGTCCCAGTCTTCGAAGCCTAGTATCATGCCCTTACTAACGTCGTAGTCAACGTGAGATAGCGACATATCGTCCCACAATAACACACATAACTTTTCTTCAGCGTTTATGGTGTCCGCTTGACTATGCAGATGTGTCATCATAACTTGTGATACTCCAGTCTCGACTGGAATTTTTCTTAACATTTTCTTCAGTGTACTTGCACTTGGCAAGTTACACAGTTTCCTTAGGAGTTTGTACGATTTTTTTGACTGCTTGAGAAATGCTAAAGCCAATATCTTCTCGTCTATTGTGTAGCGTCTTCCCTGAAAACATATTTTATAATGTTACAAACAAATTATAATAAAATAATACAATGAAAATACAGCATATACAGCAGCAATAAATTGTTAGAGGTCAAATGCAGTTGTTGCAAACCGTTGCAATCTTTATTCGGACACCAGTAATACTACCTGTATTATTTCTAGCCACGACGGCCGTTTATTGAAGACCATAAAGTTCTTACCTATCAATATAAGAACTGCCTCGGTGCGACCGTGTCCCGGCGTTGACAATAGCACAGCTCGTCGTGCTCGGCGCCGGGACCGGGTGAACGCACTCAGACGTAAACCGTCTGTTTACGTCTTACGCCGAAATCGTCGCGTGGGCCACCTTTCCTATATTCCAAAATACCAAATCCGTTACCTATCGTCCTTGTTCCCCGTGCAGCAGCGGCCGTTAGAGCATTGCCCTCGTGCTCTGACTAACGTTCATCACTGCCAAATCCTTTGTCATATTCAAAAACCCCACTCCTTATTCCTTCCGCAATCGGTGGCCCCGCTTAGTATAAATATCGCGCGATAGCCGTATCGCGCTCTCGTTCTTACGCTCTCGTTCTTACGACCTCGTCTAACGATTCTCGTCTTACGACTACGTTCAATCTCGCGATCACGCTCACACGTCTTTTCACATCAACTCTCGTCATCCGACGTTCGTTAGTTTCGTGCGCTTCACGACTGACTTCGCCGTTGCACAAATCGTGCGCTTCACGATTTGTGTGTCACATTCACGCCGTCTCATTTCATTATCGCCTTGTCACCACTCTGTACATATCCGTCTGTTAAATATAGTCTACTATTTAATCCTAAATACAGTCCACTCGTCTTTTCTACCGCCTTGCTTTCGCCTCTCCGACACATACAGTCCACTCCCTTTTTTACCCTCTGCTATCGCCTCCATCCTACGACTAGAATCTCAAACAGCAGTCATATACCCATGTCCAAACACATAAAACCAGTTATAGTTAAAAACCGTAAAAATCATAAAAATACTAGAGACTAGAGCCAACAAACCAATGTAGAACCGAATAAGTAGAAACTATGAAAAACAAGTAGTACAATTATATGAAGAAACTATAAGCAAGCATCAGTCTTTCAAGCACGCTCAAGCATGTAGGGTGACTGGGTTCATGGTCAGTGGAGCGCATCTTCACATTGTGCAACTTCATGCATGTGAAATAGCATGTAAAAAAATATTACAATTTTACAGATTACCTTTCTTACGGCCTGCATCATATTATGAGGACCCATGTGAACAATAATAGTATTTATTACTTTATTTAATGTAATGTGTCTTACATTATAATGTAAGACACATCAATCATTATGTCATCATAACTAAAACCTAATTAACTGACTTAATTATTGTTATCATTTTGTCATTATTTAATTACTTTTAATGTATACTATATTATGTTTATATTATAGTATATTATGTTTACTGTATAATTTGTTGTGGCAAATATGATATTAATAGACTGCAGATTTTATGCATTTATAACCAAATTTCATTTCTAACCAAAAAGAAATTTGTAACGTAAGGATTGCGGTGAATGCTTGCGGAATAATAGGAAACGGAGAATCTGGGGACACAGGATATATTGTCCAAAATGTTAATACAGATGGTGGGAGTTAGGTTTGATATACAAAATAGGTTTTTGCAAGGAAGAGAGAGTGCTAGCAACGAATTGTTTAAGAAATGAATTTAAATATACTTCGCGATACCACCATCGGGCGCCCGGTTTATTTCAACCGCATTCTCCCTCTGAGGCACAACAGCGACTCGGTTTCGCCGGTTTTCTTATGTCCGTTTGGCGGCCGGTCTTCGTGGCCGTCCTTTCCGAAACGTACAGAGGAACCAGGCGTCCCTAATGTTGGTGCTCGTGGTTATCCAAACGATGTTCGAGCCTTTGATGTATATTTACACGTAAAGTGTCGACTAACTTGGGTAGGTGTTTTCCTCTCGTACAAAAGGAAACTAAATGTAACAAAGGTAAAAAGTGGACTATATTTTTAACAAAGTATGAACCGGAGTAGAATACAAGTGAGAAGCTGATGTATACTCTAGTGCGTTTGGAACCGAATTGACTGGAGGATCTAGCGAAAGCCCGCAGCAAGCCTAGATCCTCCCTATTTGGTCCACTCGAACTCCAAGTTTAGTGAATATGTTATTCTTCACGACAATTTTTCTTTCTTCAAATTGCTCTGAAAAATTTGCACGTTATATTTGCACGGAAGTTAATTGTAATAACGTTAGATAAAGGATATTTGAAATCGATAAAAAATTCTATTTTTGTATTATTTCTACTGGCTTCATCAATATTTTCTTTCATCGTACTCTATAAAAATGCACTTACCTCTCACGAGGTTTCGCATATCCCACATCTTCAGATTTTTTCGGTAAGAAATATGAAGCAGATGTTCGAAGGCTTTTATCTCATCATGTAAGAGTCCCAAGCCAAACTGAAGTGCTGACTTTTTCGGTTCGAAATTGTCGTTCAAATTGCCAAACTTATGTGCAGTTCGCATACATATGGGGCACCTACTGCTTGCGTTATTTCCGGTAATAATGTTTACACATTTCCCGTCAAATAACGTTTGCGAAACTTTATAATTTATTTTAGCTGTTTTCCCATTTGCCATTTCAAATGTATGTTGCCTTGTAACGGGTCCGGTTTTTCGCGGGCTCGTTGCAACGGGTCGGCACTCGCGACTGAAAGAACTCGCCGTGCCAGGGTTCGCGGGATACGCAAGTGGAAACGGTCGGGATGGTGAAATCAGACTCAGTGGTGCGTTTTACAGGTTACGGTTCGAGGCTTATCGGGCCGCGGTTTTCTCGCGGCGTGCGGCTTATCACGGTGCCACGTACGGGTTCGGCGCGGCGCATGGGTTATCGGTGACGCCGGTCGTCCGGAGTGTAGAATTTCGGGGTGCGGAACGGACAGGAACTCGGTGCCGACGGCCGTCGGTCCGAGCGGATCTTTCGTGGACCGGCTCGTCCTGGCCTCAGCGGCAACAGCCGTCGCCGCTGGTGGGCACAGGTTGTCGGTTGTTCGGACGAGTCTCGGTGATGACCATAGTCACCACGTTTGGTCTCCGGATGTCGAGATTCGGCGGCAACGGCAGTTGCCGCGTCGTACTCGTCGGTTCGGAACTACGGCCGGGCGTCGGTGACAACGGCAGTCGCCACGTCGTGCTCAGGGTCGGTTCTCGAGGACGGGGAAAACGGCAACGGAGGTTGCCGCGGCGGACGGGGTGCGTCGGGGCGCAAGGATACTTACGTTGAAACTGAAAAGTGACTATCGCGAAACGCTGTACAGCAGGGTTTTGCGGTTACGGTGTCGGTGATCGTACTTGCGCGGAAGCCGGAAGTCGAAAGAGAGCCGGTCGTGCGCGTGGGTTCCCTTTATGCCCTTGTTGACCCATGGCGAGGGCCGCGGTGCGGGGTGGAATATGCCGGCATTGCAGGGGCTGTTTCGCGTCCGGTTCGAGTGCTTGTTCGCGATGGCGGTTTCCGTTTCCCGCCAAAGTCGGTTGCTTGACGCGGGGGCGCGGTGTACGGGAATCCTGCGACGCTGGGATCCGTCGGGATCGTTCGGCGGGGGTCGCGATTCCGCGAGACCGGTACGGAATAGGCCTGGCGCGTCCAGGTCTGTTACAGTCTAAGACACTTGATTTCTTTATTCAAACGATTATAGTCTCGAATGATTGTAAAATCAGTTTTTAACGGTTCGCAGATGCGGATACTTTGAGGTGTAGGATTAATTCATGTACAATTGTCGGATGCACTCTTCAATTCTATCATAATCATACTACTGACGAAAAGCGATTGGTGAATGTTTAGATCTTCGTTTTCAATATTTTCACAGTGTTGGTGAGGGTTTGTATGGCCGGATGAACTATCAAAACCTACAGTTGCAATTAGCTGTAAATTGTGTACATTTTCTTCCTCCCACTCTACAGTCACTGCATCAAATAAACGTTCAGCCGTCTTGTTTAACATAGCTTGTAGAGGTACAAGCACTTCTTTCTCAGACGTACTACAATTTTGTGGATCGCATTCAACCATAGCTAACCTAATATTATAGTAAGATGGATAAATGTGGGAGCTTCTAGATCTTGAATCGTTTGAAGGTTTCTCAAAGAATCTGAATGCGAACTAGGGGCTTTACAATAGTTTATTAAACTAAGATGTTACACGCGGCTGTCGGCAGCAAAACCGGCAGCCGTAATAAAATAGCCCGCGCGAGAATATTTAACAATCGACGGTTCTTCGGTCGCTCGCGCTGTTATCGCTCGATGTACGCGTCGGACACGACCCCGGACGCGATGTTCTGTGTCGTTATTGGCAATCAGTCGAGCTAGATGGGACCGTGCCCCGATGTTACACGCGCAAAAGGTTTTCCACGACCGTACCGAAGAATATCAGTCGGAAACGGCGATTTCGCACCGTCGCGTCGTCCCACCGTGGGCAGTCTCTAGGTAACGCCAATTAATTTGGGATTTCTCCCCACCAAAATCGTCGACGGACGGATCCCCCGCGAATACGTAATTTCGCGTTACAAACCCAACCCGCCCGTTCGACGACCGACGCTCCCGTGCCTCACGCGTAACTCTAACCCACGCGCTTTCCGGCAGCAACGGAAGGCGTCGTAACGACGCGAATCGCGGTCGTTCACCAAGACGTTGCCGAGCCAACACGAAATCAGAAATCACCAAATCGTAAAGAGAGAAAGCCTGATCGGGACTTACCAATCGGCACAGCTCCGCTCAATTACTTCCGGCAGCAACTCTCAAGTGGTATCAGTTCTTGGTTAACAAAGTACTCGATTTTAAGCAATGTTTAAGTTACTACGACTCGCGAAGGTCTTCGGCACAGTGACCTACTTCGGTTCGGCTCGGCAGCGCGGAAGCGAGGCGTCCCCCGTTTTCCTAAATTTCCCTACTCCGGCGCGACGCTCGGACCTATCGCGATTTTCGGCGCGGCAGGGCCGCGCCCGACGATCCGGGAACCATGACGTTCGGCAATCGGTTTGGCCGTTGGACGCCGATTGGCGGTTTTCCCGCGGAGGAAGATCCCGGGCCAATCCCGCGTCGGACTCTCGGCATTTGGCGGGTGAGGCAGCCGCGAGGTGGAGACGATCGTCTTCTCCAGTCCGAGTTCCCTCGACGGCTCCTCCAGGCTGGTGAACCTGGGCTCGGTTTCTCCCTCGCTGTCCAATGTTTTCTTGGCCACGTCTCTCGAGCGCCTCTCTCCGAGGTTTCCCGCTTCCGGCAGCGTAGGGAAAGAAGTCCGGGTCCCCCTGGGACCCGGCTACGATCCTGGAATTCGCGTCGCGTCAAGTGGCGCGGCGTTTAAAACGCATCATTTCTCTGCCCTTGATCAGTTGAGACTGTCCCAGGGAGAGCGTTCGCGGGTGCCGAAGTCGCATTTGATACGACCAGAGAGGGGCCCGGTCTTATGCCACAGGTTCGGAGGGACGTGGCAATTCTGCCACGTCACAATATATATATATATATATATATATATATATATATATATATATATAATAGTTATAGTTAGCTATAGCTATAGTTAATATATATTATGTACACTAAGCTGCTATATATACTGTAACACTGTCTATATAAAATGAATTTCAACGTGATCTGCTCTCTCTGAATGCTTGCTTCTAACTGAGAACTTCATAATGCTTTGTTCTTTTCCATTTAACATTTAACATTTAACATTTAACATTGTCATCAAGTCATTTTAACGAAAAAATGATTTCATTAATGTGTGTCACAAAAATCTATTTTTTCCAAAAACCAGAGGTCGTAGACAAAGTTTGAAAACAGATTTGAAATCAGCGTTAAAAAATCTATGGGAAACGATATATAGCATGTTAAAAAAAAATTTTCCGCGCGTATTAGTGGAAAAACCAAAATTTTCTTGAAATTGTGTAACTTTAACTAATTTTCTCAAGGTTAAAAAACGTTCGTACCGTAATCTCGCTATTTGTCCCATATTCTACAAGGTTTCAGCTTTCATTTAAAAGAAATTTCATCGCTATACCTCATTCCTATCGAAAGTTCTTTGATTTTGAATCGAAAAAGGCCGTTTTTCCCATTGTGCGCCGCACAGTGGGGTATTTGGCCAGTTTAGCGCGCCAAAACTATTACGGCGTTATTAATAATGTGGTCATAATATTATATATCGTTGAATTTGCCTTAATACCAGCTACAACATTATCAAATCAAAAATACAGTTTAATGTTTAAAAAATCGAAGCGATCTTTTTTTCTTTTAAACACATTTTTTAAATGTTTTTTGTATTGTAATTTATACGCTTATTAATACTGTTAAACTTTTATTTGAAACACTTTTTTTGTCAGATTTAGAGAAATTGCTATTACAAACAAATTTCACGCGTAGCCGTGGTAAAAATTTAAACACAAAGTCTAAATTATTAAATAAAATGCTTACAGAACTCACACGTGTTAGTCGTTACAAGGTCCAACAGAGAGTGAGGGCGCAGACGTCGCACGCACGCTCGCACGCTCGCACGCGAATCCCCAGTTCGGCTCGCGCGTTACCAACCTATAGGACTTCTACATCCCTACTGTTTATTTCAATATCCAACATAAATATCAAAATCATAGTTTATTGACAACGAAACACAACTATACAATATACAATATTACAACAACTATACAATATTTATAAAATAAATTATAACGAATATTCTAAATTCGAATCTTCGAACTGTATGGATGTGTAAGACGAGTCACTACTGTCGTAATTAATTTCAGCGGAGGGTACAAGCATATCTATAACCTCTGGTGATAATTTCTTTTCGCTTTTTTATGCAATTTTCTATTGCTTGTTATGAGAGGATCAGAACTCAGTAACAATCGATTGAGCACACATCGCAATTACACTCCTTCCTTGAAAATTTTCTGCTATGGCCTTCTCTATAATTTCGGAATTGTTTATTTCTCGCCTCTGACAATTGTCCAATAGGCAATATGGAGGTTCAAATAACAGATACACCATGCATCAAAATCTTGTGGATTGTCGGTGAAATGGGATACCATGAATATAATTTAACATACAATTGGGCTGTCTCCATAGCGTAGCATGAAAATTTGTTGCTATCAACTTCGAAAGTAATAGACAGAGCTTCTAATATTATTTTAAATCTATACAATAATTTTTCATCCATGCCCGTAATTTTACTAGATATTTCGTAGTCGTTAAACAAACGTCTACTAGTATTCCCATCGTTTGTATTCCCAAAACCTTGTCTGGGAACGTCAATATTCTGGCCTAATTTTTGTTGAAATTCGGTGTGGATTCTTTTTTTTTCGATCCTGTATAATTTTCTTTGCATGATCTGTTTTTGATCGCCATTTCTTTATTGGTAATTTATATGCAATGTGTACTAAGTGTTCTAAAAATCTAATTCTTGCATGTAAGGTTGACAAACCAAAATGCAAATAATTTTGATTTATTTCATATGATTTAGATATATTATTAAAATCTTTGGAAGATGCTCCACATATATAACATATACTGGTAGATTTTGTATTTGTAATTGCATTACACACTTTGCCATCTACCATCGTAAATAGCAAAGTGTGTTTAACTGTTATTTTTCTTGGTTCATCAACCTTTGTTTCCTCTAATTTTGAAATTAGTACATCAATATAATCTTTTTCCTCTTTTGCGACTTCAATTGTTTCTTTTATAAATCTTAACCTAATTGGCCTACAACATCGTGGGGATGCTGGTACAGGATTTTGCCAAACCACTTTATCCTTGTTATCTTTAAAGACGAGTCGCAATGGGACTAACGAACTTTGAAAAATATGTTCGTCACAACTATCGCTATTAGAAAATTTTTGTTTGTACTGCGCTTGCTTAGATCCATCAGAATCCCATTTTGAAATTAATTCTAAATTAAACTCATTTATCAGGTAAATTTTCAAACACTTCTTTTAAATATTCAACCAATCTTTTTGCTGTAATATTTAAAAGGTCTTGTAAATTTACTTCCGACGAGGTTTCTGTTATGCTATACGATCGCGAATCCGGATAACATTCTTTTTTTGTTCTTTGTACCAATGTATAGCACGGAAAACAATTTTTCATTCCTGCCCGAATTTCCTTATATTGACTTCGCGATAGATTGGCTTCAATTAGTTTGGACAATGCCTCCATAGGTTTAAGTTGATCGTGTATTCTTAAATACCGATTCTTCATGCGCTTTCCTATACACTACTGTTTCATTTGGAGTACGCAGAGCCGGAATTAGCCGCTTCGGCGCCTGTGGCAACAACCTGGCATGCGCCCCTACCATCTATGTAGTATAATGGGAAAATATATTGAACTCAAATATTTTTCCATATCGCATAATTATTACAAATGAATGAAACATACATATAAATGTATAAGCCTTTACAAAATTTTTGGTAATAGATTATTCATATCAAAACTTTTCTAGACTTCACTTCCGCAAATAGGTTGATTATTTCATCGTAATTGAGGCGGGCTGCTATTTCTTTCTCAATTGACAAAATAGACATATTCGCCAAATGTTCTTGAGCCAAAGAGGAGCGCAGATATGATTTAATAAGCTTCAGCTTGCTGAAGGAACGTTCGCATGTAGCCGTCGTCACAGGCATGCACAAGAATATTCTCAAAGCTGTGATTATATTAGGATATACATTTTCAAGCGATAATTCGTATATTTTCTCCAATACTTGGAAGTGGTTCATACTCTTGTCCTTGAGGTCGTTCATTTATGTCGTGGCTTGGAATTTGAAACTCTCAATTTCTAATGAAAATTCATACGGATCCAGGTCATTTGGATATTTGAGAGCAAGATCGGCTGCCATTTTGGTGAGCTGAGTAACATCGGTGTCAAGAATCGCTTGGCCGCTCAGAAATGCGAAATCATCGGCAACTTCATTCAGAGCGACGAATCGGGTATTAATTTGGGTAATCATCGAGTCAATAACTTGTGTAAGTTCTACTTTAAATTGAGTTTGGGCACTTATATGTTGAGAATCATCTTTCGCCTTTTCTCCTGCCATCATCTTCTTTTTCCGTTTTCGAGTGTCTTGAAAGTCTGGTGTTACTTCTAATTCTTCAGCTGTCACAGCAGATGATTGTAAAATTGTTGGGAAGAAAGTTTCTCTGTATATTGTCAATTGTGACAGCAAACCTTTAATCATTCCTGTGGCTCGAGCAATATCGAGGTTTTTGTCTTGCAATGCTAGGTTGATTCGGTTGATTTTTGACAGGAGCGATTCCCAAAACTTTAGTCGACCTATAAACTCAAAGGTTTGTATCGATTTTAAAATAGACTTAGCTTGTACTATTGTGTCCCCTGTATTCTGATCAGACTCTGTCATTTTTTTAAGCATGTTTACGATTGTTGGCAGTTGGGAGTTCATTGCATGCACGGCATTTGCTTTTGACGACCATCGCGTGTCACAAGACCCCTTTAACGTGGTTTTTAGTTCGGTTTGCAGTAATTTCCAGCGAGCAGCTGAGCCAACAAAAAAATTATAAGTTTGTTGGATAATACCAAAAAAAGTTTGCATTTGTGGTATTATATTCGCAGCATTAACACCGATCAAATTTAAACTATGTGCAGTGCATGGTATGAATCGTGCATTCTCATTCAAGGCTATTATTCGTGCCTGCACACCTTTATACTTGCCCGCCATATTAGCTCCGTTATCGTAAGACTGACCTCGTACATTTGCAATTTCCAAGCCATCTTCTGCTAGTTTGTCAAGAATTTCTCTCGAAAGACCTTCTCCGGTTTTTACTTCAGTGTTAATGAAAGTGATGAAGCTTTCTTCAATTTTACATTTCTTATTTGAATCAATGTGAACGTACCGAATTATCTGCACCATCTGTTCTTTATGAGATATGTCGGTCGTACAATCGAAGAGGATTGAAAAATATTTACCTTTCTTTATATTTTGAATTATGTGCGATTGAACTTGTTTGGCAGCCAAATCAATCAATTCGTTTCGTATTTTTGGTGAAAAATAAGAGATTGCACCTTTATTGTGACTGTCAATATGTTTTTTGATAGTACTGTCGTAATGGCTAATCAATTCGATCGTGTTCAGAAATTTTCCACAGTCTGGTCGCCCAATGATTTCAGATGTCCCTCTAAGAAATTCATTGTTTTTGACGCAGTGCAAAATTGCATCGAGTATTACTTTCAATACATGTCTCCACTTTCCCTTTTCTTTTTCGAGTTGTTCGAGTAAATGGTCATCTACGAAGCCGCCACATTTCAACTTCTTCTCAAACTTCTTCATTTTTATATAATTTGCTCTGTGAGATATAGAGCTTTCATGCCTTTTAAAAAATGGGGTTTAAGATGTTGCCAGTCATTAAAACCATTCAACCAAATGCTGCTTCTGTCATCGTTGAACAGTGTGCACGGGAAACAAAACAGAGAGTCAAGCTGTTTACAGTAGATCAACCAGTTCCTGTGTACTTGTTCTCCATTTGTCATTATTCTCGTGAACCACTTTTTCTCAAAACGTCTATTGTTAGTTAAAGGGTACATGACAATATCGTCGCCATTAATAGGACCGTGCTCAATATATAGTTTGATAGTGTCCTTATTAACTGTCCACGATTTAGGATTATTGAAATCAACATCAATCGAATTTTCTACTACGCAATCATGTTCTAATCTTTGTTGATTTGCGGAATTATTCTCAGTAGGTATTCCGTTTGAGCTGTTGGATTCTACGTTTTGTACAATATTTTCAGGCAGATTGAGTTCTATATTTAGTTTGTTATTTGTGTTTTCCGATGTCGATGGTAGTTCTCTTGGGAAGAATTCCTCTATATTACCGATGTTTTTTACAGCTGCAGCCTTTTTCGCCTCGCGGATCTGTTTGAACTGAGCACCTGATAATTTCTTCTTTGGTGGCATTCCTATAAACAAATACATATATACAAAGGAATGTTGTTTGATTTCAGCGTGAATTTTGAACAATTTTGCTCGAATCAGTCAATATACTCACTTGAAACTTTCTTCTATTGAGGAGTGAAGCACCTATCGGCAAAGAATCGGAACGGTGATGTTGATTGTTATAAATTTCCATATGTCAGACTAAGTATTATGTGAATTCACACTATATTCCTGCGTCGCCGATGCTCCGGGCAGTCGTCGTCCGCGTGGCGACTGCGGTATCGTGCAAAATCATCTTTTGTTTTCTTCCTCGCGCCGTTACGCGCTTGTTCGCGTTTCCCTGCGTCGCCAGTGCTCCGTCCAGTCGTCGTCCGCGTGATGGCTGCGGCACCGACGAGATATAGGATAGACCAATCACCCAATGTATTTTTCTGTCTCACGCTCGGGGGGCTCTAGAGCCCCCTTACCATTCCGTGTCACATCCTACCGTAACGGCCAGAAGCAGTATTGTGGAACCAATATTCTAGAACGGCGCTGTTGCTGATAGAAATTTAAATCTCATGTCGGAGATTCTATAAATGATGAATGAAACAAAGGAATGTTGTGTTCTTTTAATTTCGTTATGCCTGTAACGAAACATTTCTACGTGAGAAAGCTTATATTCAAGTAAATCATGTGCATACATATACTTGTATAATGTACATGTATGTATAGCGAGCATCAAGAAGCATAAATTCACACTCATTCGGAGGAATTCATATTAAAAACATTATTATGAATTTTTGCTAATATTTAAATATATCATCATTAATGTTACTTTTTTGGTAAATAATCAGCCTAATTATGTGTATTTATTTACACTTTATTCCTACACACTTCCTTAACTTCCTTTTCATTCTATTTATGGCGTGTTTGGACTCATTTTTACCAGAAAAATATTTACAATTTATTGTTCGTATTTTCATACCATAACAATAAATTATTGCAAAAATTAGATTTTCATTAGTAAGCAATGCTTATGAGCTTACATTGTTGTGTCCGGTAGCTGCTTGCCTGGCTGACAATAAGCCATTGAAATTCTCAAGACCTCGATCGGAAGAGAGTACGAAAGGCAACATTGTAACGCATTGCCTATTAATAATGAACAACCAGAACCCAACTGTGTTATTATAAAAAATATCGTAATGAAAATATTATCAGCCGATTCGAGATGTTTTTCTGATAAAAACGAATCTAAATTCGCTATAAATCGGAGAATAACGAAGAATAAATTAATATTAAAAACTCTTATGGAAAACGGTTTCGGTAGTGAATCTTGCCTACTCTGGGACTGGACCATAATCGTGTGACGCCGTCCTACAGGGGGGGGGGGCTATCCCCTCCACCGACTTGGCCCCCACTCTGACGTAACATCGTCTGAGCTGCTTGCTCGACTGTTCAAAGCGTTTCACCGATTAGCGCGATCGATTCCCGGTTCGGCGAAGCGCACATTTTGCAACAACATTTAAACTGAAGATTTTTAAGATATAGCCGGATCAGATGATGAAAAGTGCCCCCAAACCTTTATATTTAGTTACACCATGCTCAACAAAAAATTACAAAAAAATTCATGAGTATTCTATCTAATATCATTCACGACTGAGATTTTTTCATCATTTTTGGTCGCAAAATCGATTTTTAAACAAATTCGAAAGCATAAAATTGCCGATTTTATATCAAAGTTTTCAGTTCACCACATTTATGTTATTATGTTAGTTGTATCTCATCGTGATTATTAATGTAAATTTTTTACAAATCTTCCAGATTATGCAAAAATGTTTAAGAAAATTGGATATGTCCAATCATTTGAAAAAAATGCTCAGGGAAAAAGACTGATGTAGTAGAAAGAACAAGAAAAAAGTATTTAACGAAAAAAAAAATCATTTGATGCGGGATTCGATCCGGGACCAAAATATTCTCACAGTCGAAGACGTTAGCCTGCGCCAAACGAAACTGATAAGAGTGTTCAATATAACACAATACACCTATAAAACTGTAAGAAGGTATTGAAACAATTGATTTCGATCTTTTATTAACGACGATGCAATTAATACAAATTTATAAAAAAATTATGAACAATAGTTTCAATAATATATAACTACTTAATTTTGGTAAAACTGGTATCTCTGAAACTTCAATTCGAAATGTGCACTTTCTTCAAATGATTGGGCACATTCAATTTTCTTAAACATGTTTGCATAATCTAGAAAATCTATAAAAAATTCGTATTAATAATCACTATGAAACACAACTGCAAAAATCGACATAAAATCGGCAATTTTATGCTTTCGGATTTGTGTATAATTCGATTTTGCAACCAAAAATTATGAAAAAAATCTCAGTCATGTATGATATTAGATAGAATATTCATGAATTTTTTCGTAAGTATTTGTTGAGCATGGTGCGATTAAAAATTAATTTGGTTTGCAGGAATTTTTAACCTTCTTATCCGGCTTTATCTTAAAAATCGACAAAAAAAATTATTTAAAAAATATAGAACATATTTCAGTATACAACATTAAACCCGATTTAAAAAAAAATGTCTAGTTCAAATTTCGCATTGATATCTTTTTTAGATTAAAAGTTGTAGCAAACTGTGCGTTTCGCCGAACCGGGAATCGATTGCTATTCAGGCGCTTGAAATTTTGGTGACGTGATGTAGGTACGTCTGAGGGGCCGTGCCGGCGGAGGAGTTCATCCCCCCCCCACTCATCCCAATGATTCTTGCATCACGACTGGAGCCTGATCGAGCTCGATAAATGCGGTAGTGTTCGTACATGTCGTACTATTGCGTTCGTCGTTTATTTTCTCACTACAAACGCGCAAGAAAATAATACAACTACGGTCTGAGTCAGTAGTAAAATAGATTGACATATCGCAAAAAACGATCAACTACATAATTATTGATTGATTAATTCTTAACTCTTTCGAATTTCATAATTAATATTTATTGATATTTTGCAAGATTCTTTGAAGGCAAAATTTATGTTGTTTAAATGAAACATATATGAAAATGTATAGTAAATTTCAATTTAATTCTTTTTTCAAATTCAGTTACAAAATACATTCAAAATGGATGCGTATTAATAGTGTTAAAAAATTATAGAAATGCGAATAATAATTATACGTATAAAGAAAATGTATAAAATAAATGTATGCGTAAAGATATTCATGTTCAAGATTTATGAAAATTGTTTTTCCATAATTGGAAAACGTGGTATCTACATTTATTAATATTGTATTGATAAAGATAATTGCAGATATATAACATAATGACATCAAATAAAAAAGTATAATTTGAACATGTAGTCATAACATCAGATACATAACTCGTCAATAAGATTTTATCATTCTTGTAGATCTAGTTCCAGCATTTATCGTTCTACAGCGTAGAGGGCGTAAGAAAACCATTTGTTTACATGTGAGACAAGAAGCCCCATATGGTGATTGGTCTATCCTATCCCTCGTCTGTGGCTGCGGTATCGTGCAAATCATCTTTTGTTTTCTTTCTCGCGCGCTTACGCGTTACGCGCTCGTTCGCGTTTTCCCGCCGAACGACCAACCGAAGACCAGCGCGCGGCGCTACGGCTATCTTGGGCTTAGGCGTTAGGACGGGAGCCGTGCTCGGCGCGCGGGCGGCGCGTGGCCTCGGAATCTCGGACGCTCGGGACCCAATAAAAATTCGCGCCTTTCCGGTACATGTAAATAAAAAATTTGGCATAGCGCCCCCACGAGACCTGCGTGCGTTGCACCCCTATGACCGTTGCGCCCGTGGCAGGTGCCACGCCCTAGTTCCGGCTCTGGGAGTACGTAATATATCTCGGACAATTTGCGACGCAGTCCTTTGGCCAGCAGACTGTAGCTTCACTTGCGTTGCGTATAAAAGTTCGTCCACTTCTACAGAGTTTCGTAAGGGCTCGGTTTTCCTCTGCTTACTTCGATCGCTCAGAAAATGATTTTTTCGGTCGTCCAGAAATATTGCTCGCTACCGGGAAAGTCACAGTTCCGTTGAGCCACTTGTCATTTTTTTTTAATTAAAGACTACCTTTGATCGGCCAGCTTTCAACAATTTACCTGAAAGTAATACATTTTTTTTTAATGTTCTGTACTATAAACATGCATTAATATTATTTCAATATTATTTTCCAAAGTTTCTTTAAACACAAGCTTACCTTTAAACTTCAATTTAATTAAACTAAGTTGACGATGAACGTTTATTGCTTCACTTTCCGAGTAGCTCTGCTGCTTTAAAATGTATTCCTCCATAAAATCAAGCTTATTTTATTGAAGAAGATGCTCAAACGCTTCTCCATTACATTCTAAACATTTCTGATAACGTTTTTTTATTGTTTGCATAACTGCGTTTAAATTATTTGCAGTTATTGCTGCACATTCCAGTATGATTCTTTCTCTCAGATTGTCTACAGAATCTATGGGATTTGAATAAATTTCAAATAACCCCACAGGAAAAAATCAAGGGGACTTAAATCAGGTGAACCAACGTATTGATGTATTTTTTGCTATAACGTTATTGCAAAACTTATTTTTTAGAAACCGCATGGCCACTTGTGAGTTGTGTGCCGGTGCACCATCTTTTGTTAAAAGTATTTACAATTTAGCCTGTCTCGGAGATGAATGTCGTCGAGAAGAGATGACAATTCAAATTCCAAGAAGTGCCGATATTTTTCTCCGTTTAGGGCACCATCGATGAAGTATGGACCAATAATATTGGTATTTAAAATCCCACACCATACATTAATAGTGTACCTTATTTGGTGATGTATGTTCCTCCTAAGGAATGGATTTCTTCTTGCCCATGTATGTTCATTCTGACGTGTAAAAATACCATTGCTGGTGAACGTACATTCATCCGTCCACAAAATCTGCCGCGGGAAATCTTCGTTCATCTCAATTTAGTTTAAAACAAATTTACAAAATTGCATACGTCTTATTGAATCTCCAGCATGTAAGGCATGTCCAACACTAAATCGATACGGATGAAGCTTCTCTGATTTTAAAATTCGTTTCACACTACCGAGGCTTACATTGCATTCTCTCGATATTTCTCGTGTAGATGCTTGTGGTTTCCATCGTAAATAAGCGAGTATGTTTACTCTGTTGTTTTCATTTCCTACTACTGGTTTTGGAACTTCTCTTTTGGGTTTGGTAAATGCACCATAGTGTTGCAAACTGTTATTCAATTTGAAAAACAATTGTCGCGATGGTTGTCGACGGTTTGGATATTTTTCCTGGTACAGTCTTGCGGCGGCATTTGTGTTTTTGTCACACATCACAAAAGAGTCATACATATCTTGTTTCTCACTGTTAGTAAAATACATTTTCTTGTATTTAGTGAAATACAGTTACACTTTTTCAAATTCTTAGTTTTCGTACTCGAGTTACGATACGTGAATTGCTACTGAATGATGAAATGCTTACTCGTACTGTGGTGGCGATATCACCACGTACGCCAATGCATTTCTTCTAAGAATTTCTCTTTTCTTTCTAACTCTGTTACGCTAGTATTCTCTATTTCCTGTTTGCTGGTCGCACATTTGGTGACCAGCCCTTCACGAGTTTCCAATGCATCCTTGACAACGTCGCCAGGGTTCTGGTTTTCGTCAGTCTCGGTCCTCCGCCTACCTCTTAGCTTTCTCTGTTTATGACTCTTTTCCGCTGTCCCTATCGCTATCACTGTCTGCTCAAGTTTTCCTTTTCTATTCTCTTTTCTTTTTCTCTCCTATCTTTTTGCCTTTTCTAACTCCGACGTGTTTAGGAATGCAACGAGAGTCGCCAGTTGATTGTAAGCCTCCGAGACTACGACATCAGCACTGCACTGACATTCGCGCTTACCGATATTATTAATAAACGAAGTGAGGACAAACTCTTTTATTTTATACCACCTTACCCACTTCAGTACAAATCAGTTTCTGTTATGATAACAATGTTGAAAGGGTGTTCATCTTTACAACATAGTCATGAAGTGTTTGAGTATTTTCTTCAATAAAGACATTTTTTGAAAATATATCGAGATCTAATAATTTTTTTGCCATGGTACCCTAATCATTTTTTACGTAGAATGAACAGAAGAATCGATCTGTTAAAAAAAAATATGCATTTCTATTAAAAGAAATGATGCAATTGTTAATTGCACATGCACTGCTGCATCTAAAAAAAATTTAAAGGCCTACAGATGTAGTGCTCTTCGAACCATTTATCTTTCTCTTTTGGCATTTTTTCGTAAATGCAATAATAACGGAGTTATGACTTGAAACAATTGCCTGGATCACCCTGTATAAATCTGACCCCTGATTACTTTACTAGCAAGGATGCTTGCTCATGCTCACCACAGTATTTAAAGAAAGACTAACACTCGATTGTTTAACCACGTATACATTTTTCCAATAATATAAACTAAATATTCTAGCAATAGTGACATTCATTCTCCTTCATTTACCTCCAAGTATCTATATCCTACAGATCAATTATTTCATCATCATCAGTCATATGTTATACGGTCGATTCATGCCATACTGATATGTATCGCACAAAAAGTTAAATTTCTCCATGTTGCCGCACTATGCCGCACCTAAACTCTTCCGGATTCTGTAAAGCTGTCTACTGAATAACCTCAAAAAAAGAATTAGAGAGGTGTTTTGCGGAGAAAAAAGTTATTACATAATACATTTTAAGTTTCTGAAAAAATTGTATCATTTTCGATTGTTTATTCTATCAAAACCACCAAAGCGTTTAGAACAAAAAGCTATAAAATTACTTTTGTTACGTCCCAAGTGGACAGATCTATGATTTTAAGAGGATAGTACGCAGTTTCGAACCTACCTGCATTCACCGGCTACGGTTCGGGAAATTGAGGATTGTTTAAA
The DNA here is from genome assembly GCA_913789895.3 of Seladonia tumulorum. Classification (NCBI taxonomy): domain Eukaryota; kingdom Metazoa; phylum Arthropoda; class Insecta; order Hymenoptera; family Halictidae; genus Seladonia; species Seladonia tumulorum. The sequence goes on along the minus strand of CAJYYF030000015.1, from coordinate 2,065,101 downwards.
TAATGATTATACCCCTTTTAACAATAACAACTAATTTATAGATTTATTCAAAATAAGATCCTGAATCAGATGTTAGAGATTACATATAATATTTAGAATACGGATATACAAGAGTGCAAATAATGGGGTTACAATAATACGAATAATAGTAATGTTACCGCAATACAATGTTCAGGAACTAGCTCTTGTTTCCTGGCTCACGGAACTTAGAGTCTTTTATAAGAGTCTTTTAACACCACTTGTTGACGCGGTTTCGTGGTTACGATTTTCTCGAACAATTAGAACTGACTGTAGTTGATTTTACGGTTCGCGGATATATGTCTTTCGGTGATGATGGTCTTGATTATAACTGCCTGTTGGGGAGTTGATCCCCTTATTTATAGGATGGCCAATTCTTTGTTTCCCAAAAATGCTGGCTCAGGATTCTCTACCTTGCATCTTCTAGTCTTTTCTTGACTTGGTCGACTCCTTGTCGTCAGGGTCTTTTTACTAAGGAGTCGGCATTTTTTCTCATTGCTTTGCATGGTGTGATGCCTCTCCTCATGATTCTCAGGATGTAAACCGATCTTCATTTGCGCGTTTTGCAGAGGGCTGAGTTGCTGTTTTTGGCTTCTCGTTACTGCGTCACGGTATTGCGCAGTTTGGGTTAACACAGTTCTCTCTCGAGGCATTATCGGATTTTTGTGATAGTTCTTTATTATATAGATTAATCATTGATGGTCGAACCACCGGACGTGACACCATCCCCCTTAGAAAGCAAATTTCCAAGGGAAATTTGTTGCAAGCTCCTGACAGTTCTTCCGAGTTTTGATGTGCTTGGGTCATTGGTACGAGGCAAGTTGTCGTTGGAGGTCGTCTCGTCAGCTGGTTGGGTTGTGTTTCTTCGCCTGCCGGCTCGTTGAACCAGGAGGTGTGTCAGCGAATTCCATGCGACAAGGTGAAACTGCATCCGTATAGCGAGTGCAGCTGATAACCTTGTATTACTATGTCGACAATTGTCTTTATAAATTTGAGTATTATGGAGACTGCTAATATTCTTGCACTGAACGATCCAATTGCAATGAATCCGTGCCAGAATTTTTCCGCTGCGTTTACTGCTATTTTCTTCATTCATCGTGTTCAGTTCTCCTGTTGATGTAAAGGGTCGCGTAACCGTGGAATTGGCCTTCTTCCTACGGACATTGTACCGTGCATGTGCATCCCTTTGCACTGTTCTTCTGTTATCGGTTCTAGATATTATGACCTTGCACTGGATGATGTCTGCGTAGCTGTAATCCAATAGTTGTAGTAGCTGAATGAAGTCTTCTTCCGTCCTTGTATTGTCGTGGTCAGAGTGTTTCAATCGTCGGTGGTTTTGAGAGATAAGGTAGTAACATTTTGGGTGGTGTCCATTACAATCGTATTCGATAATGACACGTGAGGGTTGTATTAACACGAGTACTAGCCAAAGGCTTAACAATTTTCTGTAAGCGTACGTACTGTTCTTCTAATGCTAATATACATTCTTATTGAGTTGTCTTTTAATTTGTAAATAGGAGTTAATATGGAGATAGCGGAGGAGTGCCTGTTGAAGGTATTCTGAATAGTTATTGTGTGAGTAGAAAAACATTTTGTCTTGTTACTGTTCCATGACGGCATTCGTCCGCTAGTTTGAGATAGGGTTATTCTTCGTTATTTTTACAAATAATATTATTGGTATGTTATTTTTAATGATAATGGTAGAAATATTTTACTATAGAAATTTTATGTTTTGTTAAATGGAGCCATGATCTGATGGGTTAGCATCGGTGCTTATTTTATTGCGATAGTAATATCTTCCTACCAAAGTGAAATCTTATGGTCTATTAGGTAGTACGCATTTCGTGTAGGTATATATGTGTGTTTATTTTTCTATTGTATCGTTAATCGGGTCTATGGTGTGCTAATTTTAATTTATTTATGTGTACCGTACGAGGGTTTCCGTTAATTAGAATTTTTACGTTTTGATTTGGTAGAATCTCTATGACCTCGTGAGGTCCAGTATATTGTGCGCTGAATTTGCCTTTTACCGGTTCTTTTAGCAGATATACGAGGTCTGTCACCTTGAAGTTCTGTGGGTTCATTTTCCGATCATAATAATGTTTTGATCTTACTTTAGCGGCGTTCAGGTTTTTGGCCGCCGACTGCTGTAGTTCGTTGATGGTCATATGCAAGTCTCGGAGGTAATCCGCATAGGTTGGCTCTAGATTTTCTTTTATTAGATCTTTGCTAGTTGGTTCGCGGGCGATTTTTCCGAAAACTAGTTCGTGTGGGGAGAACTTAGTTCCTTCATGTACTGACGTATTATAGGAAAACATGGCTAACTCTAGCCAGTGATCCCAGTTGTTCGCGCTATTTATATATTGCTTTAGGTATTCCGTCAGCACGTGGTGTGATCTCTCGATTGAGCCGTTGCTTTGCGGATGGTAAGCTGTAGTCTTGTATTGTTTAATTCTAAATTTCTTTGCCACTTGGTTCATTAAGTTGGAGGTGAAATTTGTTCCTAGATCCGTTAGAATTGCTTTAGGGGCTCCAAATCGGCAAATGAAATTCTTAATAAAGGCGTCTGCGATATCTGTGGTTGTGGTTCGTGCCAAGGGCACTGCTACGGAGTATTTTGTTAGTATGTCCTGCAAGGTCAGGATGTATTTGTTTCCTCTTCTTGTTTCTGGTAGAGGTCCTACGATGTCGAGGCTAACCTTGTCGAAGGCTTTTCCTGGTGTGTCTGTTAGTACCATGGGTTGTTTTGTTTTAATTCTCGTCAGTTTTCTTAGTTGACATTCGCTGCATGTGCGGATAAAGTCTTGGACGTCCTTCTTCATTCCTTCCCAAAAGTATGATTGTCGGATTCGGTGGTAGGTCTTTGTGATGCCTTTATGTCCACCTATAGCTGACTCGTGCTTTTCTTCGATTATATCGAACCTATCGGCTTCCGGGGGAATTGTTACTTGACCTGTGCATATGGTTATTGTTATAGGTTTATTCCAAAATATTTCCTTTAGTTTATTCATGATGTATTTCCAAGGTATATCTTCGATGTTGTTAGATTTCCTTATGCTGAATGAATTCAGGTTCATTTCTTCGACTACGTCTAGTAGTGAGGCGATGCAGTTGACAATGTTTTCTGGTTCAATGGGAATGCGTTTCTCTTGTTTAACCGGTAGAGCAATGGTATAGAATTTGTCTCGTGGTTGTAATCTAGCTCGTTCAAAAGTTAAGTCAACGAAACTGTTTAGTAGATTAGCTTCCTTTAGCTCTTCGCCTCCTTTGTCGATCGGGTTACCGTTCATGTCAACGAATATTACCTTGTGTGTCTTGGCCGTATATAGCGGTTCGTGACTTTCTCGGATTTGCAAGTTGTGCTGCGGGCGTCGTATTACGCTGGGCTGTGCTACCTGGGTGTCTGGTAGGTCAGGGATTTCAGACGGGTGGTCATTTCTTTCGTTATGTATCGAGTTTGTGCTGTTATTATTATCAGGTGAAGTTGGTGGTTGATACTCTGTTTTTGTTTGTTCTTGTGGTCCAATCTTTCTTTTCTTCTGTGTTGTATCGTTTAAAGGTGAATCTTCTGAAGTGGTGGTGGAGATTTTTCTCTTTCGTATTTGCGTTAGCTCGTCTGTTCTTGTTCGTTTATCATTTCTGTCTAATTCTACCGAGTCTTCTGATGTGGTTGATAATATTCTTTTCCTACTTGATTTCCTGGCCAGAGATTGTAAAGGTAGGCAGGTTTCCGGGGGGTTTCGGGATAATGCATCTGCGTTAGCGTTAGCTCTGCCTTCTTTGTACTGAATATTATAGTCGTATTCCGATAATTTCAATTTCCATTTCCATAATCTGGAGGTCGGATCTTTGATGGAGTGTAGCCAAACTAAAGGTTTGTGGTCGGTAATTATATTGAAAGTGCGGCCGTATAAATATGGTCGGAAATGAGATATGCAGTAAACGATTGCTAAACATTCTTTTTCTATGGTCGAATATTTTTGTTCGGCTACATTCAGCAAACGGGATACGTATGCTACGGGGAGATCTTTTCCAATTGGTCCTTGGCTGAGTACTCCTCCGATAGCATATCCCGATGCGTCGGTGGTGAGGTTAAATGTTTCTGCGAAGTCTGGGAATTGTAATATGGGTTTGGTTGTGAGTGCTTCCCTTAGAATCCTAAATGATTTTTCTTGTGTATCCTCCCATTTGAATGCGACATCCTTTTTTAATAAATCTGTAAGAGGTTTTGCGGTTGCTGAAAAATTTGGTATGAACCTTCGATAATATCCGGCCAATCCTAGGAATTGTTTAATTTGTTTTGCGTTTTTTGGTTTAGGAAATTTCTGTACTGCCTCAATTTTCTTTGGATCGGGTTTTAACCCGTCTTCACTGATTATGTGTCCTAGATAGTTTACTTCATGACGCAAGAATTCGCATTTATCTGGTTGCAATTTTAATTTTGCTTTGCGTAATCGATCCATTAATTTATTGAATTTAATTTCGTGTTCTTGTAAAGAACTTGAATATATTACTATATCGTCAAGATATACAAATAATTCAGATCCTTGAAGTCCTGCCAGCACACTGTTCATTAAGCGCTGAAATGTGGCTGGAGCGTTCTTTAAACCGAAAGGCATCCTTTTGAATTGAAAGTGCCCATAGGGTGTCGAGAAAGCTGTTTTATGGGCGTCTTCTGGTGCCATTTTAATTTGGTGGAATCCCGATGCTAGATCGAATGTGGAAAAGTATTTGGCACTTCCAAGTTGGTCTAAAATTTCTGTTATGTTGGGCAGGGGATATGCATCGCCAATAGTCTTTTCGTTTAAATTTCGATAGTCAATTACAAGACGCCATCGTTTGTTTCCTTGTGAATCTGGTTTCTTTGGTACGATCCATACCGGCGAGTTATAGGGCGATGTTGATGTTTCGACAACATCTGTTTCTAATAACTCTTGTACTTGTTTGTTAATTTCTCCTTTATGGATCGGGGGAAATCGATATTGCCTGGTGTTTATCGGAATGTCGTCGGAGGTGTGTATCCTATGTCGTAGCACATCAGTGCCTTCGAGGGTTTCTCCAGGAATGTGGAATCTGTCTTGATTTTGGTTTATTAATTTCATAACGCTTTCTTTCTCTTCCTTGTTGAGGTGATCCAGTCTTAGTAGTTTCAATACGTCTTCGAATCTATTATGCTTACTTACTGTTGTCGCAAGGCAGGATTTGACCTGTCGATTGGTAACCTCTTCGAAAGGTTCCAACTTTATCATGGGTACGTCGAAGATGAAATCTTTTAGCGTAGCGTTCGTGATTCTGAGGTGGGCTCGCCCCTTGTTATTGGTGACCACTGTTTCTCCAAGAAATATTCCCTTTTCTTCCGGTATTCGGGGGATATAGCCTTGTTGTAGTTCCGGATTTACTATATTCATCGTTATCGGGATAGATGTTCTCTTAGGAACAATTATTTGTTGAGGTTCGAAGAATGGTATGTAAGTGGTTCCGCATTTTATGTGTTTCTTAAGGTAATCGACATTTGCTTGATTGTTTTGTAGAAAGTCGGATCCTAAGAGTCCGCATTGATCTATCAATATTCGGTTGCTAACAACATGGAATGTTACTTGATGGCCTGCTATCCTGATTGATGCCGTCCCTAGGGTGGCCAGGACTTCAGCCGATATTCCTCGAATATTTATAGCGTTACTTGTGTCGATTTTTGTAGATATTGGGACCATTGATTCCTTTATAAGGTTGATTTCCGAACCTGAATCTATGAGTAATGAAATTGTTCCTTGGAGGTCAGGGGAGATGATCATTATAGTTGGAGTGTAGTTGGCAGTATCTAGTCGAACAGTGATAGCCCTTCTAGGTCGATTTTTCCCTGGTTTGTTTCCGTTTCCGTGACTTGGTCCATCTTCGGAGATTCTTCCGGTTGGAGGTAGTTGGACTGGTCGTCTTGCGGATTGATTCTCATTACGAAGCGACGCTCGGTGGGGTTCGCTCCCTTGGGTGCGCCGCTGGTCCCTGGGGAGTACCGCTCGTTTCCCGACTTTTGTTGGGAATAGGGTACTATCTCACCTGATTCCACCTTTGATTTGAATTTATAGCAATCCTTGATTGTGTGTCCGGTCTTCTTGCAGTAATTGCAAGTGACAGGTGGACCAGCTGTTCTAGCCCGATTATCATTTCCTGTTTGTTGGTTGGTCTTCGAGTTACCGTATGGATTCCTGTTATTTTGATAAGAATTATTGCGATAGGGAGGAGGATCGGAGCGCCAGCGCGATTCAGTGTAGTTGTCTTGTCTCGGAGGGGCCTGATATCTGCTTGAGGAAATCTGATATCTTTGCTGAGTCGCGCCTCTGTGGTATGCTCTGGCTAGTTCTTCTTCGTGTCGGATTTGTTTCGAAATCTTTACTGCATTGGCGTATCCTTCTTCTAAATTGGCAAAGCCCTCCAATTGCAATCTGAGGCGAATTTCTGATGGTAATCCCCTTATGAATGCTTCAGTGATATCAAGATCTATATTGCGCTGAAGTTCTTCCGAAATTTCTCCGTGTGTGCTGCGCTCTCCGTCCATGATTGCGAGTTGTAGATCTTTTACGCGACTTATATAGTCCAAAATGGTTTCGTTAGGGTTTTTATAAAGGTTTCCTAATTCGCCCTTATACTGATTAACCGTCTTTTGAGGTCCGAACATAATTTTTAATTTTGTTCCGAATTCCTCTAGGGTGTTTATGGTTGAGTATTCGATGATTCTAAACGCATGTCCTCTGAGTTTGGTTGTTAGTAATTTAATCAAATATGGTTCCACGTTCGGTGGGAGCATTGTTTTAGCTATTTCACATGCTCTTAAGAATTGAAATACAGAGGGCTTAAAACCATCGAACACTGGTACTGTTTCTAACGCGTCTTTGATTTGTATTGGGTAGCCTAACTGTTCTGTCAGTCTGTATGTCGGTTTTTCTGGAGTCGTTTGTTCGGGTTTAGTCGATGTCGGTCGGTTACATATTGTATTTAATGCATCATGTATATCCGCTACTTGTTGACTTAATTCTCGAAATTTAGTGCCAAGATCAGCTATGAAATTGTTACTTTCTTTGGCCCTTTTTATTTCTTCTATGGCCACTTTTAATACATCTGATTCAGATCGGGGGTGTCCCATTTGGACTCCGACCGATTGGACCCGTCCCGATTGGACTGTCCCGATTGGACCCGTTCCTTTTGGACTCCGTGCCGATTCGACTCGTGCCGTTTGGACACCGTGCCGATTGGACGCGTTCTTTTTGGACGCCGTGAATTGGACACATTTACAGAATTTTAAAATCGCCGTATCTCCTAAACCGTGCGCCCTAGACAAAAAATAACGAAATTTTTGAAAGACTTTACAGAAAGCATATCACCCCGGCACTACACCTTAGGCCTATTCAAAAGTCGATTCGCCACCCCTTTCCCCTCCCCAAATTCATTTTCGCCTCCCCTAAAAATCGCTGTATCTCCTAAACCGTGCGTCCTAGACAAAAAATAACGAAATTTTTGAAAGACTTTACAGAAAGCATATCACCCCGGCACTACCCCTTAGGCCTATTCAAAAGTAGATTCGCCACCCCTTTGCCCTCCCCAAATTCATTTTCGCCTCGCCAAGTCGTGATTAATTTCGGGTTATGTACGTTATAAAACATTTCCTCACGAAAAAAAGGGTTAGGGTTAGGGTTAGGGTTAGGGTTAGGGTTAGGGAATCACTTGGGGGTAGATGGGGCTGAATCGACTTTTGAGTAGAACTACGGGGTTAGGTAAGGGTGGTATGCCCCCGGTAAAGCCTCCCAAAATGTTGTTATTTTGACGCTCGGTTTAGGAGATGCAGCGATTTTTACAGGAGGCGAAAATGAATTTGGGGAGGGCAAAGGGGTGGCGAATCGACTTTTGAATAGGCCTAAGGGGTAGTGCCGGGGTGATATGCTTTCTGTAAAGTCTTTCAAAAATTTCGTTATTTTTTGTCTAGTACGCACGGTTTAGGAGATACAGCGATTTTTAGAGGAGGCGAAAATGAATTTGGGGAGGGGAAAGGGGTGGTGGCGAATCTACTTTTGAATAGGCCTAAGGGGTAGTGCCGGGGTGATATGCTTTCTGTAAAGTCTTTCAAAAATTTCGTTATTTTTTGTCTAGGACGCACGGTTTAGGAGATACAGCGATTTTTAGGGGAGGCGAAAATGAATTTGGGGAGGGGAAAGGGGTGGCGAATCGACTTTTGAATAGGCCTAAGGTGTAGTGCCGGGGTGATATGCTTTCTGTAAAGTCTTTCAAAAATTTCGTTATTTTTTGTCTAGGGCGCACGGTTTAGGAGATACGGCGATTTTAAAATTCTGTAAATGTGTCCAATTCACGGCGTCCAAAAAGAACGCGTCCAATCGGCACGGTGTCCAAACGGCACGAGTCGAATCGGCACGGAGTCCAAAAGGAACGGGTCCAATCGGGACAGTCCAATCGGGACGGGTCCAATCGGTCGGAGTCCAACTGGGCATCACCCATTCAGATCCAGGTAATTGAGATCCGTCACCACCGGGATTTGCCATTATAGTTTTAATATGAGAAGTTATGGGTAAACTGTATTTTCCAATCCTCAATTCTGCGCTCTATCCCACCGCTGTCACCAAATTTGTTACGTCCCAAGTGGACAGATCTATGATTTTAAGAGGATAGTACGCAGTTTCGAACCTACCTGCATTCACCGGCTACGGTTCGGGAAATTGAGGATTGTTTAAATAATGATTATACCCCTTTTAACAATAACAACTAATTTATAGATTTATTCAAAATAAGATCCTGAATCAGATGTTAGAGATTACATATAATATTTAGAATACGGATATACAAGAGTGCAAATAATGGGGTTACAATAATACGAATAATAGTAATGTTACCGCAATACAATGTTCAGGAACTAGTTCTTGTTTCCTGGCTCACGGAACTTAGAGTCTTTTATAAGAGTCTTTTAACACCACTTGTTGACGCGGTTTCGTGGTTACGATTTTCTCGAACAATTAGAACTGACTGTAGTTGATTTTACGGTTCGCGGATATATGTCTTTCGGTGATGATGGTCTTGATTATAACTGCCTGTTGGGGAGTTGATCCCCTTATTTATAGGATGGCCAATTCTTTGTTTCCCAAAAATGCTGGCTCAGGATTCTCTACCTTGCATCTTCTAGTCTTTTCTTGACTTGGTCGACTCCTTGTCGTCAGGGTCTTTTTACTAAGGAGTCGGCATTTTTTCTCATTGCTTTGCATGGTGTGATGCCTCTCCTCATGATTCTCAGGATGTAAACCGATCTTCATTTGCGCGTTTTGCAGAGGGCTGAGTTGCTGTTTTTGGCTTCTCGTTACTGCGTCACGGTATTGCGCAGTTTGGGTTAACACAGTTCTCTCTCGAGGCATTATCGGATTTTTGTGATAGTTCTTTATTATATAGATTAATCATTGATGGTCGAACCACCGGACGTGACACTTTATATACCTTCCTTTACATCCTAGATATGTTTTTATCCCGATTCCATACAGTGAGCGAAATTCGTATAAACGCACCTAAAAAAATATGATTTTTGGGGCTAAAAGTTTTAAATTCAAATAAGGCGAATATAATAACGACAGAAGAGTAAAGATATATTTATGTGCTATAGATATTTACATATTTATATTTATGTAAACATGTATATATATACACACTTACCGACAAAAGTTAAGAAACAAAATAGTCGTTTGGGAATTAGTGTATATTTTTAATCTTCTGAAATACACATGTCCGAATTAAAAATAACATGACGAGATTACGTATCATACATGAACATACAATAAGTTTTTTTTTCGATTATACTTGTATAAGCATTACAATTAATATTGAGTCAAGGAAAAAAAATAAATACTTGTGACAAAAGTTAAGAAACATGAAGACTTCTTGCAAGAAGTAGAGTAAGGAATGTAAACAAACATGTTCGAAGGAGTCTAGTCTCCTTTCTGACATCGTCGAGTGTGGTTTGTGTTATTAGCTGTAGTAAATATGTTAAGAAGGCAACATTTAACTGAAAGCGAGAAACAAATAATAGTTGAAATGTTTAAAAAAGGGCAGAGGAAAACTGACATTGCAAAAGTGTTTGGTGTAAATCGTTGTGTTATCACGAAGATTATAAAACGTTTTCAAAACAATGGAACTGTTAAAGTGGCACCGGCAGACCATGAAAAACAAGCAAAAAGCTGGATCGTCGAATTGCAAGGCTGTCTAAATGCAATCCATTTTGCACAGCTGTCAAAATTAAAAATCAGTTGGACCTCAGGAACATTAGCAGTAGGACAATTAGCCGTCGTTTAGATGAAAATAATCTTTTTTCACGGACAGCATGTAAGAAACCATTTGTTTCTAAGAAGAATCGTAAAGCTCGGTTGGAGTTCGCTAAAGAGCACATTAACTGGTCTGTTGCTGAGTGGTCAAAAATTCTATGGAGTGACGAAAGTAAGTTCAACTTCGGAAATGACCCCAGAAGTAACGTACGACGTCCTATTGGACAGCGATTTAATTTCAAGTAAACCAACTGTAAAATTTGGTGGTGGTAATGTGATGGTGTGGGACTGTTTCTCACGTAACGGTCCTGGTCCGTTAATACAAATAAAGGAGTCTATGGATAGATTTGTGTATCGCGATATTTTGCAAAATCATGTGTTGCCATTTGCTAAGGAGAAAATGTCAATGAAGTGGTCATTTCAACATGACAATGACCCAAAACATTCTTCTAAATTCATTAAGGCATTTCTCATGGAGCAAAATGTTAATGTAATTAAGTGGCCAAGTCAATCTCCAGACTTGAACCCAATTGAACATTTGTGGGATTACGTTGGACGTCAATTGGGGAGTCATTCATTTACTAATAAAGCGGAGTTAATGCGAGAACTTACGAAAATATGGTCTAAAATACCACCCAAGCATTGTGTTCGATTAATCGATACAATGCCATGCAGTCATCAAATCCAACATTCAGCATCTTATTAGATCATCATAAAAAGTATAAACACCTGCACATTGTTGTTTTTTGTTAAAAGTGATTACATGATTCAAGTACAGTATGTTTCTTAAATTTTGTCACAAACTTTTCTTTCGTTTCCTTGACTCAATATTAATTGTAGTGCTTATACAAGTATAATCGAAAAAAAAACTTATTGTATGTTCATGTATGATATGTAATCTGTTCATGTTATTTTTAATTCGGACATATGTATTTCAGGACATTAAAAATATACACTAATTCCCAAACGACTATATTGTTTCTTAACTTTTGTCAGTAAGTGTATATGTCGGAGGCTGGGCGGAATCGTCCATTATCGGACCCGTCGGAGTTTGACCGGCGTCGTTCTCCATCGATTCACCCCTTAAACGACTACACGACCGATACTACTCGAACGCGATGCCCTCGTAGCGCAATGCGAGACACGTCAACGAGCTCACGGGCCCGACAGAATATTCGCAAGTCTCTATCTCTTTCTTTCTGAAAAGTTCTCTCGAAAAGACGTTTAGCTTTTCACTGGTGTTCTCTCCACCGTCGCCGAAACTATTCTGCGGCCCGTGGTCACGTTCAACAGGGTCCCAGCCCATCTTTTTAAGGGACCCTATTTCGTATCTCTCTTTGCGCCGCGCGCAAAGGCAGGTAAACGGGGACTGTTTTATTGCCCCTACGCAGGGCAATTACTAGGGTACGTCCAAGCTTCGGACTCCAAACTATCCTAAAGTCAATGCATAGACCCGATGGCTAAATTGTTATTTTACAAGTACTTAATCCTACATGGACGCGTGAAGCCGAAAGTTTTGCGGATGTCTACGCAACCGTAAACTTTCGGCTATATATATATGTATATTGTCACGTTGCCTAGGTTTTTCCCATCCGTCGGACGGCGAAACCCAGACAACTACGGGTTTTATGGCCGTGAGGCCGGGCCACGCACCGGTCGCGCGGTACGCGGTCCACCCGCGACAAACAGCACGTCGAAAAGTCGGTTTTCGCTAATTCTAACCGAGGACCGAGTCCTGATAACGGGCGCCAGGCATCGAGAGATGCCACGCGAAATTCTATGGGATTTCTCCGGGACGCGACAAGGAATTCCGACTTTCCGACGGCCGCGCGATGGTCGGGATAGCTCACCCGGGACCAGGGTTCGACGAGAGGAATACGGGACGTTCCCCGCGACGGGAAGGCTTCTCAAGGAAATCAAATGCGAATTAGGGCTTTACAATCGTTTATTTAACGGAGATGTTACACACGGCTGCCGGGAGATAGCCCGGCAGCAGTAGGAAAGAAGCCCGCGCGATCGTTGTTGATATTCGGCGGATTTTCGGCCGCTCGCGCTCTTATCGCTCGATTTTCGCGTCGGACACGACCCCGGACGCGGTGTTGGGCGTCGCCGTTACAAAAGATCGATCGGCAGCTTTTCACAGTTGGAACGGCGGCAGCTCTTCTCAATCGGGCACTGATTCTATTTTACTTCGCGAACTTACAGCGATATCAAAGCGTGGCAGTTAAACGCGAGAGTTTCGGCACAATGGCCTAGTTCGGCATTGCTCGAGAACGCGAAAGCAAAGCGTCCCCCACTTCCTAGTTTTTCCCACTCCGCGCGACGCTTGTGCCTATCATAGTTTCGGGCACGGCAGGGCCGTGCTCGATGGACCGGGGACCAGGACGCTCGGTAATCGGCAGCGGTCGCGATCGCCGATTGGTTCGTTCTCCCGCGGAGGAAGACCCTGGGCCAATCCCGCGGCGCGAATTTCCTCTCTGGCGGGTGAGGCAGCTGTGAGGTGGAGATGATGGTCTTCTCCGGCGCGCTTTTCCTCAGCAGCTCCTCCAGGCTCCTTAACCCGGGCTCGGTGTCTCCCTCGATGTTAGGTGCTGGATTTTCTTGCAGCGTTCACTGGCAGCGTCCTTCTGCGGGGTTTCCCGCTAGTGGCAGAGTAGGAAAAAGTGTTCCGGGTCCTTCTGGGACCCGGATACGGTCCTGCAATTCGCGCCGCGCCAAGTGGCGCGACGTTCAAAACGTATTAGCGCTGCCCCTTGGTCTTTAGAGACCATCCTTGGGAGAGCGCTCGCGGGTGCCAATCCCTTACGGCCCGTTTAAGAAGCGGCCCGGTTTTCCGCTAAAACTCAGGGGGGGACGTAGGCAAAACTTGCCACGTCACAATATATACATTTATTTATTGATACAGACTTATTCTTTGTGCAAAATTCGTTTAAACGTACTGCAAGAAAAGACGAAATAAAACTAAACTTATATTATAATTATAAATTTAATATTTTGTATGACCTCCATTATTTTGAATTAATGCAAAAATTCGATTCGGCATTGAATTTATCAGATTATTTGTGACTGTAATAGGAATCTCTTCCCAGCAACGTTTAATTTCTTCTTTTAAAGCTGCAGTATCGGTGAATTGGCGGCCATTTGCATATATATTTCTTGCCATTATACCCCATAAGTTTTCAATGGGGTTCATATCAGGACTGAATGCAGGCCATTCTATTAAAGGGATGTCCTGTGCTTTAAACCATTCGCGGGAACATTTTGAAACGTGGATTGCTGCGTTGTCTTGTTGAAATATAAATTCACGTTCGCCAACTGTATCTTCCAAAATGGAATTAATGCTCTATCTACCATGTCGACGTACTTTTCTGAATTTATTGTGCCGTTATTAAAACAAAGTTTCAGTTTTCCACATGAAGAAAATGCTCCCCAAATCATTACACTTCCACCGTGGAAAATTCTGGATAATTTAGGGTCATTTTTTTGACGTAAATCGTGCCAGTAGGAACTGTATCCATCTGGGCCGTCTAAATTGAATTTTTTCTCGTCCGAAAAAATGACTTTCTTCCATTCATCAGTCCAGTGCATATGATTTTTTGCATATTGCAGCCGAGCAACCTCATGATGCGCTTTCAACATCGGCTTTTTCTGTGGTTTCTTAAAAACTATGTTTGTCTTATTATGCAAAATTTGTTGAACACGTCGCTTTGTGACTGATAATTGCATTTTCGCAACAATTTGACTTGCAACTAATCTATTTTTTGTAGCTTCATAGAAAATAATATTCTTTTCCCGTTTCGTTATTTTACGATTTCCTTTCATAGAACATTTCTTGCCATAATTTTCTTTCAATTTCAAGAAATTTCTTACAACACACTCTGAACGATTAATTTCCTTTGCTATTTTTCTATTCGATTCACCTATTTTGTTTAAAATTGCTATTGTAGCTTTTTCGCCTTCGGTCAGAAAATTTCCTCTTGGCATTTTTCTCCTTTTCATTAAAACAAATGTATTACGAAATGTGTTACTAAATACAGTTTAATACTACACAATTCAACAATATGAAGCACTTACCACTATTATTTCTGTCAATATTAATCGAAATAAAGCATACTGCGTTTATACGAATTTCGCACGTGTAAACACTATTACGAATGTTTTACTCTGCCACTTGACTCTACAAGTAACTTAACACTTTCGCTGCGGACGAAAATAAGAAGGCTTTCGCCGGGAGCTGAAATTAAGATATTTTTTTTTAATGAAATTTTCAGTCCGTAAAATAAAAACCTGATATTTTTTTCAAAACAAAAACAATAATTCATGATGTTCAACCTAACAAAAGGTTAGGTTAGGTTAGAAAAACATATATATATATATACATGTATATTTTGAAAAACATATATTTGGGGTAAGTATAACTTATTTTATGTATAATATGATTGTACAATAAAAAAATGAAACAGTAATTCATGATTTTCAAACTAACAAAAGTAAAAAAAATAAAACCAGAAAAAAACATAAAAAAATGTATATTTTGAAAAACATATAGTTGGGGTAAGTATAACTTATTTTATGTACAATTGATTGATTGCAGAACAAAAAAAATTAAACCTGATAAATAATAAAAACAACCATATATTTTTTATATATATTATTTTTTATGGTAAGTTTTGAAGCACTCTCCCAAACATAGTACCGCCATATCTTTACATGCTTCACAATGGTGAATGGTGTCCTTCCTTTTTTTTTTGTTGAGCACATACTCGGCATCTTTTTCTTTGTGTTTGCCCTTTCTCGTTCGTTGCGTCGATTTTGGTCGGCAAATGTTGTGTTCTTTTGTTCGTACCACGTAAATCTTTCTTCTCAGGAAGTATCCTTTCTAAAATGTTTTGCCGATATTCATATAGTGACAATTTCTTGCCACTATATTTATTATATAGCAGGTAAGAATTTTGAAACAAAAGGTGTAAAATATGTACACCCAGCTTCTTGTACCACCGTACAGTCTTACGTTGAGATTGGTAGTAGGACATAAGTTGATCTTGGCGATCAATGCCGCTCATAAACTTATTATATTTTATAATCGGCAAAGGCTTTTCTTTTTCTTGGCCTCTTCTATTTGCAACATTTTGCATAGAATTTTGGAATTCCGTTGATATATATGTGACATTCCTTTTATCCTTCCACTTCCCAATCATGACGCCTCTCTTATATTTAGCAATGCTTTGCCCTTTTTTTAATTTTGAAGTAATTACCTCTGTAGGTAGTCCCTTTCTACTCACACGTAAGGTACCCGTACAAAAAGTTCTTTGCTCGAGTAATAAATATGCCAGTTCAGTGGAGTTGTAAAAACTGTCCATATAAACCGAATGCCCTTGCCCAAGTTTACCTGCCAACAGCTCTAAAACGACCTTTTGAGCATGGCCTTTGCCTCCTGTTATATCGTGTCGACCGGTATATACCATAAACTTTAGTACCAAACCATTTGGCTCTGTAAGCATATACAGTTTGATGCCATATTTATGCCTTTTGTTCTCAACATACTGACGAAACACGAGTCTTCCCTTCCATAACACCATAGACTCGTCAAGTGAAAGGTTTTTATCTGGATAATAAAGATTGTTCATCTTCTCGTTGAAATACGTTAGAAGAGAGAGAGTGGTCTAATTTTATAAAGACGGTCTTGTGGTTCAGGTTCCCCAATTTCTGGGTTTCTGGCAAAATTCAACCAACGTATTATTAGCAAATACCAATCTCGGCCCATATAATTCGAAAAGCACGATAAATTATAAAACCAATGCTTTTTCCAATAATCTTGGACTCGATTCAATTTGATGGTCCCCGTGTGGAATGTCAAACCAATAAATACCAACAGCTCCTCCTTGGATAAAGGCTTCCAGTGGGATATCCTACTTTTTGGTGTTGAATTTATATTAAAAAAATAATCTTCCGCATACTGATTGGTTTCGGCGACAATTTGATTGAGTAAATTATCGTCGAGTAATAGGCGAAAATAATCGTATGGTTCTTCGATTTCTGGTCTCAATAATAATTTACTTTCGTTCAAGAAAGGAATTTCTGTCATGCCGTTACACTCATTCTGCCATGTATCGTCTTGCACGTTTTCTTCTGCAGATTCTTCATTTTCTTCATTCTCGGACTCCGTTTCTTCTTCCGATGTTGGACCGTAATCTTCACTATCGGATCCAGATAAAAAACTTTCCATTTCTTCGTCTGTAGACCTATTAGAGTCGGTAAAAGAAACTGCTCTACGGCGTTTGATGCCTGAAGGTCCCGGTTGGTTATTATCCATTTTATAAGGGTAAACACAGAACTAAAGTTTGTCAAAAGTCGCTAACCACTACACTAAACACAAAAGAACAGCCCTTCACGAATGCATGAACTGTACTGACTGTCTAAATACGGCTAAATAAGCCGGTTGGTTGTTATCCGTTTTATAAGGGTAAACACAGAACGAAAGTTTGTCAAAAGTCGCTAACCACTACACTAAACACAAAAGAAACAGCCCTTCACTAATGCTTGCACCGTACTGACTGTCTGAATAAGGCCAAATATGACTAAATAAGCAGAGGACGCGCATGAGCGTAGTTAAACTAAATACGCAGAGGACGCGCATGAGCGTCGTTCGCACCGAAAATGAAACTAAATAAGCAGAGGACGCGCATGAGCGTCATTCGCACATGGCATGGGCTCGGTTGGACGCGCATGTGCGTCGTCCGCAGCGAGAGTGTGAAGCAAACTGAAACGTAGGAACGTTGACAATTGAAGGCATGTAAACAATACACAGCTTTCTGACAACGTTGCCAGTTTTCTACTTTCAAGTAAGAGGAAAAATTCGTAGAATTTGGAGTGCGCTTATACGAATTTCGCTCACTGTACACCAAACTTGTGAAAAAAATCATTTCTTTAACACATGTTTTTCGATCCTTCTCTTGGTCACGAGAATATGTCACTTTCAAGTGTCTATATGTTACTAAATAGTACTGTTTATAGAAAAATATTATTGTATATGACTCGTATATATATTCAGGTACACGAGAAAAAAGTTTCAGTCATTTTGAACAAACTAAAAATTTTGACTTTTGGCGCGCTAAACTGGCCAAATGCCCCACTGTGCGCTGCTCTCCGCCAGGTAGATGACCTCCTTCGTGTACCTCCCGGTGGCCAACACCAACGTGTCGTCGGCGTAGCACGTCAAGCTGACACCGGGAGGCATTTCCTCCCGCAGGACGCTATCGTACGCGAGGTTCCAGAACAGCGGTTCCAGCACTGGGCCCTGTGGAACCCCTCGCACGACACTCCTGCGCACCATCTCGTACCGGCCGGGATATTCTATACCCCTGTCGAAGAGATAGCCCCCGATCACCCTCCTGAGATACGGAGGCACCCGGTGGAAGACCAGGACCTCCATAATTCTGTCCCAGGGGACGGTCTTAAATGCGTTGGCGATATCCAGGGAGTCCGCCAACTGCACCTCACTCAGAGAGAGAGATCGGGGACCCTTATCCCCGACAGGTGCCGGACGAGGCGTCCCATGAGCACGCGCTCGAACAATTTTCCCGCCTCGTTCAGCAGACAGATCGACCGATACCCGGAGGGCGAGTCCCGGGACTTGACCCCCTTCGGAAGGAGAACCAACCTGCCCGACCTGCCTTCCACAGTGGGGGGAACACTCCCTCCCTCAGGCAGCTATTATACAGCAACCTGAGTTCGGGAGCGAGCTCCCACCCCTCCAGGGCCAAAACTAGCGCGCGGCCCGACACCCCGTCCGGGACCCGTCGCGCCCTGACCACTGTTTCCCCGAGCTCGCCGGCCGACACCTTCCACTCCGCGGACCAGGAGAGAAGCTCCTGTTCCGGATGGGGGCGGCGTCGCTGTCCCCCCTCTCGCTGGAAGAGGGACGCTACCACCCCCTCCAGCAGGTGAGGGTCCATCGACTCCGTCACCGGGGGCGTCCACGCGCGTAGCTTGTCCATCACAAGCTTGTACGGGCGTCCCCACGGATCAGAGTCCATCATGCCGACGAGCTCCGACCACGCATCAGCCTTGGCTCGCGCGATGGCCCTCCGGAGCACCCTGAGCACGGCTCGGTATTCGCCGTGGAGCCTCGCCGTCTCTTCCTCATCATCGCGCCTCCTGCGGGCTCGGCCATACCGGCGCCGCGCGGCATTGCAAGCCCGCCGGATCTCCGCAATGCCCGCGGACCACCAGTACGCCGCCCTCCTGGGGGCGGATCGGCTCCGGGGCACGGCGGCATCGCACACCGCCGTCATTACCTCCCGGAGCCGACCCGCGCCGCGCGCAGGCGCCACTTCCGCCAAATTAGGCCCCGCCCATGTCACCGCAGCGACAGCGGCCTGAAACAGGTCCGCGTCCATCCTGTTCCAGGCTCACCGCGGCTGCCGGTCCACACGTACATAACAATGGGCGCGTGGTCGGAGGCGATTTCAATCTCCTCCGCCACCCTCCATCCCGAAACTCGGCACGCAACCGACGGAGTCCCCCATGTCAGGTCGACAATAGAGATCCCCTGCGTCCGCTCGCACGTCGGCGTGGATCCCCGGTTAATCAACAGGAGATCCAGGCCCGACGCCCAGGTTAACCTTCCGTTACTCGCGGCTTCTGCCCGACAAGTATAGTCGCTCTGTATCTCTCAAATACACATACATATGTATGTTTAATCAGAAAACCAAAACAAAATGTTTAGTGTTGAATCATATTTTTACACTATAAATATAAATAAATAAGTCAATTGGTCATTATTTTTTATTGAAAAATACATTACACTTTGCGTTTTTTATTTGATGTTGTCAAACATTGATCACCGCAAACAAATTTTGAATGTTGTAGACACAAATACGTTTGACATGAGCAACATTTGTATTTTGTCAATCTAGTTCGCTGTTCTCCCATACACGGCTTGCATCTTTTGCG
The DNA here is from genome assembly GCA_913789895.3 of Seladonia tumulorum. Classification (NCBI taxonomy): domain Eukaryota; kingdom Metazoa; phylum Arthropoda; class Insecta; order Hymenoptera; family Halictidae; genus Seladonia; species Seladonia tumulorum. The sequence goes on along the minus strand of CAJYYF030000015.1, from coordinate 2,045,824 downwards.
AGTACTTGCATTTCCCGCATCAGGAACATTGTCAGGAGCATTGTTTTGAACATCATCAACATTGACGATTTCTTTGATGCGTGTAGCTATATTTTGCGGTAAGCCAGTGTTAGATGTGCACCTCTGTTGTAGATGATCTCTTACTAACTCATTAGGTTAAGATCGAATATAGTGCCGACGATGCTTACACTCATTTTGGTTGCCAGTGTATATTATCTGTGAGTTTATTCCCGCAACATTCAACATGGAGAAAAACACTACCATTGGCCATCGTTTCGTATTGCGAGCTACGTTATATGAAGAACATAGCTTATCTACGACATCGACACCCCCTTTTGTATTGTTGTAGAAGGTTATAATTTCCGGTTTCTTTTTTTCGCCAGTGTTTTCATCAATTTTCGCATCAAAGTGCATGCTTGATATGAGAATCACATGCTTGTTTTTCTTTGGCATATATGATACTATCGTTCCTCCTTTGTAGAAGCCAAAAGCACTCGAATTAATCTTCTGTTGTTTTAAATTTTTGAATTCCGGTGGAATTTGCCACTTGATCCTCTTGAGGGTTCCAACTATTGACAACATATAGTCTTTTGCCAGTTCTTGCATCAACTTCACATCAGAAAACCAATTCTCCATAGTAACATTTCTACCTGTGTTACTTATGGGTGAAATCAATCGTTTCATGACATCTGCGCCAAAAGAGCGATCGAAATGTTCATTCGAACAGAACACGTTTCTGATCCAACGTGAGCAAACGCGGCACCCAACGCGCAGACAGATTTCTCATGCCTAAATCTTCATTCAATATGTGACAAACACGTTCTTTGGATTTATTGTCACGTCCGGTGGTTCGACCGTCAATGATTAATCAATCTAATAAAGAACTATCACAAAATCCGATAATGCCACGAGAGAGGTAAGCTTAGAAATAAAACAATAAAATAACCAGCGTTAAATAAATAAATGTTAACCGTCAAATAGATACATACATAATTATACATATATAATGTAAAAAACTATGTTAATTTTTTGTGATACAACTTAAATAACTCTATTTATTCTACTGTAGCTTCAAACACATGTCTACATTGATAACATAACAATAATATACGTCTTAAATCTACTACATAACATTGTTGAATTTTTCTCTTAACTAGCATCTGAAGAGTACAGATGCACTGTCTAGGATAACTACTTTTAATCTTATGCTGTAAATTAGCCTTAGGATAACTTAAATTAGACTTAAGGAATTTAATCATAGTAAGCTTAGGTTTCTTCTTACTAGCTGTCCCAGGAGCATACTGCATAAGAGTATCCATTGCAGTTGCTACTATACCCACTGTAACAGCAGTATCTGACTCAGAGTCATATGTATCTGTATCAATTACTGATGTTTCAGTTAACACAGAGCTAGTTTCCTCATCTCATTTTTGCTTTGAACCACCTGGCAATATAGGGGCAGTTATTACACTAGTCACTGCAGACTGAGCTTCCATCTTCTTTAACTTTGTAACTGCAAAAGACCTCTGTTCTCCATTTATCAACTCATGAATGTTTTCAAATGAGAAGTCTGCAGGTATGCCTCCTGTTGCATATCTACATATCACCCTGATTCTCTCTTTATTAGGAATATGCCCTTGTGTCATATATTGTTTGATAACTTTCACTACAATACTTTTCTGAAGGTTTTCCTCTTTCACGTTTTTGGTGGCAGCATATGATGCACAAATAGCTATATCTATGTCGCTGTGAGACAAATAATGGCCACCACCTTGAGTACTCTGGTTAATTCTAGTGATCAAAGTACTATGACTAATAGCTAATTCTTCAGCTAGCTCTGCTAAATCCTCTTTGCAGAAACATGCACCAGCTAAAGGTGTCAACACTTTGTTGGCTTGGAATCCAAAAACTACTAATCTTGCTAGTGTCTCATGGACTAACAATGCAGCCTGCTTAAGTGACGATATCATAGTGTTTACAGCATTAGACGGCTCAAATTCTGAATTTTCTTGCTTATATGTTGCTATAAAAACATAATGGTCAATATTCCCAACTTTGAAAATAAATTTCCAAACTTTATCTCCTGTACCTTTCTTCACTTTTCTAGATCCTGGGCCTACTTCATATATCACTTTAGAACAAAAGTCAACTGCTTTTGACGGAATGTCCTTTTCCAAATTTTCCATATAATCATCATAGTGCAGTTTGAAAACATTCCTTAGCTCAGAGAGATTAAATTCCATCCCTGTATGTTTATCCATGAACTCATCTGCCTTAATACCAAGTATAGTGTACTCCTTAGCTACAGCATGTGTAACTAGTGCCTGCGGCTTACTGCCAGCTACACTATAACTTACTAAAGTCGCAGCAGTAGCCATATTCTTTTTGGATATTAAAGAAATTGGTATAGTTGTAAAGTGAGTATTCAAAGATATGTTGCACTTCTATCAAACTACCTTCAAACTGCTCTAATGCTCTTAATACTAGTCCACTACCGTTAACCAATGGTAACTTGATATTAACTGGATGAACTCCTGAGTAATTAGTCTGATATAGTGAACCGTATGTTATTAGTGTGTCAGATCTAGATATGGTTGGGATTTTAATCGCTGTCGGTCGTTTACGTATTGAATATAATGCATCTTGCATATCCGCTATTTGTTGACTTAATTTTCGAAATTTAGTGCCAAGATCGGCTATGAAATCGTTACTTTCTTGAGATCTTTTTATTTGTTTTATGGCCATTTTTAATATGTCTAATTCAGGTCCAGGTAATTCAGATCCGTCACCACCGGGATTTGTCATTATAGTTCTAATATGAGAAGTTATGGGTAAACTGTATTTTCCAATCCTCAATTCTGCGCTCTATCCCACCGCTGTCACCAAATTTTTGTTACGTCCCAAGTGGGCTGAATTATGATTTTGAGGGGATAGTACGCAGTTATGAACCTACCTGCATTCACCGGCTACGGTTCGGGAAGTTGAGGATTGTTTAAATAAAAGTTGTATCCTTTTATCGATAACAACTGACTTATTTATTCAAAATAGGATGCTGAATCAGATATTATTTATAGAGCAGATATACGTGAGTGCATTTAGCGCGATTATAAAAATATAGAAAATATAATATAATATAATATTACCGAAATACAATCTTCTTTGGTTTTGTACAATGTAGTATCCAGAGGACGCTCGTGGAGTTTACAGATATTATTTATAAAACGGATATATAAGAGTACAATTAGCGCGTTTATAAAAATAGAAATAATAATAATATAATATAATATTACCGAAATACAATTTTCTCTGGAGTGTAATGGTCGCAATGTCCAGGGGTCGATTGGTAGACCTTCGATGGTTTCGCACGATTTTTAACGCAGTGTCTAGGAGTTAACTCGCGGAACTTTGGGATTTTCACACGATTTCACTTCAACAAATACTTCAATAGAGTCTTTAAAGATTAATCGTTAACTGGACTGGTTTCAACTGTGTACTGAACTCAACTGGCGCTTCAGGAGTTGATTCCCTTATTTATAGGGTAGCCTTTGTTTCTTGAAGATGCTGGCTCAGGAGTAGAAGTCCTCACCTTACATCCTTTAATCTTCTCCTCATCATCTGATGTCACTCCTATTGGTTCTCAGGATGTAAACCGAACTTCATTGTGCAGTTTGAGTTATCATAGTTTTTTCTCGTGGCATCATCTGATATCTCTTCTATTGATTCTCAGGGTGCAAACCGATCTTCATTTGTGCGTTTCGCAGAAGGCTGAGTTGTTGATTTGGCGTCTTGTTACTACGTCACGGTATTGCGCAGTTCGAATTAACAAATTTTTTTACATTATATATGTGTATAATTATGTATGTATCTATTTGACGGTTAACATTTATTTATTTAACGCTGGTTATTTTATTGTTTTATTTCTAAGCTTACCTCTCTCGTGGCATTATCGGATTTTGTGATAGTTCTTTATTAGATTGATTAATCATTGACGGTCGAACCACCGGACGTGACAATATTCATGGCTTCCTCTATCTCCCTAACTTTAATTCGACGGTTGTCTAGCACCATTTGGTGAATTTTAGCGATGTTATCGTCACTGGTTGCAGTTTTTGGGCGTCCCGAACGTTCATCGTCACCTAAACTGGTACGGCCACGTTTAAATTCAGCTGCCCAAAATTTCACGGTGGTAAATTATGGTGCAGAGTTCCCGTATACAGCGTCTAACTCTTCTTTGATTTGCGTAGGCGTATTGCCTTTCAAAAATAAATATTTAATCAGCTCGATACTCGAGTTTTTCCATTTTCACAAAAACACTCACAGTAACTTACTCAAACGACTGTTATACAATAACTGAGCATCCGAAATGGCTGAAATTTTGATGGAGGTTTCGCAGCGCGTGGTTGTCGTTCGTCAAAATGGTCCGCGCGCGTACGGTAAATCGGTACGGATTACACGCCCGTCGAGGCGGAACTTCGAGGAACGCAGGTGTTCGGCGCGATTACAATGGGATTGTCGCGGTACTTCTTCCGCGGAACGAAGGAACGGTCGTACGGCGTTCGATACTGCGAAAATACTGTCGTACGGTCGATCATCTAAACAATTACGACTGCAGCGGCTCTCCCGAGGAAGACGTTACGATGGGCAATCTACGATATGCTACCGGTAATCTCAAAACGCCGACGGTTCGGCGTGAGCGGGTCAGCTCTAGACGATCGTTCGTCTCGGCTCGCGAAACCTGGAGAACGCGACGGGGCGACCCATCTCGTTCTTCCGCGAAATTTGCGAACCAACTCGCGAAAGAGTTTTCCTCAAAAGGAACGGACAGAAGGACCACTGGGTGGACTTACCATTACTGCAGTACGGGAATTTCCGGGACTTTCTGTAGTTCGCTCGCGGCTTCCTTCGTGGTCGTCTGGATCGGCACGGTACGGGGCTGCTTCTCGGTGGAGGCGAAGCGCGCTTCTTAGCTACCGTGACTCGGTAGACCGGTGCGATCACGGCACTTGAAACTCCTCGTATTCGGAAGCGGGATTGGGAACGATAACCGAATGCTGCACCTCAGGTAGGAATCGACATCCGGCGACTAAATGTGCGCTCGAAAAGAGCTTGGGCCTGGCGACCAAATGTGTCTAAGGTTCCAGCCCGCAGGCAATACTCCTACCTGGGTCCGATTAACTTTTCTCCAAGGGGTCCGCTACATCACCCCCCTACCAGTGCAAACGACTCTAATAAACGGAACATGTACATACCTATACTCTACGCTATTAACTGTATTCCACCATGAATATAAATCAAAGCACTAACCCTAACCTACAATAACACAAACTTAACCACTACTGTTAGGTAACTAAACATGAACACAGAATAACGAATAGAGTATGTACAGAAACTCTTATTTCTAAAAACCGGCCTGGTACCTATTCGGAAATCGAACACGCCTACCGCAGCGAGTTGTAAATCGCGCATCCGTTGGTGCTTGATCTTGATCGTTGACTCTACTTCTATTTTCGGTATAAACAAGAATCTCGCTGTGAGGTACCTGACTATGGGAGCTTTGCTAAATATTGTTATTATTGTCATCGTCAGCCAATACAAATGCAGGTTTAATCCTGCCAATGAAAACCGTTACTCGTTTTCCACTGATATCTATTACAAAAGTCTTGTCGCCACGTTGCAATACTTTATATGGACCATCATATATTGGATATGTTTGCCCGAGTAATAAATTAATTTCTCGGCGGTTGACTAGTTCTTTAACTATTTTGCAAACTGCACAGAAAACACAGTTGGTAGCATTCAGGTGATGCTTGAATACGGTAGTTACGTGTTTACGTCAATACGCATTAGGCGAGACTGCCGTAATCGGTTACGCGTAACCGAGCGCCCTTAATCTAACGGCCGAAATCGGAAGAACTTACAAGGCTAATGAGCTCTCTCCTAGATGGAGCATCATGTATAGATGAATAAAACAATTTTTAACTTGAATACGGAACATACCGCCCGCCCCGCGGTATCATTACCGCGAAGGGAAAGAAAACGCCAAGGAACTACTTAGAACTAATCCCAAGAAACAGTACACTAAAATAACTTAATGAACAAAACAGACATAAAGTAACGTAGTCATTAGAACTATGTACAGGGCTGGCAGGATGCAGGTGTACGCATATAATCAAATTGATTTTTTAAATTGAACGCGCAGTCTATGAGAGACTACTGGGTGTTACTGAATCGGTAAGTAACGACATAAGAACTAATAGGTAGTTTACAAAGGTTTGTAATAGAACGTACATACTGAGAGTGCGTGGTTTTGACGGTTACTACGCGAGTTAGTCCGTCTTGTCCCGGATGACATTGGATCACACGACCTAACTACCACTTAGAAGGAGGGAGCGCTGCGCGTTTCAGTAGTACCAGATCTCCTATTTGCAAGTTAGGGGCTTGAGTATGCCTCTTCGCTCAAGCTTGCAGGTTTTGTAAATAATCGTTGTTCCATATTTTCCAAAATTTCTCGTGCATCAATTGAATTGTTTGCCATCGAGACAATCGATTTTCATTAACGTCTAAAACAGACGGAATGGGAACAGATTTTTTGGGCCCACCAACTAGAAAGTGGCCGGGAATTAAAGCCTCGTAGGATTCGGGGTCGTCAGTTAACACGTTAACTGCCGTGGGGGTCACCGGTGACTGGCACTCGACTTTGCTACAGCGCTGTGGGGGGCACCGGTGACCCCCACCAAAAAAATGCTTCAAACATGATTTTATAACTCATATTATTTGCTGGGAACTATATTTCATCATAATATGCATCGCATAATGAAAAGTTCATGTTGGCGCCTGGGACAAATCATGGAAAATCCGTCCGGCAGTCAACGTGTTAATGGAGCTAAGGGGCGCGAAATTAGGCACGCCACAATCTTACGAAGGAGTGTGTTTAATTCTTCGATAGAAGGAGTATGAGCAGCGAGTATTCTGATTAGGCGAGTCTTCACGTTTTTGACCCAGCTTCCCAAATCCCACCAAAGTGAGGAGCTGCAGGGGGTATAAAATGCTAATTGATGCCAATTGATTACCTGCCAAGCGAGAGCGGAGGGTCGGGTCAGCTATGACTTTCTGAAAGGCGACACTTAATTCTTTCTCGGCGCCTTGAAAATTAGTGCCATTATCGCTGTACATCTCGGACAGTAATGAACGACGCGATACAAATCGATCGAACGCGCTTAACCCTTTCGCTACGGGCGACTTCTCCGCTGCGGTATTTCCGCTGAACGTGCCACCGTGCCAAAAACGTACACGGTACTCGAGTAAGATCGTCAGCAGCCGCGTTTACGCTTCACTGCAACCCGAGTTAGTTTGACGGTGTTTATTGAAAAAAATAACTTTCCACAAATTAAAATATTTATAACTTTTAAACATATCCATTTTTTATTAAACTTTAAAATTAAATAACATTCAAGAATATAATTGTATGGTAATAATTACAGTTAATAATGATATTGTGTGTGATATTGCTCGAAACATGGTATTACGCATAGACCAACATCGCAAATTTGGCACTGGTATTCGCTCCTCCTGTCATGTTTTGCACATACAATGCACTTTCGTAATGGATTTTTTCGTTTTGTAGTTGTAGTTGTATACAGCGAAGGAAAGTGTCTTCCAGTAAGCCGAAGCGGATTTGTTTGTCCTGATTTGTTTGAAATATTGTTGTTCATTTTTTGCAGATAATAACTTAAAAGTTGGCGAATTAATTGCAAGTGAAATTTTGCCATTGATATATCTTTAGCAGTTGTTTGGCGTCGACCGACGGTCGGAGTCGCCTGGGGGCCGGGACCACTCAGAATTGAGCCCGCGAGGAGGCAAGGAGAAGACGGGAGAGTAAGAACGTTGTCCTTTCGGATTAAAAGTCACTTTATTCACGATATCGATAAAGATCGATACGCAGTACGACTCGAAAATCTTGCGAGTGATCGTCTCTGCTGCTTAACCGCGCCGGAGATCTTGAGCGGCACCTTGACGAGGGCCACCGCGATCGGAACATCTTCAACGCGACGCGGAAAGATCGGCTGGTCGAAGAACAAGTGTTATAATCGCGAAAGGATAGAGCGTGAATGAAACTGATCTTGACTGAATTTGACTCGAGCGAGAACTGAGCGAGAAGAGAGCTGCTCCGCCAGGGGAGAGCCTTAAATGTTCTTCGACCAGCAGATGTGGTTGAACGCTATTGGTTATGATCGATCGTATGATACAAGTAAACAACGGTCGAGATTCGAATAAAGGAAGTTTACTGTCAATGAGCTCTGACAAATATTATGCGACCTCGCCCGACGGGAGCGAGCGATCGCTTCGCGAATCGAAACATGTGAGAAAAAAAATGGGAACTGGAGCGAAACGCTCGACGATTGTCGTAACGGCCGTCAGTTCCAGAATTCGAATCCCGGACACCAGTTTTAAATTTGTATAAGCAGTAAGCGTTCCATACGCATATATCTTGTAACGTCGTCCCTTTCTCGCCGCTTGTCAGGGCGGGAAGCGGGGACGACTCCGGGAATTTACGGGCGCGTAGGCCGGGCCGCGCTCGGCCGTGACGATGCGCGGTCCTCCCGGTACAAAGCGATCTCGAAAAATTCCCCGGAAAATTACGCTAGATGAACTACCTGAGATAAGGGCCTTCTGCTCGGGCGCCAGGCACCGGAAGGGTGCCACGCGAAATCCGCGGAGGGAATCTCCGAGATTCGCGGAACGACGGAGGACGCGAAAGGGTCCAATGGTTCGGACACGGGATAGCGGGGACAGCCCTCACGGCAGGGCGGATCGCGCAGGTGGTAATAACGAGAAACGAATTCGGCTCTCTACGGTCTTTATTATAAAATCGGGTGTTACATGTACGCGGCCACGAGGCCGCACCCGAGAGCCCGCGCTCTTTGTACACTTTTGCGAATGGATGGAGGGTTAGCCGCGCGTGGTCGTTCGTTAAAACAATTCTTTCCGCACAGGTACGGTATTAGGGTACAATGTTTCCGCCCGTCGGACGGAATTTCGCGGCACGCTGGTGGTCGGCGCGATTACGATGGGACTGTCGCGGTTCTCTCCTACGGAAACGCGTGACGCTTGAACGATGTTCGGAACAGCGAAATTAATATTACGCGATACGGTCGATCTCTGAACCTATTACGACTGTGACGGATTACCCCGAGGAAGACGTCGCGAAGGGCTTACTACCAAATATCTCAAAACGCCGACGGCTCGGCGTGAGGAGTTTCGCTCGAGACGGCCGGCCGTCTCGGCTCGCGAAACCTGGAGAACGCGACGGGAAAACCCGCCTCGTTCTCCCGCGAAATCGTCGAACCCACTCGCGAGAATAAAACGCCCCTGGAAGGGTCGGACAGAAGAAGGACCACTGCGTGGACTTACCGTATCAGTAGTTCGGAACTGTGACGGTGGATTAGCCGAAATCTCCTCTCTCCGTATCGGTGCCCCTCGTTAAAGCTCCTAGTCCTGATCTGCGACAAACTCTCGCGGTCTGCTTACCGGAAACGCGGTGTTTGATAATTCGGGACACACGGGGCACGAACGTGATACTTCGGGGCGCGAGATTCGGAATTACTCAAGGAACCGTATCCGGACGGAAGATACCACGACAGTGATCCTTCGGAATTCGTAGTTCGGTCGCGAGGGCTAGCGCATCCCGACTCCTCGTCCTAGTGCCGATTTTTCCCTAATGGGCGCGCCTCTCGCGAGTTTCCGGGAATACAGGATCGTATACTCGAGGGGTCCGCGGGCCCGGAACCCCCTTGGGAAATTATTTCCCAAATCGCGAAAAGAGATTCGCAATCTGTCCCGATGGGTCCGCTTACACCACCCCCGCCGGGACCCCTTTCAAGTGGCTGAGGTGAGGCGGCGGCAGGACCGCGACAAGCTGTCTGGATGTTCGGCAAGGGGGGTCCTCGTCCTGCAGCTCGCCTCCACGTGTCTCGTCCCATCCGTCGAAATTATCGGTACCGGATTTCCTAGTTCTTCTGGCCCGTTGTCTTCGAGTATTCCTGCAAATGGGCCATACTCGGCGCGCGGAAATTCGTTATTTCTCTATCCCGGCGTGATTCTACATTTCCTCGGGGAGCACTTCCTGTCCGTTCAAACAGTCGTAATCGGCGCCAACGGCAGCCCGGTCCATACGCCACTCGCGGAAATACGGTGAAGTGACGTCGCAAAATTTGCAACGTCACAATCTATTAAATGAAAAAAATATTTTTTATACCATTTCATATTTTTTCGCTGTGAATGAATTGTGCTAATAACCATGTCCGTTTTGTCAACGCTTCCCATTAATCGATTATAATCGACAACACACTTTGGTTTCATTATCATTTCGTGTGTGCGATAATGCCGTTCCGTGTCGACAAATTCTTCATTGTGAAAAGTGGACAACATATACACTTCCCTCTTGTCACACTATTTCATAGCCAATAGAATATCAGAGGAGCGGAAACTTGCTTCACCTTTTTTTAATTTATTTTATATAATTGGCATTCCTTTCCTTCGGTTTCGAACTGTTCCGCAAGCATTTGTTCCATTTTGATTTAAATGAATAAAAAGGGTTGGACTTGTGTACCAGTTATCCACATACAAAGTGTAGCCTTTATTTAAATATGGTTTCAATAATTCCATGACTGGGAACCCGGGACGAATATATGAGGAGTGGACTGTATGGGAAAAACGAAAGGATCGGGTGCAAACACAGAAGGGAGTCCGGATTGGGAAATGGTGTGGGAAGCGTGAGCGGGAAGAGGTAGAAGAAAGAAAGTGGTAGAGAGACGTCGCACGTGGATGATGAACCGTGATTAATTGCGTTTAAATCGCGTAAACTACAACGGGCGCGCAATCGAGTCGATAAGGATATCTATCCCGAATGGCAGTACAAGAGCGAGTTACAAGAACTGGGCGCGATATAAAGTGTGTTAATCGGGTGGTTGTTAGAACGAGTCTAATGAGCGAGGTAATGAGAGCGATTAACGGTGGTCCTCGGTAGTCACGTGATCATGCGTCACGAACGCGATACCGGGAATGGCCAAAAACACGGGCGCTACGTACAGCGGATTGGCAGGAACGTGAATCCTGGGTACGGGTAACGCGGGGGGGGGGGGGGGCTGTTGAGGACTGTATCGCTCGACATCGACATCTTAAAACTAATTTACTTCTACGCTTAATCCTAAACAATGATAATAGAGCCCGATTTCCCAATAATTTTGTAACGAGTCCGTTTTCCCGGGGCTCGTTGAAACCGGTATTTCTCGCGGCCTGAATGGTGCTCGTCGCACCAGGGTTCGCGGATACACGAGAACCGGAACGGCTACGGCGAGACGGGCTAAGGTGATAGAAATAAATCCACGAGATCAGGTTAATATGCGCTCACTGTCTGTTGCGGAATCTAGTCGTTGACTGAGACACAGAGTGACTCAGGAAAAGGTTGAAGTAGAGGAAGAGATGCGAATGAAGTAGGAAAAGAGAATGTAGCAAAGAATGAAGACAGTGTCTAACGAAACAATAGGTATTGTCACGTTGGCCAGATTTTCCTATCCGTCAGACGGACGAAAACCTGGGCAACACCGGGTATTTACGGGCCGTGAGGCCGGGCCACGCATCGGCCGCGCGTTCCGTGGTCCACCCGGGACAAACGGCGCTCGCAGGCTCGATATTCGCGATAGTTAAGTAGGAGTTTATCCTTCGAACGGGCGCCAGGCACCGGGAGGTGCCACGCAAAAGTTCACGAAATTACGAATCGCGGAACGTGGTCTCGAGCCCACGAGAGCCGCGTGATCTCCCTGGATAATTCACCCGGTGCCAGGATTCTAACGATGGGAGTGCGGGACGTTCCCCGCGGCGGGAAGGTTTCTCACAATAACTAAAATGCGAATTTGGGCTCTTACAGACATTTATTAGTCGTCGGTGTTGTTCACGGCTGCCAGGAGGTAGCCCGGCAGCGGTTTGAAAAGAAGCCCGCGCGATAACAAACGTTTTACGGCGCATATTCGGCCGATTGCGCTTCTTTCGCTCGATTCTAATTTAATCGCATCGAACGCTGTCGTGGACGCGATGGACGGCGTCGATATTCCGATTTTCGTCGAACGTGATTCGACCGCGTTCCGATATTATACGCGGATGGGATTTTATTGCTGACTATGACCAGCAACGCGATTCGGATACGACGATACAGCCACGTCGCGTCGTCCCACCGTGGGCAGTCTCGAGGTTCGCCAAATTATACGGGATTTGTCTCCACGAAAATCGGCAGTGTATCGGGTCCCCCGCGAATCCGCGACTCCGCGTTACAACTCGACGACGTAGAACCGTCCGGAGACGGTCACGCGGCCCCCCGCTGTCCGGCCGGATTCGCGTTACAATACCCGTTCCAAACGTATATGTCAATTAAATGAAAAAAATTTTTTTTGTACCATTTCAACGCTTTGCGTTGCGAGTGAATGGTGCTAATAACCATATCTGTTTTGTCTACAGTTCCCATTAATTTATTGTAATCAACAACACATTTTGGTTTCATAATCATTTCTCGAGTCCAGAAATGACGTTTTGTTTCAACAAATTCTTGGGTATGGAAAGAGGATAGCATGTATACTTCTCTTTTATCACACCATTTCATCGGTAATAAATACCTCGAGGAGCGAAAACTTGCTTCACCAATTTTTAATTTATTTTGGATTATTGGAATGCCTTTTCGCCTTTTACGTACCGTTCCACAAGCGTTAGTTAGATTTTGATGCAAAAGAATAAAAAGTGCGGGGCTTGTATACCAATTGTCTACGTATAACGTATGACCTTTGCCTAAATAAAGTTTCAATAATTCCATTACTATGTTTCCTGACTTTCCAATAAATTGATTTACGCAGTTTTCAGTAGTTAATGAGCCATTATAAATAATGAAATCCTGCACAAACCCCGATTCGGTATCACATAAAACAAATGATTTTATTTCAAATCTGTTTCTTTTGGAGGTTATGTATTGCTTAAACGATAACCTTCCTTTATACAGGAGTAAGCTTTCGTCAATACATAGATTTTCAAAAGGATAAAACGCCTCCTGAAAACGTTGTCGCAGCTTATCACAAATTTCTCTTATTTTATATAATTGATCAACATCTGCGGTCATATTGTTCGTATTAAAATATAAAATTTTTAACAAATATAAAAACCGATCCCTACTCATGACCTCTGCAAAAATGTTGCTCCTCAAAAGTTTGTCGTTGGACCAGTATTCAGAATATGACAGTTTTCTATTTCGCGACATCAATAATTTGAGGGCGAGGAAGCAATACATTTCTCCGACAGAAGTATTTTGGGAATTTATTGAATTATGATCATTATCAAGGCGACAATAAAATTTATAATATCTTCAGAGCAGAATAATTTAAAATAATCTAAAATTGGTGCCAAATAGTTAATTGATGGTTTTATTCCGGAATGCTTGGAATTGAATTTATGGAAAGTCGGTCGGAATAAGTCATTGCTCCATGTAATTTCTATGATATCTTCTTCAGATGAACTGTCTTCTTCTATTTCGGATGTGCTGAATCTCATTTCTCGAAATCTTTTACTGTTTCTATGAGGTCTCTCTCTTGCCTTTGAATTTACCTCGTCACCTTCTGACAGTTCCAAATAATTCTGATTTACGTCAATACATCTTTTAATGTTATTATTTGTCATCATTTTAGGGGTGAGATAAAATCTGTTCAGAAATAATTAACCTAAATAAGGTGAGACAAAATTGAAAAACAACAAGGCATACTTACTTATCCGTTATTGGGAGAAAAATAAGGTGAATTATCTTTCTGCAGTAAATACTGACGTTATTCGCTACAAACAATCGAACAAATTACTCGAGACTGATTCTTGAGGAATTTGGGTTGCTAAGCATTTAGTTATTTCGGCTGTGAGAAACAAATGATGCAAAATAAAATATTGTCAATGGTCATCGGCTAGCGGCTAGTCGCCCGTAGCACCTCAGTGGCACTGTACGGGGAGCCACTATAGTCGCCCGTAGTATCTCAGTGGCACCGTATGGAAAGCCACTATAGTCGCCCGTAGTAGCGAAAGGGTTAAGAAAGTCTGATCGGCGCTTACCAGTCGGCACAGCTTAGCTCGCGTCGAACCGGCAGCTACTCTTCAAAGCGTGGCACTGGGTCAAAAACTTTGCTGGTTATTAACACTTGGCATGCCGGTATACTTCGCCGCCAACTTACGCGAGCAGCGGGCGTTTTCTCGTGAATCGCGCGGGAGTTTGGTCATTCAGTAAAATCGCAGTAAATCGAAAACTACTTCGTTTTGTATCAACGATTTTTTTTTCTTTTTTTATTTTACATTTAAATATATACTGTATGATTATTTTAACAAAAAAACGACATTTTTACGAAATCACGAAAATAGACGATTTTTAAAGTTTTACTATGTATTCAAAAATATTTTTTCATGACAAGTACAAATAGAGCTGATAACACGTTAATAGTTCTTCACAGTATGGTATCGTTCAAAGAATTTTCCTCTGTGAAGCGGAACACCGCAGAAGTTACATATGAAACACGTTTCACTCCGCACTTTTTTGGCTGCGCACACGCGACACTGTCTCTGTGGTTGTTTCTTCTTCCCGGCACCAACAATTTTCTCCAATACGTGTTTGCCCATATCCATGGATAATCTTCCAGGAGTGTCGCGTTTTGATATCATTTGCTCTAGTTCTTCAGTGCTGGTTTCAGGTAGTTCATCAGTAACACAATGCCGTGCGATGTCGTGCAAGAATTGCTTGTACCTTTTTTTTTGCGTCTTTGTCGAATTATATACTACATATGCATTCAAATATGCACAGTTTATCATATACATAGCTAAGCACTTTGTCCACTTCACTGTTTTACGCAAAATACTATAGTAGGAAAAATACTGATCGGCCCGATCTACTCCTTTCATGTACTTGTTGTAGTCGATCAAAGCATTTGGCTTTATAATTTTTTGTCTCGTGGTACGATCAACATTACTGACTTCTTCCTTAGATTGCCAAACTTGTACCAATATATCTTTTTTTCTGCGAAAAATTGTTTCTCCTTTTTTCAAATTAGTTTTTTCAGGCACTCTGTATTCTTCCTAATGGTTCCGCAAATTCATATTTTTGGTTGTAGAAGGGCTTCCGTGTTATCGACGCTGTTGTAGTAATTATCCATATACAACTGGTGCCAGACATCAGTATATGGCGAAACTACTGTGCGTATCGTTTCGATCAACCGTGATCCTTGAGCTGCATAAACTTGAAAATTGCAAATATAACCTGTGTCACTTTCAGACAATATTCGAATGAGTATGCCGTATTTTATAATTTTTCCAGCATTGTAAACTCTAAAAAACAATCGTCCTCTCCGAGGTAGAATGCCCTCATCTAACGATACATGTTGTTTTGGTTTGTAAATGTTATTAAATTTTTCAACTGTCACGTTGGCCAGATTTTCGTGTCCGTCGGACGGAAGAAAACCTGGACAACACCGGGTATTTATGGACCTTGAGGCCGGGCCACGCATCGGCCGCGCGGTACAAACCGCCGCGTGGTCCACCCGGGACAAACGGCAGCTCGTAGACACGATTTTCGTGAAATTTGATCTAGATTTAGGTTCTTCGAACGGGCGCCAGGCACCTCGGGGCGCCACGCGAGAAGTTCGCGAAATTTCGGAACGTGAAGCGTGATTTTGAGCCCACGAATGCCGCGCGATCTCCTGGATAGCTCACCCGGGGCCAGGATTCTAACGAAGGGAGTGCGGGACGTTCCCCGCAGCGGAAAGGTTTCTCACAATAATTAGAATGCGGAATTGGGCTCTAAGAGACGTTTATTACTCGTCGGTGTTATACACGGCAGCCGGGAGATAGCCCGGCAGCGGTTAGAGAAGAAGCCCGCGCGATAACAATCGTACTACGGCCTGATATTCGGCCGCTCGCGCTATTTCGCTCGATTCTAAATCTTTCGCGTCGAACGCGGTCGAGGACGCGATGGACGGCGTCGATTCTACGATACTTGTCGAGCTTAATTCGACCGTGTTCCGATGATAAACGCGACTGGGAGTTTTAGCTTGGACTGTGACCGTCGGCGCGAGTCGGAAATAACGGTACGACACGTCACGGCGTCCCACCGTGGGCAGTCTCGAAGTTCACAACAATATATGGGATTTCTCCCCGCGGAAAATCGGTGGCGTATCGGATCCCCCGCGAATCCGCGACTCCGCGTTACAAACCCAGCGACGGACAACCGTAACGAGACGGTCCCGCGGCCCCCCGATTCGCGTTACAAACCCGACCCGTACGCTCTCCTGACCGACGATCCCGGGCCCTACGCGATTTACATTCCGACGTGATTCACGGCACCACGGGAATTCACCGTACACGACGCGAAATCAGGTCGTTCGCGAAAAACGTTCCCGAGCCAACGCGAAATATCTCGACAATGTTGATCGAAATACGAAAGCCTGATCGGCACTTACCAGTCGGGATAACTTCCCTGGCTTCAACTGGCAGCGGCTCCCCGATATGCGGACTTGATCACAAAGACTTTATAATGGTTTTAGCAACAGTAAAATGTCTATTACTCGCGAGAGCTTTCGGCACAGTGTCCTACTTCGATTTGGCTCGGAAACGTGGAAGTGAGCCGTCCCCCACTTTCCTAATTTTCCCTACCCCCGCGCGACGCTCGGACCTATCGCATTTTTCGGCGCGGCAGGACCGCGCCCGGCGGTCCTGGGCCTACGACGCTCAGCAATCGGTGTCGATGGTGGCCGCCGATTGGTCAATTCTCCCGCAGAGGAAGAGCCCGAGCCAATCCCGCGTCGCACGCATTCCTTTGGCAGGTGAGGCAGCCACGAGGTGGAGATGATCGGCTTCTCCCGTGCGATGTCCCTCGTCGGTTCCTCCAGGCTGGTAAACCCGGGCTCGGCTTCTCCCTCGTTGTCGTTTTACGGAAGTTCCTACGGAATGTCTCGGGGAGCGCCTCTCCTCGAGGTTTCCTGCTAGCGGCCAGGTAGAAAAAAGGGGTCCGGGTCCCCCTGGGACCCGGATACAATCCTGAAATTCGCGTCGCGCCAAGTGGCGCGGCGTTTAAAACTCATTAGCTGTCCGCCCTTGGTCTTTCGAGACCGTACTAGGGAGAGCGCTCGCGAGTGCCGATATCGTTCTTGCAGAGTGGCCCGGTCTTCCGCCACAAGCTCGGAGGGACGTAGGCAATCTTGCCACGTCACAGTATATTAAGAAAGAAAGGAGACAAAATACACAGTCGTTGTCGCGGAGCCTGCGGAAAGAATCGGAATACTGGCGATCAGTCGATCGCGAAGACAAAGTAACGTAGAGCGAAGCGCAGTGATCATTCGATCCAGAACGTGATAGTCAGAAGTCGGAAAAAGACAAGACAGAATAGAGCAGGACTGGATAAGACTAGCCCGTTTCAGGCACGCAGGTGTACTTATACTATTCCGGGCCGTTGGTTTTGGCAGGACGAGGAGTGGGTTTTTTTAAACTGGCAAGGATGAGGCAGAGCAGCCCGTTCGTTAGGACGTCCTGACGGCGTCCTAACGGTCGGTGCTGCGATGGAGACAAAGGGTATAGGCAGTGGATTTTCAGAGTTTGGAAAACAACCAACGGCCCGCGCGACACGTGTACGAGGATCGCACGAGGAATCGGCGCCGCGATGTACGTAAATCGCTCGAACAGCTGAGCTGTTGTCGCGCGACGAAGACGGTGTTTACCGGCGACGAGCAAAAACGCCGATGCGTGGTCGTTCATGCACGTCGCCGATGTCTGCGGCAATAATACCCGGATTATCCTTTGAATTCGGGGAACGGTTGATTGGAACGGTGACGGCGCCTAGAGATCTGCAGATACAGATTTTGAATACTGTGCTTACACGTTGGTTTCCCGGATCGCGGTTCGCGGTCGCGAGTGTCGGAGTGATCGATTCGGCGCGGATCGCGGTCGTCTCGACTGATCGCATAAGCCCGGGATCGGGATCGGCGGACGTAGGACCGGGATATTCTCGTCGGCACGGCGAGGGTGTCACGTAAAATCGCCCTTAACAATATAAAAAAAAAGAAAACGTTGAGCCGTAGCCCAACTAACTTTATTATAAAACACAATATTATTACAACGTATGGTTCAGCAGCGAAATCTAGACTGAAGATTGCGGTCTGACGGAGGTCTTATTATATTAGGTCCTTATCTTATCGAAGAGGAAGCAGGTGGATGCTAATGTAAGAATACACCGGTGAGTTATCGGTGAGACGTCTGTGATTTAGGCCGTTACAAAGGCAAGGAACAGGGAATTTTCGTCGGCACGGCGAGCGAAGGAACGGGAAATTCTCGTCGGCACGGCGAGCGGAGGAACGAGACGATCTCGTCGGCACGGTGGGCACAGGGACAGGAACGTGTAATTCTCGTCGGCACGGCGAACACAGTCATCGGAAAAGAGGCCGAGCGGTGCGCGTCCGCCCTCTTTATAGGTTCACCACTGCGGTGCAGGGGGTGGTGCGGCGCGGTATATTCCGGACTATCCGGTGACGTCGCGCGTCCGGTTCGGGTAATTTCGGCTTCCGGGTGGCGCAGGAAGCAGTTTGTTGGCGCGGGAGGTCGCGGTGTACAAGTGCTCATTCGGGGCCCCCGTCGGTTTCCGTCGGCAAAGATCGGTTACGGTATGCGGCGCGTTTAGTAACAGATATGGCGTGCCCAGGTCTGTTACAATTTCATTTTCGTTACTTATAGTTAATGCTCCACTATAAATTTTAAAATCTTGTATTGTAACGAGCTCGGTTTTCCGTGGGCTCGTTGCAACGGACGGCACTCGCGGCCGGATTAAGGGGGCCGGCACAAATTTGACCTTGACTGTCACGCCATTCTCGCGACGGTCCTCGAACGGCGAGTAGGGAAAACAAATTGTAAGTCGCGAGTCGTGCAAGGGTCAAAATCTTTTCAAACTGACGCTTCAGTATTGCAATGAGCCGTATAAAAGTGGTCAATTATGATTCCTAAAAGCCCAATCTGTGTCTGTGCAGAGCCCAAATTGCGAATTTCTATCTCATCGTGGAGTAATTTGTAATATTCTGCAGAAAATTCTCTTTCTGAAGAAAGTATGACGTCACAAGATGGCTGCCGCTGAGAGTTTCTCTTAATTTCGAGAGATTTAGAGTTCATATCGAAAAAAGGGCTCTGCACAGACATAGCAAAGGCATATACAAACACGGTGGTGTGCATTTTTAATTGATTAATTACTTATTAACGACGTGGACTTCCTTTTCCGGGTGTGTGAGAGGTGGATGTGTGTAAGGTGAGAGAAGGAAATTTGTGATAGAAAAGTGAGTGGAAGAGGGTGTGAGTAGTGGGAAAGTGGTGGAGAGGTGAGAGGAGAGGGTGAGTGAGGGTGTAGAGAAAGGGTGAAGGAATAGAAGAGGTATAGAGGGATCTGGGAGAAGTGGTGGAAAGAGGTTAGGAAACAAGAGGAAGAGAAGTGTGAGCGGGAGAGTAAGGCAGGTGGCGCGGTGAAAGCAGGTTGGGTGGCGCTTCCTGGTGGGAGAAGGAGTAGGTGAGAAAGTAGGTAGAGCGGGAAATTTTGAAGATTAGAGAGAAGGGAAGGAAAGGATGAGTGGAGGGAAGAATGAGGGGAGAGGGAACCAGGGGGGAGAGGAAGTGGAAGGAGAGGTAGGGAAGGAGAAATGGGTAAGGAAGGGAGGGGAGAGTGAGGGGAGCAGCGTAGAGGGTATGGGGGGGAAAAGAGGGAGAGAGGAGTTGGGGCAAGGGGAAGAGGGGGACGACGAGGGGGAGAACGAGGAGAAAAGGGTGTACAAGATCTTTAGGAGAAGTACGAAAACAGTGAGGTCGCCGGGGGAGAAGGGAGGGGATGTCAAAGGGGAAAAGGTCGAAAAGGTCAAAGGGGATGGAGGGAAAGGAGGGTGGGAGGCAATGTTAGGGGAGCTAATAAGAGAGGTGAGGGAAATGAAGGTGGAGATGGAGAGGGAGAGGGAGGAGAGGATAAAGGAGAGAAAGAAATGGGAGGAGGTAAGAGAGGTAGATAGAGAGGAGAGGAGGTTAGAAAGGGAAAACTGGGAGCGGGAAAGAAGAGAGGAAAGAGAGGAGAGGAGAAAGGAGAGGGAGAGATGGGAGGAGGAAAGGAGGGAGAGTAGGGAGTGGAGGGACAGGCTGGGAGAAAGAATGGAACGGATGGAAGAAAGGATAGGGAAGGCGGAGAAGGAAGGTTGGGGGGAGGGAGGAAAGGTCAAGATAGGAGGGTTAGGGGATGAGATGTTAGAAGAGAATAGAAGGAGGATAAGGAGGGTGGAGATAAAGCAGGATAAGAAGGAGAGGGAGGAGAAAAGGAATAATATAATTGTAAGGGGGATAAAGGTGGAGGGGAAGGGCATAGAAGAGGAGATAAGAGACCTATGGGAGCAGATGGGATTAAAGAAAGAGGGGGTAAGGGACATAAAGCAGATAGGAGGGGCAGGGAAGGACGGAAGGGGGATGGTCATGGTGAGGTTGTCGGATAGGGAGCAAAAGAGGAAGGTGATGGTGGGGAGGAGTAAGTTGAAAGGGAAAAGGGAGAGGATAGATGATGACTTGACAGAGGAGGAGAGGAGGGCGAGGTGGAAGATAGAGAGGGAAGCGGAAAAGGAGAGGGCAGATGGAAAGTTTGTACAGGTTGGTTACATGAAAATGTGGGTGAATGGGAAGATGAGAAGGTGGGATGAAGTGGAGGAAAAGTGGGCAGAGGAGCAGGGAAACGGGCAAGGGCGGTAAGGGGAGGGAGGGGAGAGGGGGAAAGGGACAAGGGGAGGATCGGGGGAATAAAAATAGTCTTCTGGAATGTGGCAGGTATGAAGAACAAGGATGAGGAGTTCTGAAAGGGGTTGGAAGAGTGGGATGTTTTAATAATGATGGAGACGTGGATAGAGGAGAAAGGGTGGGTGCAGGTGAGAAAAAGGTTACCGAGGGGGTATGTGTGGGAAGCACAATGGGCAAAGAGGGAAGAAAGGATGGGGAGGGCGAAAGGTGGAATGGTAATAGGAGTGAGGAAGGAGATAGAGATGGAGAGGGAGAAGCTAGGAGAGAGGGAGGGACTGATGGCGGTGAAAATAAGGTCAGAGGAGGGCTGGTGGTGGGTGGTAGGGGTGTATGTCAATGGGGACATGCAGGATAAGTTGGAGGCGATGGGGGAGTGGATGGAGGAGAGGGGAAAAGAGGTAAAAGTCATCATAGGGGGAGATTTCAATGCGAGGACGGGGGGGAAGGGGGGGAGGTGGTGGAGGAAGAAGAGGTGGGTAGGAAGGGGAGTAGGATATCTAAAGATGGGAAAATAAATGCGGAGGGGAGGAAATTATGTAGGTACTTGGAGGAGAGAGGGTGGGGAATAATGAATGGGAATGTTAAGGGTGATGAGGGGGGGGGGGGGAATGGACGTTCGTAGGGAAGAGGGGAAACTCCGTGATTGACTATGTACTGGGGAATGAGGACACGAGGGAGGGGGTAGAGAGGATGGAGGTTGGGGAAAGGGTGGACTCGGACCACATGCCTCTGACGGTGTGGCTGAAGGGGGGAGAAAGGAGGGAGGGGGGAGAGGTAGGATGAAGAGGAGAGGGGTGGGGATTTGGACGGAGGAGGTAGGAAAAGAATTCAGGGAGAAGTTTGGAAGGAAAGGGGAGGGAAGGAAGGGGGTGGAGGAGGACTGGAAGGAGCTGAGAGAAAGGGTGACAGAGGTGTTAGGGAAAATGGAGAAAAAGAAAAGGGAGGAGAGGAAAGGTTGGTGGGATGAAGAGTGTAGGGAAGAAAAAAGAAAAGTGAGGGAGGAGTTGAGGAGATGGAGGAGGTGGGGGGGGGGGGAGGGGGAGGAAGTTAAGGAGAAGAGAAGAGCATATAGGGAAATGTGTGAGGAGAAGAAGAAAAAAGAGAGAGAAAGATGGGAAAAGGAGATAGAAGCCATAAGGACGGAGGGACAGGTGTGGAGGGTAATAAAAAGGGAGAGGAAGAAGGGATCTCAAATAAATGAAAAAATAAAGATGGAGGAGTGGGATGAGTATTTTAGGGATTTACTGGGGGGAGTAGAGTGGAGGGTGAAAAAAGGATAGGGAGGGAGATGGGGAAGGGGAGATAGAAATGGGAGAGGTACGTGGTGTGATAAAAGATCTGAAAGTGGGGAAAGCGGCAGGAGGGGATGGAATCTGCAATGAGGTGTGGAAAAATGGAGGGGAAGAAGTGGGGGAATGGTTACTGAGGATATGTAGGAGGGTGTGGAGGGGAGAAGGTTGGCCGGAGGACTGGACGGAGGGGGTGGTGGTGCCAGTGGCCAAAAAAAGGGAGAGCGAAAAGGTAGAGGAATACAGAGGTGTCACTCTGACACAAACGGCATATAAAGTATACGCGGCAGTTTTGGCAGAGAGGTTGAGGAAGGAGGTGGAGGAGAAAGATATGTTGCCGCCGAGTCAAGTGGGTTTTAGGAAGGGGTTGGGGTGTGTAGACAACATTTATGTGTTGAACTACCTGATAAACAGGAGAGTGAGGAGGAAGGAGAAGAAGATGGTCATTTTCTTCGTGGATTTAAAAGCAGCATTCGACTCGGTGGACAGGGAGGTGCTGTTAGAGGCGATGAGGGAAAGGGGGGTGAGAGAGGGGTTGGTGGGGAGGTGTGGGGAGGTGCTAGGAGAGACGAGGAGTAGGGTTAGGGTGGGGGAGGATGTAGGGGAAAAGTTCTGGACGGCAAGAGGGGTGAGACAGGGATGTCCGTTGAGCCCGCTACTGTTCACCCTTTTGCTGGCAGATGTGGATGAGGTCCTGGAAAGAGGGGGATGGGGAGGGGTAAGGGTGGGGGGAAGGAGAGTGTACACGTTAGCGTACGCGGACGATATCGCGATGCTGGCGGAGGATGAGATGGGGATGAAAGGGATGATGAGGGTGTTGGAAAGATATTTGGAGGGGAAGAAATTGATGTTAAATGTGGAGAAATCTAAGGTGATGAGGTGCAGGAGGGGAGGGGGAAGATGGAAGAAGGTGACGTGGAGGTGGAAGGGTAGGAATGTGGAGGAGGTGGGACAATACAGGTATTTGGGGTACATAATTAAGAGGGATGGAGGGCAAGAGGAGCAGGTGGCGGAGAGGGTGAGGAGGGGTGCGGCGATAATGGGTCAAGTATGGGGAATAGGAAAGAGGAGGTTTGGGAAGGACTGGGGAAGAAGAATTTGGCTGTTTGACAGGTTGGTGTGGCCTGTAATGAGTTATGGAGTGGAGATATGGGGATGGAAGGAGAGGGAGGGGTTGGAGAGGGTTCAGGAGAGATTTTTAAGGTGGGTGCTGGGGGTGGAGGGATGTACGCCAGGATACATGGTGAGGGAGGAGATGCAAAGGGAGCTGCTGAGGGGCAGGGCAGGGTTGAGGGCATGGGGTTTCGAGAAAAGGCTGGGGGAGGGTAGAGGAGGGGAATTGGCGAGAGTGTGTTGGGAGGAGATGCGGGAGAGAGATAGGAGGGGTGGGGATGTGGATGGATGGGAGAAGGAAAGAAGGGAATTCTTCGAAGGGAGGGGCTGGGGAATGGGGGAGGTGGAAAAGTTGATAAAAAATGGGGGAGAGGGAGTGAGTGAAGAGATAGTGAAGAGGGAGAAAGAAAGGCAGAGAGGGGAAAGAAGGGAGAAGTTGAATGCTGCTAGGTACAACAAGTGGTATGGAATGGTGAAGGGAGAGGGGGTACCGGGATATTTGATGAAAGGGTGGGGGGAGAGCAGATGGCAGAGAGTGGCGAGGTTTAGATTGGGAAGTGAGATGAGGGGGGGGGGAAGTACTGGTTAGAAGAGGATAAAAGGAAATGCAAAGTGTGTGGTTGGAGGGATGAGAGCTGGGAGCATGTGTGGGAGGAATGTATGAGGGTGGATGAGGAAAGAGGTTGGCAGGTGTGGATGGGGGAGGTACTGGATGATGATGGGGGAGGGGAGGAATGGATGAGGAGGGTGGAAGAGTGGAGAAAAAGGATGGGAGAGGGAAAGGTGTGAATGGAAAGAAAAGTGAAAAAAGGAAAAGGAAGTCCATATGGGTGGTAGGGGAGGAAAGAGGAGAGGTGTGTGTATGAGTGAATGAGAGTGTATGAGAGTGAGAAAGCAGAATGCATTTTTTGTTTGTTTTTATTTATGTTTTTATTTTTATGTATATCTTTATTTTATGTTATTTTTTATTGTATTTTTGTTATAATTGTTAAGGGATAAGATTATCTCAATCATTTAATTTTGATAGGTTATTTTTGTTTCTTATTTTGTAATATATATTATATAACGGATTTTATTTTATTTTTATATATATATATTTGGTTATTTTTAGAGTGTATATGACCGTTTTTAGTTATAGTGTATGCGATTTTAGTTTGTAAGAAACGAAGCTAATTTACTCTCTCTCTCTCTTACTGCGTAGGGGCGATAGGTTAAGTATAGGTGTAAGACGGATATGTAAAGTGTGGTTGGATTTGTAACCCTAAGGGGAGCAAATAAAGATATTAATTAATACTTATTAACGACGTAATTTGTCGAGAAAAAAAGGCACCATTTCGCGGTTCTGTTTACTAGCGTAGCGCCACGGTCTCTCCGCGGAAAACACTGAACGTTGCGATAGAATACGGTCGATAATGCAGATCGATAGTACAGGTTTACGTATGTACGATTTGTATGCTGCCGAATATTGCAAATTACTCGACGATGAGGCAGAAATTCAAATTTTGGCCTCTGCACAGACATAGATTGGACTTTTAGGAATCACAATTGACCATTTTTATACTGCTCATTGCAGTACTGGAGCGTCAGTTTGAAAAGATTTTGACCCTTGCACGTTTCGCTACGCATCGCCTGACGTCAGGCTTGCTTCGAACGACTCGCGACTGGCGGCATGCTGCCGAATATTGCAAATTACTCGACGATGAGGCAGAAATTCAAAGGCCTCTGCACAGACATAGATTGAGGAAAGACGCTTGACTATTTACAAACTGCTCATTGCAATATTTGAGTGTCAGTTTGAAAAAAAAAGAGAAAAAAAAAGGTAAAATGAAGTAACGAGTAAATAGTAAATTATACATTTTTATTTTTATTTTAATTATCATTATTATTATTATTATTATTAATTAATTAAAAAATACAAGAAAACAAACTAAAAAACGTACACTAATGAAATAAAAAACAATACAATAATTTAGTATAAAAAAATTGCAGGTTAACCACAATTACTAATACTGAGAGTAGGAAGACTCTCACCACTCAGTAATAGTAATTGTGTTTAACCTGCAGTCTTCCTTCTCCGCGGCCACCACCACGGCCTCCTCCGCGGCCACCACCACGGCCTCCTCCGCGGCCACCACCACGGCCTCCTCCACGGCCACCACCACGGCCTCCTCCGCGGCCACCACCACGGCCTCCTCCGCGGCCATTTCTGTTCTGACGGCGCTGGCCACGGTGCCGCTTGCGATGCATTAACTTCTTTAACAATTTGTGTAACGCATTCTGCAACAGAAAATTTTTTTTATAAATTTCTGAAATAGTTATGATTTATTATTACATATTTACATACGTAGAGATGGTGGTCGTAGGTATGTGTGGCAGTGGGGCCAGCATCATTGACCGCGGGGTCAGCAGTCCTCGTGGGTGATGAGTTGTCCTCCCGTATCCTTACGGGGATACGGGAGGCCGGTCGGTTCCTTTCCGTGGGAGCCGCGTTTTCCCCCCGTATCCTTATTGGGATACGGGAGGCCGGTCCATTTGTTTCCTTCTCCCGCTCCTCTTTCATAGACAGTTTATGGAACTCCTTCCTGTTCCTTCCATTTTTCTGTAAAAGAAAAATAATGTTATTATTAGGAATTCGAATTTATTAGCAATGTTATTATTAGGAAAGAGGAAATATATATATGTCGTATCACGAGCGTTGTGACGCGTCCCGGAATTCGCGCGTTTTATCTTGACGAGATATCGAAGTATCGAGCTACTCTGACCGATTCACTCTGCGGAGACACTGATCTTGATCGTTCGAGAGCGAAACAAAATCTGCCGCCCGATCGCGGGCCATCGAGGGCTTTGCCTCCTATTTTCCCCACTCCGCAGAGTGTCTCCGTCCACGTGTACGCATTACCAAGAAGCCGATTTTATTTGTTGCGGCCGCTAAAACGTTTCGGCCGCGCGTAATGGAAATCGATCCCAACTGTCGCGGCCGATCAAACGTCTCGGCCGCGCTACAATGTAAGTACACGCGCGAGCACTCGGCAACCGACTCCGGCAACTTCTAACGGCAAATGCTTAACCTACTAAACACATTTAAATCTACGACATATATATTGTGTGTGTGTGTGGATATTTATTAGTACTTACAAAGGTCCTTCTTGTGTACGGTTCCTCAAACGAATGTCTTCTCCGCGTTCGGCGTCGACCACGAAACCTCGGCTGATCGTATTTTGTGCATCACCATGTCAATCATATTTTGTTTATCGCCGCCAATTTGTTTATCACCGCCAATCATAATTTATTTATCGCCCGTGATCGTATTTTGTTGTTTTTTTTTCCACTATCGCTCCACACGCGCGCGCACACACACATACACACGGCATACTTCACGCCTCTCCTACAATATAATTTATTCGAGTCAATAGAAGTTTCAATATAGGCACAAAGAATTGTAAAATTCAACTTTTACTATTTCTTTCGTGATTCAAAATAAAATCAAATGTGTTCCAAAATTTTTTACACAGAATTATTGCACACCAGCAGTCACTCACAATCTGATACGATGTGGAAAAAAACATTTTCGAATACTTCTAAAATGTATACATCACTATAATACTGCACCACGCGTTCAACGAATAAAATCTATTCGCATAAATAAATAAAGAAAAAAGTCAATTTTATTTCACTGCTTTCTTTCAAGTAGTTGCTCTCACAAACGTTTTTTTTTCACATATATTCGCGATAGACTTTTCTATACTTACGTTGTTTCCGTCTTGGAAGTCACAGCGTCGAGCACGGAAAATCCACCGATTTTTATGAAAACGCGTCGGTTGGTCCCGAAAAATCGAACCTTCCCTTCGTCTTTCGAATTTCCCGTTACCGCTGGACGCGGCACGAAAGTCGAAATTCAAACTATAGCCAAATGTTTCAATGAAGAGAGACACGTTCAGTCGTAAATACTTCTCTGTCAGAAATTGTTCAAAGCGCGATATTTATTTCTTATTATTTTTATTCTATTCTATTCCATTCTATTCTATTCTTTTCTCTTCTATTCTGTGCCATTATATACGTATATAATGACAAAAATTGTGAGAAAGAGTGACGAAGATTGTGTATCATCTGCGTCGGTACGACATTCAAGGGAGGTTCTAACAGGAAGGCTTCGTCTTTCCAGTAGAAGATATAGTGTAAGAAAAACAATGACGGAGAGGTAAGTGTACACTTGTATTACTATGTATGTCTAGCTTGTATTGGGTAATTGTTCCACCCCCGCAAAAATCTGAAAAAACTACTTGCAGTCTAGTAATGTTTAGAAGTAAATTGATTGGAAAGAAAGAGACATAGTTCAAAAATAATAATGAGCATACGCTCTCCTTCTTTGTGTCACAAATTTTGATCGTTCATTATTTTTGAAATGAAACTTTGATCCTACTACCGTAATTTTTACTAAAATCCTATCGGTTCAGCAGTTTATTCATTGCGATATATACCAAAAATGTTCTATAATATTCTAATATCGTTGGTGGTCCAAACGGTTGAGGAGTTGGACTACCAAGCGGAGACCCGGGGTTCGAATCCCGTCGGGGTAAAGAAGAATTGTTTTTCTCAATCTCCATTTATTTCGCGCCACTCCTTTCGACTTCCGTAACATCGGTTCCGTCACATCAGAAAATCGTAACCCTCAGCAAAAAGAAGTTTCACTTCAAAAATCGGAACGGTTTTCGCTTCGGTTTTTGATAAATATCCTTCTCGATATCAGTGAAATGAATAGGGCATAATTTTCAAACATGTGAAAAGATTTTTCTTTTCATTACTATAAAAATAGCCGTTTCATACGAAAGTAAATTATTTCGTGATCAAGGAACTTATTTTATTTGGATAAAGGATTTTATTTGACGAAATAGGAAGAAACAAGCATTATACAGTTCGCAGTATTTGACTGAAGGAAACGGAACTAAAAATATGATTAGAAATTAATTTTTTAAAGATAATTTTTATTGTTGTTATGTATTGGCTTGTAGTAATCTTTTCTTCTATTCTTCCATCTTTATTCTTTTTACTTCCTCGTCACATGGCATACCTTTTCTACCTTGCAGACGTAAGCATGCAGCGAAGAATAGGGTTGCCAAGCCAAATGTAAATAAACAAGAAACGCAGCAACAATCAATCCAAGATATTCCCCAGAAGATGGATATGACAGAATCAAACGCAGAAACGCAGCAACAATCAATCCAAGATATTCCCCAGAAGATGGATATGACACAATCAATGACCAGCGACACAGACTGTTACGTCGCGGGGTCATCAACGCGGAAAACTTCCGAAAAATCCACTATCGCGGGATTGAGCATTGTGGATATGCGGTACATCTTCGAGGAGATGAAAAAACTGGAAAGCCATTCGGAAACTTTGAAATGTTCCATGGCCAATTTAACTATAACCGGTATGAGACGCTTGGGCTTAGCAACAAAAATACTGATTGAATGCAAGATGTGCAAATATAAAGCGGAAATAAATAGTGAATCCGCAGACAGTAATACATTGAATATAAATTCCAGTGCGGTCGCCGGCACAATGACTAGTGGAGGCGGTTACACGCAAATGGAGGAAATGTTCTCAGCAATGAACATCCCATGCATGTCTCGTAGGACATACAGAAAATGTCATGACGACATCGTGGAGACCTGCATCAATGCTGCAGAAGCAGAAATGATAGCAGCGGCTGAAGAAGAAAAACGTTTAGCCATTGAAAGAGG
Organism: Seladonia tumulorum; assembly: GCA_913789895.3. NCBI lineage: Eukaryota > Metazoa > Arthropoda > Insecta > Hymenoptera > Halictidae > Seladonia > Seladonia tumulorum. Next base: position 2,016,822 of record CAJYYF030000015.1, on the reverse strand, counting down.
CGACGTTTTATCATCGGGAATTCCTTTCATCCCCGTCGTGGCTGACGGTAGTTGGATGAAGAGATCCTACCGTACTGGAAAGTACGACTCCATGTCCGGTGTAGGTGCGATAATTGGGTATCACACCAAAAAAGTTTTATTCACTGGAGTCAAAAACAAGATGTGCGTCATTTGCTGCAGCGTTGTGATGCTGCCAAAAGAAACGAAAAGCCGAAGGAACATTCGTGCTTCAAGAACTGGGGACGGCACCAAACGTCAACAAAAATGGAGAGCGACGCAATTGCTGATGGCTTCGAGACCAGCATTAAAAAAAGAGGTCTCGTGTACGCGACACTGATTGCTGGCGGCGACAGCAGCGTGTACAAGAAAATTCTGGATTCTGATCCGTACAAAGCGGAGATGGTACGTGTGAAAAAGATTGAATGCACGAACCATTTGCTACGCAACTTCTCCAATAAACTTAAAGATATTGCAAAGAAGACTCCGCCTGGCCAATACAGAAAAGCCGTGGAAAACAGCGTTCGCAGAATCCGTACGGATGTAACTAAAGCTGCGAAATACAGAGCAAAGGAAAATGTTTCGATCAATCGCAAGATAAATAACTTGCAAAAGGATTTGACAAACATTCCTAGCCACGTCTTTGGAGAGCACAAAGAGTGCCGAAGACTCGAATATTTCTGCGACCGCATCGAAAATAACGACGAAGAAAACATGGTGCCGCATCTAAAAGAAATCGGTATATATCAAAAGATTCACGATATTTTCCATCCGCTTATAGCTCACGCTGAAAGTTTGTTATACAATAGCAATAACAACTCAGTGGAGAGCTTCAATTCAATTATAACAAAATATAATGGCGGCAAAAGAATAAATTGGAGTCAGAGGGGCTCATATACCGCGAGATGTGCCGCTGCTGTTATACAATATAACACAAAAGAAGTATTGTCCAGCATAATGCGTGCCAAGCGTAAGGAGCCGCCGAAATGTTTGGAAGCGATGGAAAACCGAAGAAAACAGGAAAATCAACAAATAAACGAAAAGCGAAAGTCCTCGCCAAAGAAGGCGCGAAAGCCGTTACCACAGACGACAAGAGACAAAGATTACGGACCCAACGCAGAAAAACCGGACATGGAGGAACATGTGTTCAAACTAGAGAAGGAAAGGCACATGGAGATTCTGCAGGATTGGCAGAATAATAAAGAAAATATTGAAAAGGAAACAAGAGAACAAGCTAAGAGTCAAAAGTGGCAAATGTATAAATCCAAATTACTCACGGCATCGAACTTCGGGAAAGTGTGCCGACGTTTGAAAAAAACGCCGTGTGGTAATTTGGTGAAGTCGCTTTTATATCCAAAAGTTTTGGACCTGCCTTCCATTGAATATGGGCGGCAGTGCGAAGACATTGCCCGAGAAGAACTCTCGAGGAAAGAAGGCATCACAATAAGGAAATGTGGCCTCTTCATTGATGCCTCAATCCCATTTTTGGGAGCTTCTCCGGACGGCGTGATCGATGATGACGACGGTATCGTCGAAATAAAATGCCCGAAAACGGCAGAAAATATATCGCCAGAAGTAGCGATAAAAACAGTACCTGCAGTACGCAAAATATTTGCGGATGATGCGGGTACTGTAATGAATAAAAATAATTATTATTATTATCAAGTGCAAGGGCAGCTGCACATAACGCAAAAAAAGTATTGCCTGTTTTGTGTTTGGACACGCAAAGGCTTCATATCGCTGAAGATATATAGAGACGACACATTTTGGCAGCAAGAAATGCAGTCAAAATTGTCGCGACTCTACATACATTGCATGCTGCTGGAAATGGTTGATAGTCGACACAATAGGAGTATGGCCATTCGAGAGCCCTCCGATATAGAGCGACGAAAACCAGTCATCATCAGCTCGCGAATCATAGAATCGCTGGAGCTTCCTGACGCGATGTCGTCAGGCCGCACACTGTGAAACAGTGTGCGGAACCGCTGACTATTTCAGCGGTTGAAAATTGAAAAATGAATCATTCCTTAGCTCGCGAATTATTGGAATCGCTGGAGCTTCCTGACGCGATGTCGTCAGGCCGCACACTGTGAAACAGTGTGCGAAATCGCTGATTATTTCAGCGGAAATTTATTAATTTTTGCAGATTCCCTGATGGACTCCAGAGTGCTGTCAATTGATCCCAGACCATCCGGCTGCGCATCTCAGACCCGGTATGTATACACAATTATACAAATTTATGTATTATATATTTCAGTAGTTTATTCATTTTTACTGTATGTTGTGTTACAGATGAGACTCATGCGGAATACTCCAATAGGAAGACTGAGCAACATAATAATTTTATTATATTTTATAATGTTTTAATATATTTTGTAATGAATACTGATAAGGTTTTGGCAGTTTTCCTTATCCTAGCAACGAATGTTGGTATTCCTTTTCTGCCAAATAAAATATTTTCTTTTATTACTAAGTATTTAGTTACAATTATTTTAGCAACTTCCCGTTTCTCATCTCATTTTTTTTTTATTCATATGTATTGGGTTGTGTAATAAATTCACGTGTTTTTTATATTTTATTTTTTTCCCGCAATTTTGGTAAAGTATTGTATATACGCATTCGCAAGTCTTTTTCTTGCTCTGCAAACATATCTGCTTCAATTTTTGGAATTTTAATTTCAAACAATTTTCAGGCTTTTGAAATGGAAGTTCCTAGTGGCAAGAAAATTCATTTTTCAAAAACCTGAAAGTTGTAAAATTACATAATTCGAAAAATTGAGGCAGATAGGTTTGCAGAGCAATAAAAGGACTTGCAAATGAATATTATATACTTTTCTATGTAATGCCGTATTTTTCCCAGCTTATCACAAGAGTCGGTTTGGCGCGACGTTAGCGAGCCAAGTTTACAGCCGGACGACCAGGGTTCAAATCCTGCCGACTACATGCATTTTTTTAATTAATTTCATTATGTTTTATCATTGCATATTTATATTATCCAATCGATTAAATTTCAAGCAATTGCATTTTGAATTACATGTATTTATTTTCTAACAACAGGATTATTTACCAAGAAGTCTTCATAAATATCTTGTGTTTCCGGATTTCGAACAAGTTACTATTACGTTTATGTGATGTGACATAAGTTCATCTACCTTTTTTGAACAAGTGCAGTCTTTTCTCCCTTTTATCGTTATTGTCCTTTCGAATGTTGATTGGTATTGACATCCTACCTGATCCGTGTTGATTATATAAGCGGGGTGATATGTTTTACTAGTTGCCGAAAATTTTCGGCGGCTTGCTGTGTTTCATAAAAATTTCTTTTTTTAATTTTTTTTTAAATTAATTTCATCAAAATTATTGGGCTCTTCTGAAGAAATGTATTTCGTGATTTTTCTTTCTCGTGTACATAACACGACTGAAAGTATTCTACTATAACTCTTCTACTTCTATTAGAAAATAAATACTGTTACGTCCTGAGTGGACCGAATTATAGTTTTGAAGGGATAGTACGCAGTTTCGAACCTACCTGCATTCACCGGCTACGGTTCGGGAAATTGAGGATCGTTTAAATAAAGGTTGTACCCTTTTATTGATAAAAATTGATTTATTTATTCAAAAATAGGAAACTGAATCAGATATTAAGGTTTACAGATATTATTTATAGAGCAGAGTGCATTTAGCGCGATAAAAATATAGAAAATATAATATAATATAATATTACCGAAATACAATCTTCTTGATTTGGTATAATGTGGTATGTAATGACGCTCGAGGTATTACCTCAGGGATCCTTTGAATAACCTTGGTCTTCTCGTGATGTATGCTGGTTAATCCAATGGTTCACTTGCAGTTTCAATTATTTTCCAACACAATGGCTCAAATAAACTTGATTCTAAATCGTTTGACACTTCAATTGCAACTGCCTCTTAAGGAGCTGAACCCTTTATTTATAGGTAGCCAATTCTTTGTCTTTGAAGATGCTGGCTCAGGAGTAGGGGTCCTCAACATCCGATGTCATTCTTATTGATTCTCAGAATGTAAATCGAACTTTCATTGTGCAGTTTGAATTATCATAGCTTTTTCTCGTAGCAATATCTAATATCTCTTCTATTGAGTCTAAGGATGCAAACCGATCTTATTTGTGCACTTCGCAGAAGGCTGAGTTATTGATTTGGCATCCTGTTGATGCGTCACTATATTGCGCAGTTCGAATAATTTATATTATATGTGTGTATAATTATATATGTACCTATTTGATTGTTAACATGAATTTATTTAACGCTGATTATTTTATTGTTCTATTTCTAAGCTTACCTTTCTCGTGACATTATCGGACTTTGCAATAATTCTTTATTAGATTGATTAATCATTGGCGGTCGAACCACCGGACGTGACAATACAAATTTGTAATTCAATTTTGCTTGAAATAATCCGAATGAAATCGGCAGGATTCGAACCCTGGTCGTCCGGCTGTAAACTAGACTCGCTAGCGTCACGCCAAACCGACTCTCGTGGTAAGATGGGAAAAATACGGTATTACATAGAAAATAATGAAACTTCGAAAACTATTGGCCATCTGATATATTCATGAACAGGAGAACGAGATCTATAGACCCGAAGGTCATAGCCTCTCCTTGTAAATATCGGAAAGAATTAGAATTGTTTCATGCTGTGCGTGTAACTTGAAATGTTCAAATATATTTTTATTGTGATTGTGTTCTATATAAATATACGTTTGTATACGTATGTAAAACTTCTCAATAAACTTTGGAAATCGCTATAAACTTTTATTTAAATATTATATGATATTATTGAAGTTTATTTTACATTTAGTCTTTATTAGTTTTACATTTGTATTTATTTGTTTGTTGACTTCAGATTTGACATCTAAAGTAAATGCGCTTCGTAGCATCGAAAAAGCTGCTTTTCATTCAAATGGTATTTGAATATAATTTTCTTTCTGAGAGGAACTGAATTCCGGCTGATTTTCCTTTTAGAAGTCCTGGTAATATGTATAAAATCATTATAAGAATAAACTTATTCAATCAAATGATTTCCTAATCGTTTGCATACACGTGACCGCCGTTGGAGTTTCATTTCAGAAATATTAGTGAAAAACTGCAGGGGTAATGTGGCAACGAGTCCTGCCTATATCTACACGCCCGTGGCAATGTATGTGTTAGCATGTGTTGGTCGGCTGAATCGGGCTCATGAGGCAGGAATCAGTTTCACGAAACGCTTGTGCATTTACGAGTTTGATGACATGGCAACAGTGAGGCGAAGGATGATATGTGGCAACCATGTCTAGTCGCTAGCTTTCTCTCTCAATTTTCGTTTCTCTCTTCCACTACTGCTCAATTTTCTTACCATCCACAGTCGGCATTTCATATATTCTCTTTTATCGATACGTCGTAGACGCGACGTTGTTCCACACGAAAAATTTTTAGCATTCCACAATTTGTTTCCCTACTCGCCGTTCGAGGACCATCGCGAGAATGGCGTGACAGTCAAGGTCAAATTTGTGCCAGAGTTCTCGGGATACGCGAGTGGGAATGGCAAGGCGGTGAAATGATACGCGACAGGTTAGATTTTCCCGGCTACGGTTCTCAGTTCGGCGTCGCGGAATTCGCGTTATCGCGGCTCGCAGCAACGGGGCGCGTTATCGCGGCACGCGGTTACGGGACGCGTTATCGCGGCGCGCGGTTTCGGGCCGTGTTATCGCGGCACGCGGTTTCGGGGTCGCGGTTCATCGTGTCGGTAATCGGGCAACGGCGGTTCGCCCACGCGGAGTGTGAACGGGTCGGGAATGGCCACGGCGGTGTGCCATCGGAGGATTAACAGGGCAGGAGATGGCCACGGCTGTGCGCCATTGGAGAGTTAACGGAGCCAGGGATGGCCACGGCTGTGTACCGGGGTATGGTTAACGGAACGGGGATGGCCACTGCTGTGTACCGGGGTGTGGGTAATCGGAACGGGGATGGCCACGTCGGTGTACCAGGATAGGGTTAACGGGACGGGAAATGGCCACGGCTGTGTGCCATCGCAGGATTAACGGAACGGGAAGTGGCCACGGCTGTGCACCAGTGCAGGGATGGAAAACGGTACGATATCTGGATACTTACTCGGGGTACCGTGTCTGGACGGTCGAGGTGTGTAAGTGTGTGTACTGTCGGTGTCGTCAGAGTTTAACGCGTGATGACTAGCGGTTGAAAGAGAGCCGTGCCTGTTCGGGGGTTCCCTTTATGCCCTAGTCGATCTAGGGCGAGGGGCACGGTGCGGGGTGGTTTGCGGCGGAAGTTCCGGTGACGTCTCGCATCCGAAACGCAAGTTTCCGAAGCAATGGCGGTTTCCGTTTCCCGCCAGAGCCGGTTTCTAGACGCGGGGGCGCGAAGCTGGGGGATCGGTATCGTTCGGGGTTCGTCGGCTATGTTCGGTGGTGGTCGCGGTGGCGCGAGACCGTTCGTAACAGGCCTGGCGCATCCAGGTCTGTTACAGTATAAATCCAGATTTGGTATCACATAAAATAAATGATTTGATTCCAAATCTGTTTCGTTTTGAGGGAATATACTGTTTAAATGACAGTCTACCCTTATACAGAAGTTAAACTCTCGTCAATGCATAAGTTTTCGAAAGGGTAAAATACGTTTTGAAAACTTTGTCGCAGCATATCGAAAATGTCTCGTATTTTGTATAATTTGTCGCTATCAGCAGTTACTTCATTAGAATTTGTTTGCGCAAGCAATTAATTATTTTCTCGGTTTTTTAAATAGTTCGTTAATTTTTGAACTTGTACAAACTATACGGATAGCACAGGCGTTAGCATTCGGATAATGCTCTAGTACACGTGTTACGCGTGCTCTCTTGAATCCGCATTAGGCGAGGCTGACTGGTAATCGGTTGCGCGTAACCGAGCGCCCTTAAATATAACGGCCGAAATCGGAATGACGGTGACAAAATACTCTCTCTCCTAGACGGAGCATCGAGTACTTACAAGTAATTTTAAAGGTACCGTGAATACGGAACAGAATTAAAATGTAAAATTTTTAGCAAATATAAAAATCGGTCTCAACTCAATACTTCCCAAAAATTTTACTCTTCAACAATTCGTCCGTAGACCAGTATTCATGATACGATAATTTTTTATTTCGCGACATTAATAATTTTATGGCGAGGAAGCAATCTAGGAGAGAAGTGTTTCGGGAATTTATCGTCTTGGTATCGTTATCAACTCTACTCCGATAATCGTTTGTCGTGCCAACAATGAAATTTATAAAATTTTCGGAACAGAATAATTTGAAAAAATCTAAAGCTGATGCCGAATAACTAATTGACGTTTTTATTCCCGAATGATTGCTTTGAAATTTATGAATATTTGGTAATATTTGAATGTAATAGAAGGTAATGTAATGAAGGTAATATTATGAATATTTGGCCGAAATAATTTGGTAGTCCATGTAATTTCTCTTTCTCCAGATTGAATTGAATTGTCTTCTTCGGATTCGGAATTTAATATATTTGCTCTAATTCTTTTATTATTTAAATTTTGTCTTCCTTGTGCCAAATTTAAATTTATTTGATCATCTTCTGATTGCTCTGAATAATTCTCATCCTCATCATTAATATGTCCTACTCTCTCATTTTTTATCATTTTAAGGAATGGGATAAAATCTATTAAAAAATAATTAACCCTTTCGCGGCGGAGCGCTCAGACATGAAATGCGCTCTAGGTAGCCGGCGTGACGGTGGAAGATCGAACGCGCGGACAACACGATACGCGATACAATGTCGCGCGGAGAACACGTTACGCGGACAACACGGAACACGAATCATTCCTAACGCGGTGTGCAGAGCCGATTTTGCTGGTCATTTCCTTGAGGCTGCTGGCCGGCGCGCCGATCAAACAATAATATTAATAATAATAACAGTTTTAGTAATCTTTAACAATCTTTATTAACCGTTTGACTGCTAAGCAATTCTTGCAAGAACGCACGAAAACTAATCAAAAACACACACACACACAGAAACTGACACACTGAAACTCGCAGCACAAAAGCGCTGCGTCGCGGTTTTCGAGACAAATGAACGCAGCGCTTTTGCGCAGCGTAGCAGTCAAACGGTAAATCTTAGATAATCTTTAACAAATTTTAATAATTTTCCTTTGTATGATATAATTTAAAGCAGGCTTCAATACATAATCCAACGTTACAGTCTTTACATTCGATTCGTGTTTCGGTTCGCTTTTTGTGTTTGCTGCAAACCACACATTTCCGCCGACCATCCTGCCGCTTTCCTGTGGAATTGGTATATTTGGATGGAAAATGTCTTGAAACCAGTCGTAAGAGATTATCTTTGGATGCAGTTTGACCTCCAGACTTATTACTACATATATCTTTATTTGGATATTCAAATAGAATTTCTCGAATGAGACGTAAATGAAATTTCGCAGATGTTATATTCTTTTGGGACGTAATTTTGTAGAGTGTGTAAGCATTGTAAATCGAAAGATCCAGCATGTGGAAAAAGAATTTCTTATACCATTTCAGAGTTTTACGAACAGTATTAATGGAATTTATAATCATATCGGTTTTATCGACTGCTCCCATAAAGCGATTATAGTCTACTACGACACTTGGTTTTAGTATTAGTGTTCCCGTTTTAACATCATTTTTTTTTTTGTTTCTGTATACTCAGCAGAATGATAGCTTGATAATATTAGCACTTCTCTTTTGTCCATCCATTTTAGTGCTAACAGTTTATCGGTAGACTGAAATGTAATTTCGCCTTTACATAATTTATTACATATATTAGGCATTCCACGTCTGGTTTTCCTCACGGTTCCAAATGCATTTGTCTTATTATGATGTGGGAGCGAAAATAATGTCGGGCTTGAGTACCAGCTATCGATGACCAAAACATGACCTTTATTTAAATATGGTTCCATCAGCGTCATAACAATATTTCCTGATTTGCCAATTTCTGGTAAATGATTATTGTTAGTTATATCCGCACGCGCTCCACAATAGACAATAAAATCTTGCATATATCCAGTATAACAGTCACAGATAACATACGACTTGATTTCAAATCTACTTCTTTTTGAAGGTATATACTGCTTGAAGAAATATCGTCCTTTGAAAAGTAGCAAGCTTTCATCGATGCATAAGTACTTATACGGGTAAAATGCTTGTGAAAAAGAATTTCGCAGACTGTCTATGATGCACCGAATTTTTATTAGCATATCTTGATTTTTTGTCTCATTGTTGCCGTGAAAGTGCAGCATTTGTAATAGAACTTTAAATCTGTCTTTTGTCATTATTCTTGGAAAACTTTCCGTTCGTAATAATTCGTTGGTTGACCAATATTCCTCTATTGACACTTTCTTGACTCTTGGCATTAACATCGACAGAGCAAAAAATCGATACATTTCGGTCACTGCGTACAGTTTTCGTGGAATAATAATTATTGCTTTCTCTTACAATACGTTCAACCAAATTGTCGGAAAAGAAAAGTTGAAAGATTTCTAATATTGACGATTTATTGTCAATATTTGCTTTAATTCCTGGTAGATTTTCATTAAAATCAAAAACTTTTGGAGTCAAATTTTGTGCGCTCCAAAAAGATTAAATACTTACCTTACTTCCTCTGTAAATGAAAATATAATTATGAACAATAGATATCTAATTTACTGAAAAACCCAACGCATGCCATGACACATTCAGCGACCAGATCGCTGACCGTCATTGAGGCCGCCGATGCAGAATATTACTAGTTATTTGGTGCTACTACCAGGGTGAATGTCTGCGGTGGCGATATGCCCCTCATTTGATATACAATTGAAGAGCTTGTTCGCGACGTATTTTTGGATCGTTGTCCGCCAACTTAATCTTGGGCAGCTATTTCAAAACGTTGGAAGACTAACTGGACTGGGATTGAAAGGAACCGCGTTTCGTCCCAATCCTGTCGGAGGACTCGTCAGTAAGGCTATTCCGACAGGTCTTGCCTTAGATGCGCGCAGATCTGAATGTTCGATCTGTATTGTGTTCGCCTTGCCAATATTGTTGCAAGGCGATACGAGACTCGGTTGGCTTGACTGATTAGTGTCACTAGTTAAATGATTAAGAATGAACTGCACGCAAACTCGACTTTCAGACTCAACGCGAGAATGTAACGTTCGGTTGAGACCTGGTTAGTGTTGCTAGTTCGTGGTCTTACATGAGCTGCTCAATGCACACATCGATTAACTCCACTTTTTGAAAAATCTTAAATTTAAGTGTCAAAGCCCTTGGTATAGTCATAACTTTTTATATTTATAATAACTTTCCTGAATAATAAAGATTAGCACCGTTAAATGGCAAATTTTTTTGGCCATTGAATAATAAGTAATTTATTTCAGAAGCCATTTCGATTAACTCCATACTCTAATGTAAATCGTTTCAGTAACGATGTATCTGTTCTGGCCGTGCATCGACGCTTATTTGTTTTTAAACAGCCGAAGATGCTCTCTCCCTCTCAATAATATTCGTAACAAAATCGCATCGGTAAACAGATAAAAAGAAGCACAATGCAAACGGTAGTTAGTATAGCAGTGATCTCGCACGCTGAATGTTACTGTGTACTTCTTAGTCTTTTCAACATTACTCCCAGATTGTTTTTAAAGAAATAAATATTATACCGTTTGTAAGAGGTTGCTGCTGTCGGTGTGTCTTTGCGTTTACCGATCAAGGCACATCGCCGCAACGACTGTTCGACCCGATGCCGCCGCGTTCCTTGCGGCATGGTACCCGGGCGGCGAACAACATTGTCGCGATGATCGGCGCCTTTTAGATGTTTTAGATATAAAAGCGGGTCTCGAGGACCACGGAGTTCAGTTGCCGCACGACCACGAAAGAATCGACATCGAGTAACTTACCCTTACACGTTATAATCAAGATGAGTGAGACTAATAATGTGAGTGAGGAAAGCAGTGATGATTCTTCAATACGATTTATCAACAGAAAGTCTGGTCCAAGAAGACGTTTATCGTTTTCCTCGGATTCATCGGATTGTAACAGTACAAACCCAACAAACACATTGATTGGGAGGAACAGAAGTCGTAATCCTGTTAAATGGATACGAAATTTACAAAAGCATAACAGGATAAAAGGTTTGGCATACAGGAATAGGGGAGGAAAATTAATACCTGCAAAAACATTTGTCGATATACAATGCAGATGCCGTCAAAATTGCAATCAAAAAATTATTTCGGATGAGAGAGAGGCTGCCATGAAAGAATTTTATAGTTTACATAGTCAACTTGACCAAAATATTTTCTTAAGAGGTTGTATCAAAGTTAACGAAATAAAAAGAAGGCGCCCTACGAATGAAACTAAAGAACCAAGATCACATTCGTTTACATATTACTTTCGAAAAGAGAGACTTGATATTCCCGTTTGTAAAAAATATTTTAGAGACACTTATCAGGTGAGTGACGGGCGGATATACGATTGTTGTTCTAAAGAACAAGTTACATCTTTGGTTGATAAGCGCAAAGGCCGCGTTGCAAGCAATAAAATAGATGATACAAATGTTATAAAGCATATAAAGTCATTTCCAGCCTACAGTAGTCACTACACCAGAGCTCATAATCCAAGACGACAATATTTAAATCCTGACTTAAATATTAAGAAGATGTATGAACTATACGTCACAGAATGTGAAAAGGAAAACGTAGCACCAGTGAAAGAAAAATATTACTATAATGTGTTCTCTACAAAATTTAATTTACATTTTAAACAAACATCAAAGGATACGTGTCAAACTTGTGATGCTTTTCAAATAAAAATTCAATCTTCAGAAGATGAGGGAATTAAGATGGCAAAAATTGAAAAGGAAACTCACTTAGAACAGGCTGAACGGGCTCGCAGTCAAATGGCTGCCGATCGAATGGCAACATCGGAAAAATTGTTCGTATTTTCTTTTGACTTGGAAAAAGCTTTAGCCTTTCCCAAGTTGACCACATCCGTAGCTTATTATAAGCGAAATTTATATGTTTATAATTTTGGATGTCATGAATTCAATAAAAATATAAGCCACATGTTTGTTTGGCCAGAAACTGAAGGATCTCGTGGGTCTCAAGAAATTTCATCTTGTCTAATAAAGTACATAAAGACTTACGCTGCAAACTTCGAAAAAATAATAACATATTCTATTGAAAATAACGCGTCTATATTTTAATAATATAGTTTATTTTCCGCTTTACAAAAAAAGGTGTTAAATATAATAGCAAAACGAACACGTCGTGTCGGTTGCCTGGTCAGAGTTTAAACTGAACATCGGTGGCACCGCAAACTGAACATCGGTGGCATCGCAAAAACAAAACTGTAACGGAGAGAGCACAGCCGATTAATCAAATCGGTGGGCGCCTTCTCATTGGCTATTGTCATGGCATAGAGTATGAAAAGCTCATATTCCAACATATTCGGATTCGTGTACCGGGCAAAACAGAAATATTAAAACCGTCTTAAGTTTATTGAAACTTGTTCAAAGCACGGAAATCAAAGCTGAATCAATTGACATGAAATTTTTGGTAAGTGGACACAGCTATTTGCCCAATGACTCAGATTTTGCCATTATTGAGTCATGTGCGAAAAAAAATCAAAACTTTTTGCACCAGATGATTGGTACCATATAATCAAAACATGTAAAAAGAAAGCGCCATTACATCTAATCCAAATGACTCACCAAGATTTTTTGTCAACAAAACCTTTAGAACAGTCTATCATTAACAGAAAAGTAACCGTCACAGGGCTTCCAGTAAATTGGCTTAAAATACGCTGGATAAAGTTAGAAAGGTCCAAACCCTATCTCATACAATTCAAATGTGACTATAATGAAGATACAGAATTTCAAGCCATTAATATAAAAAAATCTTTAGTGGGTAGACCGCAAAGTTTGAAAAATATAGATCAGCCTTTATTATATCCTAAAGGTAGAACTGTGACAAAGGAAAAATGGAGAGACATGATGGACCTGCTAAAATTCATTCCTCCTGTTAAACACGATTACTATAAGAACTTGTCAACAAATCGAAATGACGAATCCTCGCATACAGCTGATGAAGAAGACATTATTTATAATATTGCTGAATCATCCCAAAGAATAATGCCGCTAACATAAAGCTGCTATGAATTAATTACAAAAATTATATTATAACCGAACTGCCAACATTCATTTTTATGGAAAAGCTGTGATAAAAATGTATAATAACTAACTTTTTCTGTAATAAAAAACTTAAAAATGTAAAGACTAAATTTAACTTTATTACTTTTTTCAGTTGCCAAATCGATTAACTCCACCAGTCACATAAAAACTGTAACATTACTGACGATTGTTTGTTGGCTATTCTTTCTTATTAATTTTATATACCGTTAGATGAAAGCTATATCTGCAATTATGCATTCTACATTATATATTTGAATTCATATTATCAGAGGAATTTTTAAAAACAATATACATTACATCATCGCGTTTCTCAACTTTTCGTTTTATGGAGTTAATCGATGTGTGCACTGAGCGGCTCACATAGAACTGTTCGTAAACTCGACTTCCAGAATCAACTCGAGGTCTTAGGCTCCTCGTGGATGAGAGGTTGGCCTTAGGTAAAGGAGAGGCATGCATCGTTTGTTGTAATGAGAGAGGAAGCTGTCCGGATTGGTCCATGAAAACTTGCATTTTCCAATCAGAATGCCCTTAATTGTTCAAACCCCCTTCTATAGGCTCTAGAAGAGGCCTGGTTGGAAGGAAAAGTGGGGCGATACTTGACTTGGGAAAAACGAAGCGTTTCGGTAATTTGAAACTGTCGGAAGGTCGATTGTCGTAGACCCTTGAACTGTGTCATAAAGCATTGAATTTATGGCCTGACCGTACTTAATGACCGCGAGCGAAGGATACACATCCTTGGACCGTACTTAAAGAACGCGGAGGTTCTTCAGACTCATGCCTTATGAATGTAGACATTGTTAGGTCTCAGACCGATGGTAAATGTCTTCGAGGTTAGAAGAGGTCCAAAGTTGCTATTTGGTTACATCTGGATAATCACAGAAGAAAGGCAAGCTTAATCCTTGAACCGGTCTCTAAGTCACGAATGTTTGTAAAGAAAAAGAGACGAACAAGGACCCTCTGTAAGACCCTTCGTTTATTAATATTGCGAAGAAACAATTCATGTTTAGGACGACAGTTCTTTGCGACGGAACATGCTCCCCCTCGTTGATCGAGTCGATCGATCAATTACAAATATGATAACCTCGACTCACCTTGGTTATGCTGACGCAGTGGCACCGAGCGATTGTGCACTGTGTGTATCGGGAAGAGGAGCTAGCCTCTTAACGTTCCGTTTGTATGTGCCGTTGATGGTGCGAACGGTTATTGCGCGTAAGATACCGTCGGTTCCTGGGTGTACTTGTTGGACTCGACCCAGATGCCAACACAATGGTGGGAGATGGTCGTCCTTTAAAATACGATAGTCCCGATGTTGATGTGAGACCCCTTGTTCCTTTTGTGTCGGAGGTTGAGTTGATGAATATATTCCTTATGCCACACATCGGGTCGAGAAGTCTTATTTGACCTTCTGGATGTGTTGCCAAGTGGATAGGCGATTCGATGGTGATTTGCTGAAATTAGTCTCGGTGATGCACATCAAAGAACCACCGATCAGGAAATGGCCGGGCGTAAGAGCGAATATATCGTTTGGATCTGACGAGAGTGGTGTCAGAGGACGCGAATTGAGAATGGCTTCGATCTCGATAATGAATGTGGTGAATTGTTCGTATGTGAATGACTCCTCACCGGCGACCCGTTTGACATGGTGTTTAAACGATTTGACGGCGGCTTTCCACAGTCCGCCGAAATGAGGTGACAGAGCGGGCATGAAATGCCATGAAATAGCCTTGGATGTGAGAAAGTGATTGATCTTCTCGTCCTTAGATAATGTTTGGTGGAGTTCCTTTAACTCATTGTGTGTGTGTGTGTTGGCACCGACGAAGTTGGTACCGTTGTCTGAATATAGGTTTTTGCACATTCCCCGCCGCGCGATGAATCGTTTAAGTGCCGCGATAAATGCTTCTGTGGTCAGGTCGCTGACTACTTCTACATGGACGGCCTTTGTTGAAAAGCAAATGAACACAGCCACGTAGACCTTAACTCGGGTTCGAAACTGGTACAATAAATACCTCCTTACTTGATTGTTGAATTCCACCAAAAATCCATTGCCCAGTGACAAGGCGGCCTTTGTCAAATTTTCTTTTTCCTATCTTTGCTTCATCGATTTCAACAATTTCATTTTCACCACGTATTTGTGTTGAATGTTTTTCAATCCACAATACACACAGTTCTCGACAAAAGCTAGCCCAATCAACACATGTTTTCGAGGAAATGCATAGTTCGTTCATAATAAATTCTTGTCGAGGTGCTCTCAGCATTATATGATATGCAATGAAACGGCAAGCAGTTTGTATGGGAATATGTATATTATTAAACCAAGTGTCCTTATAAACACTAATTTTGAAATTACGTTGTGTTTTTATACGTCTTTTGTTTCGATTTCTAATGTAACTAGTATTATGGCATCGAAAAATTAAGTTTTCGCGATCAAGTAGCATATTTTCTTTGCACTTTACTGTTATCTAAAAAATCTATCAACTTTTCTTGTTGCAGATATCCAGGAATTCGTATAGTTTCATGCTTAATACTCAGAACAGACAAGACAGTGGGTCTCAACTAAGTGAAGTCGTTTTAAGTTGTGGCCATAATTTAAAATCTAACCCACACCTACTCCGATCACTTTTCGAGATGTTGACACTTTTTTGCGATTATCTCGAAAACTAAAGCTGAGCGGCGGTAACATGTATAGGAAAAAGTTGTTCAAAATGATGGCCTTGACAACATATTTCAAGGTCATCACAATCGGTGAGGAAGCCCCTAAAGTAAATAATTACCAAAGTATCGGATGTCTCTGTTCAAAAGGCAGGGTGGAATTTTGCAATCGTCCCCCCACGCGTAATACTCCTGAGTCGTCAAGAAACGGGCACAACGGCTGCAGCTTGCTAGTGTTTGGTAATCTTTCGATTTTCAAATCACGTATGTCATGAGCAAATGTGACAGCTTGTAATAGTCTTACTATTCGGTTATTCTCGTCTTGTAATTCTTTAATAGACAAAGGTCCTGAAGCTCGACGTTTGGTTCGAAAACGTAAACAATAGGCAACGACCCGTCTGAGTTTCTGAATACTTGAGTATCGGATGAGAATCTCGTCGGTTTGGGCGATCAAGCCTACTAAACACGTCACCGTCCGTAGTTCCGGTAGCTCCTCACACCTGGCAAATCTTGCGGGAGGCCATTTTGATTGCTTTTGGGTGAGCCACTTGGGCCCGTTGCGCCAAAGGTGATTGTTGTTGAATTCTACTGCGGTGGTTCCTCGAGAAATGAGGTCGACTGGATTGTCAGTTGCCCGAACATGTCGCCGTGATCGAATGTCCGTTCTGCGTTGAATATCTGCCACGCGGTTCGCGACGAAAGTCTTTAAGGTAGAAGGTTGTTTTTTCAACCAGCCTAGGACGACGGTCGAATCAGTCCAGAAATGGTTTTGTCAATATTGTGTGTTAACGCGCTTCGCACGGTTTGGGATAGCGTGGCTAACAATACGGCGCCACACAGTTCTAAACGCGCTAGGGTTATCTGACTGAGCGGCGCGACCCGTGATTTTGCACAAAGTAGGTGCGCATGAATGGACCCGGAATGATCGGTTGTTCGCACATATAAGCAGGCGCCGCACAGTGGGCAAAAACGGCCTTTTTCGATTCAAAATCAAAGAACTTTCTTGAACAATTTTTTTGAAATGAAAGCTGAAACTTTGTAGAATATGGGAAAAATAGGGAGATTACGGTACGAACGTTTTTTAACATTGAGAAAATTCGTTAAAGATGCACAATTTCAAGAAAATTTTGTTTTTGCCGCTAATACGCGCGGAAATTTTTTTTTTAACATGCTATTCGTTTCCCATAGATTTTTTCACGCTGATTTCAAATCTGTTTTCAAAATTTGTCTACGACCTCTGGTTTTTGAAAAAAATAGATTTTTGTGACACAAATCAATTAAATTTTTTCGTTAAAATGACTTGATAACACACTAGTTTGAAAGTATATCGTATTCTCATATATAAAACACAATAAAAATAATAATAATGAAGTATTTTAACGTTTTGAGTTACTTACGAAACATGAAGCACTTCGCATCTCGTCATCACTTGACGTATCGCTGTCATTACTACTGACACTTTCTTGAAATTGTGCAACTTTAACGAATTTTCTCAAGGTTAAAAAACGTTCCTACCGTAATCTCCCTATTTTTCCCATATTCTACAAAGTTTCAGCTTTCATTAAAAAAAAATTTCATCGCTCTACCTCATTCCTATCGAATGTTCTTTGATTTTGAATCGAAAAAGGCCGTTTTTGCCCACTGTGCGCCGTAGGGCTTTTCGCTAGCGTCGCAAAACCTGTGTAGTTCGGTCCGTTTTGCATTTCTTATCCTTACAAGGCGTTTGAATTCAACATCGTTTTTGTTGTAGATTGCTTTCGAAATTGGTCCATTCTGTGTGGATGCTGGCAGGTACTGATTCGTCCTACGTGATTTTCAAGGTCCAGAGTCGTTGCATTATGATTTTGGTGATGATTGTAATAGGGCCGAGCAAGCCGAGTGGATCGTATATTTTTGCAATTGTTGATAAGATATTTCGTTTGCTGACCTCGGTTGTCGCTGTTGGTTGGACCGAATATCGAATCGTGTCATGTTGGGCATCCCATGATATTCCCAGTGTTTTCATGATGGATGCGTCTCCCAGAATTTTTGGATGGATTAATTCCTTGCTCAGACTCGATAGCAATTTCGGTTCGTTCTACGCTCACTGTCGAATATTAAGAGCACCTTTCTTCAACAAGGTAATTATTTGATGTTGTAATGTCTTCGCTTCTGTGATCGAATCGGTGCCGGTAAATAAATCGTCGACGTATAAATCGCTTTTGATACGGGCTGCTGCTTCCGGAAAATTGCGTTCTTCATCGGTCGCTAACTGGTGTAGACTTCGTATAACCAAATATGGAGCTGATGCGAGTCCGAAAGTAACAGTGGTCAATTCGTATGTCTTTATCTCTTCGTGCGGATCTCTCCACAATATTCTCTGATAAATACGATCTTCGGGTCGAATGAGAAACTCACGATACATTTTCTCGATGTCCCGTGTTAACACTTTACCGACCGGTAGCGGTTCAAACATCCTATGCCCTTCTCACTGGCCACTCAGCCGCAGATCGTCCGAGACACCGGCTCGGTTTCGGCTTTCGACTGCCGCGCGGCAGTGGATAAGATAAGATAAAATCTTTTACTTTAATGATATTAGTGTTAAACAATATTTATTTTATCTATTACAATCGTTTTCAGTTTAATAGTTACATAAAATATACCATAATCCATATAACAATATTTGTCGAAAAAAGAAGTTGCTTAATATTTTTTTAAAGTATGATACCGCTCGAAACAGCGTTCCTTTGTGTAGTGGAACGTTGCAAAATTTACAGACGAAACCTGTTCTGCTTTGTTTTTTTTACTTGAACAAACTCTGCATTGTCTTAGGGTTTTTTTTACATCGACCGCTGGTCACTATATTTACCAGTTTATGCTTTCCGAAATTTTCCAGTCTTCCGGGATGATCAAATCGGGATGTGGTTCTTGTGGATTCGGAATTAGGTAGATCTTTATCTTGTTCTTTAGCGTCACAATCTTCTATCCATGAAAGTGCCGCTTTGTGCAGAAAATTTTTATATGTAATCTTCTGTCCGTTCAGAGTTGTATATACTTTAAAGGAATTAAAAAGTACACAGTTGATAAAGAACATTACGACACGTTTCGTCCATTTTTTTGTTTTCCTAAAAATGGAGTAATATGACAGATATTGATCTGCGCGATCTACACCCTTCATATATTTATTGTAATCTATTATTGAAATAGGCTTCTGTATGGGGCAATCTGATGTCCTACTTCTGCTTCTAGATTCCGCCATTTGTGCAGGATGTATTGTCAAGATCATATGTACGTTCCTTTTGCCATTATTCCATACTTGTAATAGAATATGGCCATTTCTACGAAATTGATGCTGGCCTCTTGAAAGTTTGGCCGTTTGAAGTGGTTGAGGAAGACCTCTGTTCCTTCGAATTGTCCCGCACACTCGCAATTTATTTTTTAAAAGAATTTTAGCCATGTTGACACTATTGTAATAATTATCTTGATATATATGGTGCCACATGTTCTTATACGGTCTAATGACCGATAATTTCAGTCTCTTCTAATTTCTTTCCATCAGCAGCATACACACAAAAGGTAGATACGTATCCTGTACGAGCTTCAGACAGCACTCTGACCAGTATTCCGTATTTTGTGATTTTTGCGGGATTATATGTTTTGATTGAAAGTCTACCTCTCCACGGAAATATACACTCGTCCAGAGACAATTGTTGATCTGGTTTATATACATTGTTAAATTTTTGCTTTAAATAATCGATGACAGGCTGGACTTTCACAAGCCTATGCGAATTGGGAGAAATGTGTTTATTGTTACAAAAATGCCAGCTTTGCATTATTTGTAAAAATGTGCTCATAACTTTCGAGAAGATCGGCGTTTCTATAGTTGGGTCTGTGGACCAATAATCGTAGAGAAAACGTCCTTCTTTACTTGTCCCATAAGAACGATCAGGCTCAAAAATTTCTTCATTTCAGACGTGATGTCTGTCCATTTTTTCGTTTTTGATGTAATTCTATATTTTTCCATAATTTGATGATGATACCTATTAGACTCCCTCACGAAGTGCTCAATCAGGTCACTTCCAATGAATAAATTCACGATATCTATTACGCTTTCAGAGGAACTTGGCATAATTTTTACGCCAGGGCTGCCTTCGAAAGGTTCCAAAATTATATTCTTGTCGTTCGTTGACCATGTACCACTGCTGTCTTCAACGTTATTATTTATGTCCTCGTCTTCTGAATCACTGTATATTAGTGGTACAGAACGTCGCTTTCCAATCGTTATACTACTGCTATCACTTTCGTCGTCAGTACTACTTGCTGAACTGCAGTGAAGACAATCTGACAGGTCGTCGTGATAAAACTCATCAACACTATCCTTTTCATTCATCTTTAAGGGCTAAATTTTAGAGAAAAGCAACAATTATCTGAATACAGAATTCGAAATGCTTGCTGCTTGCTACTTGTCAGTCTAACCTAAGCTAAAGTTAGGTGCAAATCTAACGGAAAAAACAAAAGTCGATTAATCGACGACCGGTCGGTAAGCGCTGAGAACAAAACGTCGATGAATCGACGGCCGGACGGTAAAGTGTTAAGACGTACGCGTGCATTCGGAATGTTAATAAAAGCGATAGGAGATCGTCTTGCAATGTGGGACCGATTCGGAGAGTATTGTTTAAAGATAGGTTCGTGTTTGTCTTTGCTGATCCGTCGAAAACTACCCGGACCTTAGATGTCAAACTCGTTGGTTTAATGACGGCGTGGTGCGGTAGGTAGAAACCTGGCGTGTGAACGGTTGTTACCTGTTTCATATGTCCGACTGCACGATATTCGTCTATCACCTTCGTATATTGATCCTTCAATTCTGGATCTCGCTCTAGTTTTCGTTCCATGGCGAGAAAACGGTTTAGGGCGCGTGAGTATGACTCTCCGAGTTGCTCCTTTTTTTCGTTAAAAGGTAATGCCACTACGTATCGACCGGACTTGTCACGCCTTACCGTGGCGACGAAGTGATCTTCGCAAGCTTGATCATCGATTGAACGGAATTGCTTAACGGCTCCTTCCTCGATTTCCCAGAATTTTTGCAAATCAAAATGTACGTTGGTGATTAAGGTTCTATGGTTCGATAGCGGAGTCACGAGGAGACCGCCTCCTAAAATCTACCCGAATTGAGTTTTTTGTAGAGCGAGATCGACGTCGCGTTGTTTCGACAAGTTAATTTGTCCGATGCTTAGACATGATAATGCAGGCCCGGTTCCGAGCAGCATGTCGATCTTTCCCGGGCGATGGAATTCTGGATCAGCTAGACGTAGGTCTGCTGGTATGCGAAGATTGGCTCTATCGACTTGATTGTCGAGTAATAACACTGCGATTCGCGGTATTATGCAAAATGTTAGCGTCCGCTGATAATTGGTTAATCGTGATTTGATTGAGGCGGTCAAGAGATTGCTTGTTGTAGTGTTGAGTTGGTTCAACGCTTCGCGAGCTCGTCTGTGATAAGTTTAGCGTTGGAACAAGTGTCAATCAGCGTACGACATAATACCGGGCTAGCGTCGCGATCTAGTACGTGAATTAATGCTGTCGTTAATAGACCGTTCGTCAGTCCGTTTGAAAGGAAGATGTGATGGTGAGATGATAAGTGATCTGCAATTCCCGGTGCCAGTCATGCTTCTACAGCCGGAGCAGTTGGGTTTCGATCTGTGTAAAGTCTTGTATTATGTATTTGACCGCATGTGCGACATCCACCTTTAGTGCAGTCGTCACGTTTATGGTTTGCTTGTAGGCAATTTTGGCACAGGTTTGCTGCCCGCACAGTTGCCCATCGATCCTCGATTGACATGTTTATGAATTTAGGACATGCGTACGATCGGTGCGTCGTTGACCTGCAAATCTTGCATGTTTGGGTGGTGGTCGTTGTCACGAATGTTCGTTTCTTCGGAATGGGTGATGACAGGGTCCTCTTGGACGTTGTTACGAATGTCCGTTTCGGGGCTCGCGATCGGAGGTGTGGCAACGGTCGTTGGGTTTCCGGCAACGCGTGTCTCATCCGTTTCGCGTTTGTTATTGTGTTCTGAGAGCTACTCTGATGCGATGCGTTGCGGAGATGTTTGAACATCTCTGCCGCGTGAGACATGCGCGTGTCGACTAGCGTTTGCTCCCATGTGCGGCGCGTTTCGTGATCCATGCGATCGATCGCGATGCTAGTGATGAAATCGTTTGCGATATCCTCCCAAGATCGGCCGAGCGATTGTAACGAACAGATGTGTGATTGCATATAATTGATTAAATTGTGGATCGAGTTTGGCGTACCGCCCGGCATTGCCGGTGTCTCGAGTAATAGCACGATGTGCCGTAGAACAAGCGCGCGTTGATTATCGTAGGTTTTTAGCAATTGAGCCCACGCGGTCTTGTAGTTTTCTTCGCTCATCGTGAACGATTCGATGGCGGATTCGGGTTGTCCTGATACTGATAACCTCAGGTAATTGAATCGTTGTATATCAGTGAGTCCGGTGTGACCTTGGATCAAGCTTAAAAACGCGTCTTTAAACGGTAGTCATTTCTCGAGACGACCGTCGAAACGAGGAATCGAGGAATTGTTAAGCGTTTTTCGAGCAATTTCTATAAAGTGCGGTTTTCTCGATTTTAGCGAAGGCTTTAGTTAGGAGGTCATTTTCTTCGTCGGATTCGCTGCTCGTTCCGACGTCTGAAGACTCCCCGACTGTCGCAACTGACGCTGACTGCATCAAAGAATCCAATGTTTTCGCGTTAACGTCGCTCTCTTCAGTATCCTCGCTCCAGTCGTTTTCCTGGCTTTGCGCCTGTAACGACTCGAGAGAGGGATTGTTAGTGTTAAGTACCGTGTCACCAGGTTGAGTTTCAACACTTACGCTTTTCTCGAGTTGGTGTTTCTTCAATTTCTTCTCTTTTTTATCTTTCGTTTTAACTGCCCCTTCATTTGCAATCGAAGGCTTTTTCAAGTCTTTCTGTTTTGTATCTTTCGTTTCTTTTGGTTCTTTCATCGGTCTGGGACGCCTTTGAAACGTCACACCGCCAAAGTCGAAAGGCTCCTGCATATCATCGAAAGTTAGGACGTTGCATAGTCTGACAACTCTATCTCCTTTCTGAGCGTTAACCACATTCATTTTAAGCAAAGTTTCTGGTCTCCGTAGCGCAAAGCCAGTAAGTTTACCATTGAAGAAGTCGTCTACGTTGATTTTAAGTCTTGTCTCGAGTAAAACGGCAAGTTTTCCTCTCCCTACAAAGGGTCTAGGTGGATAAGAATGGTCCAGCGGCCCCGATGACAATTTTTATTGGTATTGTGTGGAAAACCATCGTTTTAGGTTGAAAGACAATCCCCTAAAATTTTAAGTCGCTAACCCTTCGTTTAAGGATAATATGAGGGTAAACACCCTAAACTATATCATTTTTTTCTCGGTTGTTAATTAAGATATTGAGATGGAATAAAAACGAAAATATTCTATCTTACCTCCTTCATATCATATATTTTTTTCATAATTGTAATTAAATTATTAAGGCTAGAAAAAAATTATTTAATTTTTTAGGGGTGCGGGTTGCAAGCAACCCTTCGAGTGACCACTTCCAAAAAATTCAAGAACAATGTTCTGTTACCTATCTAATATGTACAAAAGTTTCAAGATCGTCAGATTGGTGGAACATAGTCAAATATTGAAGAACAAATTAAATTACGCCATTATAATAGTATAATGTGTAGTGCAGTGTTTCTTACGACTCTAATTAATAATTCTTATTAGGAGATTATGCCCCTCCTTGATAAATTATTTGTATCGTATTATATTTGTGGGAATGATTACAAAGACGGAACGGATGATTATTCCTGAACGCGAAGATAATACGAGATCGGTACCCCCTCCCGCTAATCGAAGACCAGCTCGACTTGTTGCAGGGCGCCTCCGTGTACAGCACGATTGACCTGCGGAATGCGTTTTTTCATGTACCGGTCGAGCAGGAAAGCCGAAAGTACACGTCCTTCATCGTACCCGACGGGCAGTATGAATTCTTGAAGGTTCCGTTCGGTCTCTGTAACTCGCCCGCGGTCTTTCAACGATTCATAAACGTCGCGTTCCGGGATCTGATCACGGAAAAAACGGTCCTTACGTACATAGACGACCTGGTCATACCCGCGACGAATCACGAGAACGGCGCACGACGGCTCATAAAAGTTCTCAAGCGCGTGGCAGAATGCGGACTTCAGGTCAAATGGGCTAAATGCGAGTTTCTCAAGACGCGCGTGGAGTATCTAGGGCACATAGTGGAGGGAGGCACCGTGCGTCCCTCCGAAAACAAGACGAAAGCGGTAGCTCGGTTTCCGATCCCGACCACGGTTAGGCAGGTTCAGAGCTTCCTCGGGCTGTCCGGGTATTTCCGCAAGTTCATTCCGAACTATTCCACGATAGCACGACCGTTGACGCGCCTCCTAAAGGCGGACGTGCCCTTCCGGTTCGAGGCAGACGAACGAAACGCGCTCACACTGCTCAAGGAGGCCCTGACCAAGGGACCGGTACTGCAACTGTACCAGCGCGAACGGGAAACCGAGCTACACACCGACGCGTCGATGCACGGATACGGGGCGATATTGTTACAGCGCGACAGCGAAGACGGCGCGTTCCACCCCGTATATTACGCGAGCGGCATGACGACGGCGGCGGAACAACGGTATCCGAGCTACGAATTAGACGTCCTGGCGATAATAAGGTCTCTCCGGAAATTCAGGGTTTATTTGCTCGGTATACCATTTAAAATCGTCACGGATTGCAGGGCATTCACGCTAACGATGCGCAAAAGAGACCTCTGCGTTCGGGTCGCGCGCTGGGCACTGTTGCTGGAGGAATTCCAGTATTCCATCGAGCATCGCCCCGGGAACACGATGCAACACGTCGACGCACTCAGCCGAAACCCCGCGTCAACGTGCCTCGCGATCGAGAGCGAGGAAGGGGTTACGGCACGAATCCGCCGGGCACAGGAACGCGACGACGCCGTCCGAAAGATAATAACGGGCATCGAGGAGCGAGGGGTCGACGGATACGTACTACGACGGGGGCTGCTAATGCGGGAAGTAGACGGTGACCTGCGTATCGTCGTGCCGCTGGGAATGCAAACGCAAGTCACGAGAAAAGCGCACGAAAACGGGCATTTCTCGGCCGTAAAAACCGAGGCCCTGTTAAAACGCGACTACTGGTTCCCTTCCATGCGAGCGAAGGTAAGGTCGACCTCGCGGAACGGAAAAAAGGGCGACAGGAAGGGTTCCTCCACGCGATCGAGAAAGGGGACCGGCCACTCGAAACATACCATGTCGACCACCTCGGCCCTCTACCTTCGACGCGGAAGCAGTACCGCCACATCTTCGTCGTGGTGAACGCGTTTACGAAATTCGTGTGGCTGTACGCCACGAAGACGACGAGCACGGAAGAGGTCACGGATCGGCTGCGTAAGCAGGCCGAGGTATTCGGGAATCCGCGAAGAATAGTCTCTGATAGAGGCACGGCCTTCACATCCCACGCCTTCAGAGACTACTGCAGCAACGAGGGAATCGAACATTCCCTCATCACTACCGGCGTACCACGGGGCAACGGACAGGTGGAACGGGTAAACCGAACGCTGATCCCGTTGCTGACGAAAATCTCCAGCGCCGAACGCCGCCGAATGGTACAAACACCTCAAAAGGGTCCAGATGCTGATGAACGCCACCATCCACCGAAGCACGGGGGTCTCCATTCGCGCTGCTCTTCGGAACGCGAATGCACCTGAAGGACGATTCCCAGGTACGCGAGATTATAGAATCCGAGCTGGTAGAAATGTTCCAGGCAGACCGAGACGAAATCCGTCAACAGGCCAAGGAAAGGCTGCAGCGCATCCAGCAGGAGAATCAGAGGCAGTACGACCGGCGACGGAAGAAGGCCACCATGTACCACGAGAGGGACTTAGTCTCCATACAACGCACCCAGACAGAACCAGGGCTGAAACTGGCCGGAAAGTTCCTGTGACCGTACGAGGTGACACGCGTTCTGCGAAACGACCGTTACCTGGTAACAAAGATCGGGGAGCACGAAGGACCCCGACAAACCTCAACCTCGGCGGATCACATGAAGAGATGGGTCGGCGCAGGCGACGAGAGCGGAGAGAACGAAAGCGAAAGGGAAGAAGATATCTGAGGGTAGATATCGCTGCAGGACGGCCAAGTGTGGGAATGATTGTATTGCGAAGGCCAAAGACGGAACGGAGTCGTTGGCCTCACGCCGAAAACAAACACCGCGCGTCCGACAACCTGTACGGCACGTTTTTGCAAACGGTAAACGGTCGGGGATCGGGGTAATGAACTGACACGTAAACACGTGCTATTGTCATCGCCCGTACCCCGACCGGGTCACGGAAATAAAAACCACATAGGTGCGCCGAATCGCACCTGTGTGAAGAACGATAAAGACCGGCCGCGGAGGACGCGAAAAGGAGTCTTTAGCGACGACAATAACGACGATACGATAACGCTTCCGATTACGCTTGCGAATACGATTACGACTACGGTTACGAACGCGCTTACGATTTACGGCTTACGATTACGGACACGATTTATTGTATTGTTTTGTCTTTTATTGTATTCACGCGATCCTATTATTGTAATCTCCGCCGCCTTATTCTAAATAAAGGGCAGATATTTTATATTAAAAATCCTGTTCCTACATATTCTATTCTTGTCTTTCCGAATTTACAATATAAATGGGAGAGGTAGGTGTGAAAGAAAAGTTTAGGAATCATAATATAGATTTATTCAATTTTCGTCACTATTTTCCTCAATTGCTGGTACAGTATGTGTCACATCAAATATCTTGGTTAATATCTCCGCTGGTTTTACAATTTTCGATTTAAATCGCCCATGAGATAAATAATATGTTACGTATGGAGATGTCTCCATCCAGATGTTTCGTTTACAAAACTCTAATCTCTTCTCCCAGAACGAAAGACGTCCCAACAGACCCCTTTCTTAAAAACAGTACGACTGTTTATAAAACTCTTGAGAACACCCTTCTGGCATCCGTTAATTATTTGGAAATAGCCCAAATGTCCATCAGCCCCCTTTGTTAACGAAAAATGTAACTGAGGCCTGGTTTCGTTTAGAACTGACAAAAAACATCTGTGTGACCCCACGTGACATTAAACTTTAAACAGAGCACCCCTTTCATTCTCAAGGTATATAAACCCGCTCGTTTTCATCCTCTTCGGTTCAGTTTTACTTCAGAAACGTCAGACGACGGTTCAGTCAAGTTTTAGAAACGTTAGACGACGGTTCAGTGTAAATTCAGAAACGTTAGACGACGGTTCATTCGAGTTTCCGAAACGTCTGACGACGGTTCGGTTGATCTTAGTTGCGTACAGTAACGGTTCCGCAAGATTCAACGATAGTGCTATCACGTTAGAGTCACGTCGCGTTACACGCTCAAGTTCAATTCTAGTGAGATCGGGTTAAAGTCCCTTTCGAATCAAACATAACTCTGACCCCGCATTGCCAGTGCGTCAAAACCGTGCAATATAGGTAAACATATTCAATTGTAAACCATCCTTAAACTCATTCGCGACACAGACATTTGTAACAAAACTTATAACAGAATATACTTGTCTTGATATCAAATCGTGAAATCTATAAACCCTTAATTATTGTCTAATATCCTAATCTAGTAATTGAACGTTCCCACACGATACAATCTTACCGCTCGGATTGTATCAATTAAAATATATATATATAAACTTACGAGGCTTACTAACAATCATAACCGTAAATCCAATAAGATTTCTCCAACCTAGTGGCTCCCCGATTTCGCATTGGGTTCGTCCACGAATATTATACCATCCTAACGGCTCCCCAATCTCGCATTGGGTTCGTCCGTATCCTAGCAGCTCCCTGGTTTCGCACCAGGTTCGTCTGTGCTTTTTACCCATACTTGCTTACACAACCTCCTAGCAGCTCCCCGGTTTCGCACCGGGTTCGTCTGTGTGTCTCTCCCAGTGACTCCCCAATTTCGCATTGGGTTCATTCACGAAGTTTCACCCTCCTGCAGCTCCCTGGTTTCGCACCAGGTTCGTCTGCGTTTGACTCCATACCTAGAGGCTCCCTGATTTCGCATCAGGTTCGTCCTCGACGTCGACTATCCTAGCGGCTCCCCAATTTCGCATTGGGTTCGTCCGCGTACCTCACTAACAAATTGAAACCATATTCCTGGGGTAATAAACCCCTCGCCGGCCTCTCGCGTTGCACGAAGCCCTGGCTCGTAACAAATAAATAATGGTAGCGACATGGGAGCAGCAACCTACTGTTCTGTTGCCATTAGCACAGTCGCATGTATATCGTGTAATTCCAGTATAACTAATCGCATGTGGTACATATTCAATGTAGCATTGATAATTTTTGCGATTAATATGCCTCGAATGAACTTTCACCCTTATAATATTGTTCCTTTCCTTTAAATATTCAATATTTAAAATATTGTCATTCCTCATTAACTCCGCTAAATAGCATACTGCCTGGGTTAATTGATAGGTACCTGTACATAATATTACATAAGTACCATATAGTTTTACATGTGATGTTATACATATGCAAGACGAGTAAAGAATTGTGTTAAAGTATGTTACCTGTGAATAAGATTTTCAAATCTTTCTCAGTCATTTCTGGAAAATCCATTACAACGTTGGAAGTCATGAGTGCAAATGGTTTTTTACGGCGACTTAATTTGATTTCTTCTATTAACTCCTGAAGCGTGTTTGTTTTTATCCGTTGTTCTTTCTGGATCGGTATCTAATCTTTTGCCAAATTCATTATGTAGAAAAGATGCTATTTGACACAATAATTTAAGACAAGGTAGGAGTTTGTTATCCATTTTGTGGTGTAATAAGCGATATTTCTGCGCGATATCACCATGGACGGCTTCAACAATCCATCTTATTTTTGTCACAAAGCGTGATGAATTTGCTTCTGCTGTTGTCAATTGTGCTCGATTTCCTGTACAAGCTAGCATTAATACATTCTATCCTCTATTTTTCATATGCTCGACAACATCGCGAAATCCACGGTCCACAACGCAAAAATCATATGATTGTAAAAGTGAACTTATTCCGTTAGGATCGTCTAATAGGATTTTCAGGATTGATGCATCTTTCATGGTACCATTAAATGGTCCTGCCGTGTCAATAATATATCCATTGGTGGTACAAATTGTAAACGGTTTACATAATGATGTTTTCTTCTGTCCAGAATATGATTTCCTTTGATAAACATTGGTGTGTGTAGCAACTCTTACACGTCGGAACGTTCTTGCACGCTCCGTGGTTTCGCTTCGTAGTCGAAGGAAGAACACTTCTGTTTGAACGATTTGTAGCTGCGATGAATTTATACAACAGAATACTAATTTGCGATACGCCAGTCTACAAGGTTCTGGGGTAACTAAATTCTTCGGCACGGCCCTCTTGCCGGAGGACCTCAGCCCTCCCCACTCCGTGACCAGGTCTTTGTTCAACGGTTTATGGCTTAGCGTCGTGCGACGTAGCGTCGATGACGTCAAGCCATCGGCCACGTGCATGCACTCGAAGGAACGCATATCTCCTCGGGGTCATAAACTACGCTACGCTATACAATGGAATACCGAAAACCCGTAACGGTGGGTCTCCGATTGCCTAAATGCGGCCGACCGATGTTATTATCCAGACCATCGTCCGGCTTAAGGGGGCCGGCACGAATTTGACCTTGACTTCTGTCCATATACAGTAAGGAGCGAAACTGAACCAATAACCACAAGTTTTGTATAAATCATTATTTATTACTAGGAATATAGAAGAATAACAAAAAATCAACATTATAATTATTTTTATCATAGTTAAAAGTAACTTAAGAAATTTTTTTCAATAATTAATGTCTCCTCGTTTAGCAATGGCAACAAAAATAGGCTGACTCGGTTTTGCACCATGTCCAATACTTGGCAATATTTAATATATCATTTATTTTTAATATTTCGTTCACAACCCTTGCGCTTGTAAAACTGCACTAATTCGCTTTGGCATACTTTCTACTAATTTTTTGCAATAATCAGGAGATATTTGTTCCCACTGTTCTTGAATTCTATCACACAAATCTGTGATTGATGTTGGTTGGGAGTCATACGAATCCCGAAGTCGTCTTTTTAGTAAACCCCATAGATTCTCTATGGGGTTGAGGTCGGGACTCTGTGCAGGCCAATCCAGAACAGAAAATTTTTTAGTACAGAGCCAATTTTGTACACTTTTAGCAGTGTGCTTAGGGTCTCGGTCATGCATGAAAATTACATTCTTTTCTTCAAAGGGCATATTTTCAACAGCATCTACCAGATGATCTTGTAAAATATCCTTGTACATGTACTGATTCATGATGCCATTAACTTGGTGCAGTAATCCAACACCAAATGCTGTTAGGCACCCCCAGAACATTAGGGATCCGCCTCCATGCTTTAACGTTTGTTTCACACGTCGTGGTTTAAGCCTTTCATTTTTACGAATCCAGCACCAAGACAGCATCTGAACAAATTCTGTTAATTTTGGTCTCGTCTGACCAAATAACCCGTTCCCAGTCAGTAGTTGTCCAGTTTTGATATTTTCTAGCAAATTCCAAACGACGTTTAATATTTTGTTTCGATAACATTGGCTTCTTTTTTTTCTTAATGCTTCTGAACTCAGCTCCTTTGAGGGTTCTTCGTGCTGTCCACTGACTTATTTGTATATTCGTATCTTCTTTCAATAATTTTGCAGCCATAATGGAACTTGAAGCTTCACCAGATGTGACAAACCGTATAATCCTTCGTTCATCCTGCGGTAATAATATTTTTGGTCTTCCACCAACATTTAATAATATCCTTTAACAGTATTTTTTTCTTATTCTCTGTACTGTCGATTGACTAACACTGCAGGTTTTCGCCGTGTTACGCGTTGACAAGCCGTCATTCAAAAGAGAAATTACTTTTTTTACACAATTTGGAGCAATTTAGTTCATATTTATTCTTACTTAACTTGCGTGCTTTTCCGTTCGACTGATGGCGAAGAACTGATTGTTAAGACGTAGACGAATAGTTTGTAAACATACCAAAGTGCTAGATGTAAACATACTACTAGAACATCCCACGTAAACATTTCTTATAGGGACCGGTGCAAAACCGAGTCAATCTATTCTTGTCGTCATTGCTAATCGAGGAGACAATAATTATTGAAAAAAATTTCTTAAGTTACTTCTAACTATGACAAAAACAATTATAATGTTGATTTTTTGTTATTCTTCTATATTCCTAGAAATAAATAATGATTTATACAAAACTTGTGGTTATTGGTTCAGTTTCGCTCCTTACTGTACATTTACGTGTAAAAAAAGTTTACAAACTGACGCTTCAATATAGCAACGAGCAGTTTAAAAGTGGTCAATTATGATTCCTAAAAGTCCTAAAATTGTCTGTGCAGAGCCCAAATTGCGAATTTCTACCTCATCGTGGAGTAATTTGTAATATTCTGCCGAAAATTCGCTTTCTGAAGAAAGTATGACGTCACAAGATGGATGCCGCTGAGAGTTTCTCTTAATTTCGAGAGATTTAGAGTTCATATCGAAAAAAAGGGCTCTGCACAGACAAATCAAAGACAAACACGGTGGTGTGCATTTTTAATTGATTAATTACTTATTAAAGACGTAATTTGTCAACTAAAAAAGGCACCATTTCGCGGTTCTGTTTACTAGCGCCACGGTCTCTCCGCGGCAAACACTGTACGTTGCGATAGAATACGGTCGATAATGCAGATCAATAGTACAGGTTTACGTATGTACGATATGTATGCTGACGAATATTGCAAATTACTCGACTATGAGGCAGAAATTCGAATTTTGGCCTCTGCACAGACATAGCTAGAACCCTTGGGAAAGACAATTGACCATTTACAAACTCGTCATTGCAATATTGGAGCGTCAGTTTGAAAACTTTCTGACCCTTGCACGTTTCGCTTCGCATCGTGTGACGTCATGCTTGCTTCGAACGACTCGGGACAGGCCGTATGCTGACCCTTTTTTATCGATACGTCGTAGACGCGACGTAGTTCCACACAGAAAATTCCACAATCTGTTTTCCCTACTGGCCGTTCGAGGACCAGCGCGAGGATGGCGTGACAGTCAAGGTCAAATTCGTGCCGGCCCCCTTAAGCTCTATTATGAATAGGCTGCGACGACGTCTCAGAGTGAGCCGAGTCTTGTTTAATCGTATTTCGTATGATTGTGTATTGATATAGACGTTATAGGCGGAACTCGTTCTTCACCTGACGCTGATTCGTATAAAGTGTGCACACTGCTGGTGGAACGTGATCTTCACCTTATTGTTTATATCGATATTCGTATAAGCTAGGTGGAACGCGATCTTCACCATATGCTTGTTCGCATGAATGTATACTGTAACGTCGTCCCTTTTTCGCCGCTTGTCAGGGCGGGAAGCGGGGACGACTCCGGGAATTTACGGGCGCATAGGCCGGGCCGCGCTCGGCCGTGACGATGCGCGGTCCTCCCGGTACAAAGCGATCTCGAAAATATCCCCGGAAAATTACGCAAGATGAAACTACGTGAGATAAGAGACTTCTGCTCGGGCGCCAGGCACGGCAAGGGTGCCAAGCGAAATCCGCGAAGGGAATCTCCGAGATGCGCAGAACGACGGAGGACGCGAAAGGGTCCAATGGTTCGGACACGGGATAGCGGGGACAGCCCTCACGGCAGGGCGGACCGCGCAGGTTGTAATAACGAGAAACGAATTCGGCTCTCTTCGGTCTTTATTATAAAATCGGGTGTTACATGCACGCGGCCACGAGGCCGCACCCGAGAGCCCGCGCTCTTTGTACACTTTTGCGAGTAGATGGAGGGTTCGCCGCGCGTGGTCCTTCGTTAAAACAATTCTTTCCGCACAGGTACGGTATTACGGTACAAGGTTTCCGCCCGTCGGAACGGAATTTCGTGGCACGCTGGTAGTCGGCGCGATTACAATGGGACTGTCGCGGTTTTCTCCTACAGAAACGCGGGACGCGTGATCGGTGTTCGGAACAGCCAAATTAATCTTACGCGATACGGTCGATCCCTGAACCTATTACGACTGTGACGGATTCCCCCGAGGAAGACGTCGCGAAGGGCTTACTACCGAATATCTCAAAACGCCGACGATTCGGCGTGAGGAATTTCGCTCGAGACGGCCGGCCGTCTCGGCTCGCGAAACCTGGAGAACGCGACGGGAAAAACCGCCTCGTTCTCCCGCGAAATCGTCGAACGAACTCGCGAGAATAAAACGCCCCTGGAAGGGTCGGACAGAAGGACCACTGCGTGGACTTACCGTTTCTGGATTTCGGAAATTAGTTGTCTGGTTTAGATCTTTCCCAAGTCCGGATCGTCGTCCCTCGACCGGCGGAGCTCTTGGCACGGGGCAGGTATCGTACCACTCGCGAATTCCCGCGACTCGGTTAACCGGACGTAGAGCTCGGTAGCTCGGAACTTTTGCAAACGCGGGACTCGACCGTGGACTTCTCGGAACGCGAAACGCGGAAAGACGGAATCGACCGTGTAAGGGTCGATTCATATTTACTGGCGGCCGGTGGCAACTAGGTTCGGATTCTAGGCAAAAGCCATGTTAGGGCTTGGCACCGAGGATCTGGCCAAGATCGGCGCCGGCCGTCGACTATTTTCTGACGGCGGCCGGTTGGGTCGACCCCCCTGCTGTGCGGGGCACAAAAAAAAAAGGTTTACGAGCTCTACAGCTCCTTAGGTAAACTATCGGTATCTCTCTTTTACAACGGTATGGAGATAGGAGTCGTTCCTGCCTCTACGTGAAACAGCATCGCACGTCCTTATATATTAACGTAAATTATACATTCATTGTAAAAACGAGAATAGTTATTTTTTTTTTTTTTTTTAAGGAAGTATCCACATTAGAAAGGGGATCATTCCATGTGCATTCGATCATTTGTTGGGGTATATGTCTCGGACTTTAACGACATTGAAATACGTTGTAGTCCAAGCGAAAGTGGAAGAAATCCGAAACAATACTCGCAAGAGTGCCCGATATCGCGTGTAATGACTCAATTGCATAATAATTTGTAGAATAAGAAGAATTAATTCCACGTAAATTGCATCGTTTTGTCTCGCGACACGAAAAATTGTATATCTCCGTGGCAGAAATGCGATGGCGCGTATCTATATCTCGTCCAATGGAACGAAGCAGTAGACGTAAACATAGCTACTCGAGTGCGACAGAGTTGAAGTTACCATTATACAAGATAATTAGCAAAGGACGCACGCTGGTGCTTCGCTGCCTCGGTCTCGTTGGACGGACCATAGGCGCGAATGCGAGGCCGATTGGATTAGAGCGCAAGGGACAGGCCTCTTTTCACACGCATTTTCGGCTACAGTCGAAATATCGGCTACAGCGGTCACACATACTATGTGGCGTGTGACGTCGAAGCCAAAACACTGGGACTACGGGCGCGGCTGTGATGGGCCAAACGATAGACTTCCCAAAAATGGTGGCACGGTACAAATGGCGAAATTAAAATGGTTTTGTATTGTTTGGTTATTGTTGCGTCGTAAGATCCTAGGCGCCAAATGACAAGCAAGGCCAGGTATAAGAATCCCTATCGACAACGTACCGATCATAAATCAAGTGCGTCATAAATCGAAAATCCTTCCGAATTTACCTGCCGATTTCGTAATTTTTAAGCCAACTAAGAGCAGCACATGTTGAGACCCGTACATCGTTGGCGCACAAAGATTTATAACCGTAGACGCCTGCAAAACAAATGTACGTACACTCTCGCTTTTCCAATTTTCGGTTTTGGTCGTCGAGAATACACGACGGCGGCCGCTCTGAATGGGGATGGTCGTCGCTAATACACGACGACGGCCGCTCTGCATGGATGAGATAGAATTTAGAAGTTCTCCATATACATTTTTTCGTGTTGCAAGACAAAACGATGCAATTTACGTGGAATTAATTCTTCTTATTCTACAAATTATTATGCAATTGAGTCATCATACGCGATATCGGACACTCTTGCGAGTATTGTTTCGGATTTCTTCCACTTTCGCTTGGACTACAACGTATTTCAATGTCGTTAAAATCCGAGACGTATACCCCAACAAATGATCGAATGCACATGGAATGATCCCCTTCGTAGCAAATGTGGCTAATTTCTCTTTAAGAAAAAACCTTCATTTTGAGCAATTGTGGCGCTTTGCTGGAATGGAAGGCGCTATGCGAACTCTGTGGATGGTCGTCGATTGTACACGACAGCGCGGCGGCCGCTCTGAATGGGGATGGTCGTCGATGGAACACGACGGCGGCCGCTACGCTAGTTGCCAACGGCCGCCAGCGGCCGCCAGCGAGCGGGCTGCATCGTGAAGATCTCTGACCCGGGGTGTAGAGGGGAGTAAACTGTTCGGGTGTTAGGTAGAAAACCCCCGCTGTGTGCGGGTCTTGGCTTTTGTTGCGAGCATCTCGTGCGCCTCTCAACTAGCTTTACTAGCGTGCCGGCAAGTGTGAATATAGAAAACGTTTTCTATATTCACACTTGCCGGCACGCTAGTAAAGCTAGTTGAGGAACGAAGAGGCAGGAACGACTCCTATCTCCATACCGTTGTAAAAGAGAGATACCGATAGTTTACCTAAGGAGCTGTAGAGCTCGTAAACCTTTTTTTTTTTGTGCCCCGCACAGCAGGGGGGTCGACCCAACCGGCCGCCGTCAGAAAATAGTCGACGGCCGGCGCCGATCTTGGCCAGATCCTCGGTGCCAAGCCCTAACATGGCTTTTGCCTAGAATCCGAACCTAGTTGCCACCGGCCGCCGGTAAATATGAATCGACCTTAATGCGGAAGCTACCACGACAGTCATTCTTCGGAATTCGTAGTTCGGTCGCGAGGACTACGGCATCCCCACCACTTGACCCGTTTTCCTCGAGTATTCCTGCAATTGGGCCATACTCGGCGCGCGGAAATTCATTACTTTCTATCCCGGAATAATTCTATACTTCCTCGGGGAGCACTCCCTACCCGTTCCAACAGTCGTAATCGGCGCCAACGGCAGCCCGGTCCATACGCCATTCGCGGAAATCCGGAGAAGTGACGTCGCAAAGATTGCAACGTCACAATACGTTGTAGGCGGGACGCGGTCTACGCCTTGTTTGGCTGTTAGGCCCGTTCGAATCGTGTTACAATTTATCGTCGTCTCACTTTGAATTGTCGCGACGCACAGTGGTCCCAAAGCCCGAAAACGTTGCCAAAACCTAAAAAATGAACTTTCAGGTAGGTAAGTGTTAAGCATGGGGTTGGTTACTCTAAGAGTGTTTCTTAATGGTGGTAAAAAGCAAAATGATCATTTTTTGACACCTGACCAACAGTCACAGTTCGAACTTCGAGTTCATTAGACCGTGCCTTTTTAAGCTTGTGAAGCGCATTGCCAATTTTAAGTGTACAGTGTACAAATTGTATTGAAACGAATTGATTTTAATTGTGCATTATGGATGCTGTTTCTGGAGGTAGGTTGCATAGTTTTTAGTGCCAA
This sequence comes from Seladonia tumulorum, assembly GCA_913789895.3. NCBI lineage: Eukaryota > Metazoa > Arthropoda > Insecta > Hymenoptera > Halictidae > Seladonia > Seladonia tumulorum. Next base: position 1,980,383 of record CAJYYF030000015.1, on the reverse strand, counting down.
ATGTTTATTGTTAACTGATATCTATGTATGCAAAGGAGAGAGTGACAGTGAAGGCATACATTTTTTAAATGTAGAGTAAAAGTTGAAAATCTCGCCATATCACGCGCTAAAACTTGTTGGAGCTTCTACTACATAGTATTATCTTGCAATTCTAAAAAAAATTGGCTGCACATATTTGTACTTTTCGTCGTAACATTGTTTTTTGTAACGCAGAGTAGGTATTTTGTGTGGTTTCCTTGCATTTCTTGTCAAACTGTGAAAGATATGTACTAAGTCTTTCTGTAAAATTTAAACAGATTTTGAATAGAATGTCAATTTTTTATAAAGAATCATATATCCGAATTTTTTTAATACCAATTTTCAAGTAGAACCAATAATTTTTGAATGTATATGTCCGCGATATTGGATCCGCCATTTTGTTTTTTCTAATTTCAAGTTCAGATTCGTGATCAGCGACCCCAAAAACGGCGTAATACCAATTTTCAATTAGAAACAATAATTTTTTAATGTATATGTCCGCCATATTGGATCCGCCATTTTGTTTTTTCTAAATCTGAACTTGAGATTCGTGTTCAGCGACCCTAAAAACGGCCTAATGTCAATTTTGAAGTAGAAACAATAATTTGTTAATGTATATGTCCGCCATATTGAATCCGCCATTTTGTTTTTCTAATTTCAAGTTCAGATTCGTGATCAGCGACCCCAAAAACAGCCCAATACTAATTTTCAAGCAGAACCAATAATTTGTTAAGACGTTGTGAGGTTTTGACCACGTTTTGGCGATTTGGGACCATTGTGCGACGCGACAAACATTATTTTTACTTTTTTCATGTCTAACGTATGTTCCATCAAATATGACTACTAATTGAGAATCTTCTATGTTAAAAAGTTTCCTTGGCGCGTACGCTGTCTCATTTAAAATGAGATCGGCTCTGGATTTTGCATTTATTCGGAAGCGATTTGCTAAAATATCTTTTTCAAATGCGTTAATTATTTGGTGGAAGTATTCTGACACATGTCGTTCATATTTCAGACCGGACATATTTTTAATAATTACATTAGAACTGCCACTTCTGAGTTTAAATAAAAATATAATTAGTGCTTGTTTCACAGTTCGGGATTTACTATCTCTCATACTTTTCAACATGCTTCCTAGCTTTTCAATGTTGTTCCAATTAAGGCCAGTGGAAGCATGTAGTTGTTTCTCAGTTATGGAATCATCCGATATTTTATCAAATAAAGAAGAATCCACATTCGAAGCCAACTGGTCTAAAAACAAAGAAACTTCACTAGCTTCCATTGCACTATGCATTGAATGAATACGTAAATTGCAAAGCTCGTCAATGTAAAATTGAATTCTAATCATGTGTGTAGAGCAACACCGGTCGCCTTTCGGGATATAAATCCTTTTTTGCGTAAACGCCTGCAGGCGTGCTTCTAATGGTATGACAATCAATTGTCTCGTCGATCGACATAAAATGCAGTATTTATGAGTTGCTACTACTCTTTTAAATGGCAGTTCAATAAAATCTGTCAATTCGGTAGTGTTTCGAGTTTGATACTCTGGATCTGTTGCAGGATCACTACTGTAGCTGTCGTTTCTACGTTGGTTTTGTATTCTATATACAATTAGTCGGCATTTGTTACTTCGCCGCTTCATCTTCTGTAGATATCTTTTTTATTCTCCCAACCCTTTTTTTTTTAAAGAGACATCACACTTAATGCACTTATTGTCTCTATTGTTTTCAGACATTTTGTACGTGTATGGATGGATTGGATCTCTATTTTGACCTTTCTTACACCCTTCAATTATAACTTCGAGACTTAAACCCGCGTTAGATAACAATTGAACTTCAAGTGTTTTAATAAATGTACATATACATTTACTATTACGACTGAAGTGGATAGGATGTGACGTGAGACGGATGGATTGGGAAATAGATCCACTCCAAATTAACAATAATTCGGTTTATTACAACTCGCCAAAGTATACACGACTATTAGGCGGACAATGTGTACGCGGCGAATATGACGGTGTCGTGACAGCGAATCCAGAAGGTCTGAGGCCCTCCGATTTTTTTTTTTCCTATTTTATGGAGTATAGGGTGGGAATAGGTCTGCCAGTGTCAGTGAGCCTTTCAGCTCGCCCGCTGTAGACCCTCGCCCTATGGGAGCTGCACCTGAGAGCCTTGGCTCTCTTATCAGCTGAGCTATTCGTAGTGGGGTTACCTATGGACGTAAGAGTATTATTAAAATTAGTTTAGAGGTGGGAATTTTGCAAAAACCCACAGTATTAAGGGACAAGCGGAGTGTTGCGAGTATGAAGAAATTTGAGAAGTGCATGCAAAGTATTGAATGCGATGGCTTGAAATATTCCGCTCTCCGGGGGGCTTGGTAGGAGTAACCACCAAGTCCCGGGAGGGGGGAGGGGATAGGTCTCATGCAATCTAACAGTTTTGGGTGTTAGATGGCTATAGAGACTAACATGACAGTGGGAATGGAATTCTGGCTCGGTACGGGATTTTGTCCTGAGTGTATTCTCCGGTTGCACGGATCAAAGGATTCGAATGGGTTTCTACGGAGAAATTGTGAATCAAGTTGGAGATGAATTTATCTAGTTGCGGGAGATTTGCAAGAGTGTGTAATTCCTTGGTGGGAAACCTGACCTCCTTACCAAGGATGAACTTTAAGATTTTGGACTGGATCGTTTGGGCTTTCCGTTTGGAAGATTTAGGGAGAGTTCTCCACCATATGACCGAGCCATAGGTGAGGACCGGCCTGAGGCACATGAGATACGTTAATACTCGTAGTTGTAGAGGCAGGTCAGACCCGGTAGAAATGAATGATGATAAAACATGAAAAGCTCGGAGGGTATTTGTTATACGGTCCGTCAGAGCATGATTCCAGTTGAGCCTGGTGTCCAGAACAACGCCAAGGTACTTGACTCGTGTTGACCAGGCGACAGCCTCGCCGTCAATAAGGAACTTGTTGCTGTTTGTGAATTGATTTAGGACGGAGGGTCTGGCTCGGGAGAAAAGAATTGCTTCGGTTTTAGCGGGGTTTGGTAACAATTTCCAACTTTTAAAGTAATCAATTATATGATCTAGATATTTCTGGATTCTATGGAATAGGACCTTACGAGATTTACGAGTAGAGGTGGAGTATATGGCGGTATCGTCTGCGTATAAGGCCAGTTCGCAGGATTGCATGGGAGGAATGTCGTTGATGTACAGGTTGAATAGGAGGGGACCTAGGATGGATCCTTGAGGGACTCCAGTTTGACAATTATATATGACTGACTTATGCGAATTAAACCAAACGTAGCACGTGCGTTCTAGTAAATAGGAGTTGAGGAGCCTTAATATTGTGTGGGGTAGACCCATTTTGTATAGTTTGTACAAAACGGCCCTGTGCCAGACAGTATCAAAGGCCTTAGATAGGTCCAGGAGGACCATTATAGTGTCGCGACGGATGTTTAGCCCGTGAGCAATACGCTGAGAGATTCTTCCAACCTGGTGGATGGTGGAGTGTCCTACACGAAAGCCGAACTGCTGATCGATGAGGACGTTATTTGTTTTGGTAAATTCGTCGATGTTGTGATAAATCACCCGCTCGAGTAATTTACCGGGAATGGGTAAGAGGCTTATCGGGCGATAGCTGGATGGTTTTGATGCGGGTTTACCTGGCTTGAGGATAGGAATGACCTTCGCGACTTTCCAAGCAACAGGGAAGTAGCAGAGTTGGAAGGAGAATTTGAAAATATAGTGTAGTTGACAGAAAATTTTGTGCGATGCCCTCGTCAGCATCGGCACGGTTATTTTGTCCGGGCCAGGGGCCTTGGTGGTTTTCATCTTGGAGACAGCATCGAAGATCTCCTTAGGGGAGTACAGCTTGTCAGGACCATCGCTCCCACCATGAGACCATTCGAAGTTTTCGTAAAATGAGTTGACTACTTGTTCCTGCTTGGATACAATCCGAGAGGCTACGTTGTGGACTTCGGCAAAAGCGTTTGCGAGGGCATCGGCTTTGTCGTGAGAATTGAAAAGCTTGTTGCCGTTGACTTCCAGAACAGGTGTGGAAATTGCGCGGTTTTTTGCAATAGATTTGTAAGTCTGCCAGAAGGTGGGGTCGGGTTTTTCAAAGCTCTGTAGCATATGAGCCCATGCTCGTTGCCTTATTTTGGAGATGCGATAACGAATTTGCTTGGTATATTCTTTTGCTTGGGAAGCAAAAATTTTGTCGTTTGAGATCTGGTAGAATTTACGCATTTTTCTCCTGATCTTAATTAGTGAAGTCAAGATGTTGTCGTTTGCCATAGCTTTCTTCCGGATGGAGCTTGGAGAGTTTGCTATGGAGGGGTCGCGTGTTGTAGCACCTCGAAAAGAATCAAGCAGGAAGTTTGTTACTGTATGTATGCAGTGGTCGATATCGGAGGTGGTGTGGAGTTTGGGAGCTATTGTCCAGAGCTGGGTATTTTCCCTGTATTTGTCCCAATCAGTAGAAAGGTAAAATAGGGATCCAGCAGAGGGGTCCATAGAGGAGGCCCTGCGAAGTGAGACAGGTTTGTGTTCCGTGCCGAAGAGATCCAGGGCATCGCACGAGAAGGAGTGAGATAGATCAGTAATAAAGAAGTCAATTATAGATGGCGTGGTATTTGGCCTGCAAAAAGTAGGAGAGTCAGGAGCGATAACTGTGAAATTAGATTTGGTCATGCACTCGTATAGGGTAGTACCAGCCTTGTTTGCTCTGACGTTGTTCCAGAATCTATGCTTGGCGTTCCAATCACCACCAATTATGTACGGGGATCCGAAGTGGGTAATATGCCTCAGGTCGTCCCCCGTCAGGATCCGTGTAGGCTTGGAGTAGATGACACCGACCAGAATAGAGGGGTGGTCAAGTCGTACGGCCAGGAATTCGAGTTCGGTGTTGGCTCGAACAGCTGTAAATTTCAGATTATTGTTAACGATGATTGCTACACCTCCTCTCCTGGTGGATTGGTCCTTGCGGAATGGTGAAATTGATGTTTGGCGTTAGCCAGGTTTCCGTGACCAGAAGAATATCACACTCATACTTGTGGAGATTTGCAATGATCTCGTTTCTTTTGGGGAGAATAGATCCCGCATTCCACGTGATGATGTGTGGAAAGAGAGCCATTTTATCGATCTACCAAAAATGTTTAGTCCAAGGTCGAGATGACCTGCCAGAAGATTTGAAATTTTTGAGCGTTGGTGGTGCACTGTCTCAATTGGGCGACCAGAGTTTCAACTGTATGGAGCATGAGATCGATATCGCAGAGACTATTTAGCTCATGAAGTGCATTGGATAGTTTCTGGAATTAATTTAGATTTTGGTTGCCGGTTTGGATAGGGGGTCGATTGTTGTTGGCGTTTTTGACCGCCTAAGCGTAAGAAGGATAGTTAGCGGGGAGGGTAGGGATGGTAGTTCTGGTTAGCTGGGGCTGAGCCTGAGAGTTTTGTGTGATTGGGACAGAGTCCGTCAGCGGAGGTGCAATTTTGGCTTATATCGGAGGAGAGGGTTGTTTTGGCCCGCGTTTGGAGAGATAGGTGGCCAAAGCTGGGCACTTGGAGAAGTTGGCTGTGTGGTCACCGTTGCAGTTTACACAGCGGGGAGTGACATCGTATGGTTTAGTACACTCCGCTGATGCGTGGGGGGCTGCGCACTTGACGCATCGAGCCGGAAGGTTACAGTTATTTGCGGAGTGCCCGTATGCCTGGCAACGGAAGCATTGAGTGAAAGTACGTTTCGAGAGGAACTTTTCCCAATACACTCGGGTGTTGAATAAGTGTCCTACTTTATTGACTGACGCGTGTGTGGTGGCGGGAGGGAAGATCACCTTATAGATGGCATAATACGAGGTACTTTTGGGGGATAAAATAGATATCGAGATCGGTTTTAAGCCTTGCGAGAGGATTTCCGAGGTCAGCTCTGAGACAGGGATCGTCGGGAGACATTTGAGAACCATATAACGAGGTTGTGGTCTTGATTGGTACTGAATGTGAAGAACGGGATGTTGGAGTTCTTCATGGAGTTTTTGAAGGCTTCATGATGTTGCTGGTCGAGGAATTGAAGCCGGATTCGCCGACCGAGGAATTTGGCAGTGAATGAGTCTTTACCGAAGTCAGCGTTCATACGCTGATGGAAGGCAGGAATATTCTGATCAAAATTTGAAATATATATCGGAGGCGGACGAGGCTTCCTAGAGGACGGAGCCTGCTCCGTCTGTGTAGAGGACGGTTTGGGGTTAGGGGGGTGAAGTGGATTTTGGATGTTGGCCATGTTGTCCATGGCATTGGGATCGTCAAGGAAGGAGGAGAAAGCGTGGAGTCGGTTGCTGCTGGCATTGGTTTTGTTGAGATTATTGTTGATGTTGTTGTTATTGTTTATGTTGTTAGTGATTTCGGGAGGGGTATTTGATATGTGAGATGTGCGCTGTGGAGGAAGGAGATGTGGAGGAAGGGGTTTGAGGGGGGGAGGGGAGGGAGTTTTCTTGTTTTTGGGTTTTTTGAGTTTAGGTGAGGTCACCAGAATGAAATTAGCGTAGGGGTTGTTTGAGATGTTTGAGTGGGAGGCCACGGCTTCCAGTTGGGCATGGTCGGCAAGAGCGGGGGGGGGTTTGTTTGGTGAGACCGATTGCCCATAGGGGTGTTGGTGTCGATATTGTCGGAGCCTGAGGGTGGATCTGGAGAGAGACTAGGCATGTCAAGGGAGCCGGCCGGAGATTTGCTTATTAGGATGGGATGAGACTGGGAACGAGACATGCCGGGGATTAAATCCTCGACACGGCTGATTTTACGAGCAATTGCTCGTTTCTTGGTGAATACTGGCCTTTTCATCATTGTGGAAAGGCTCTTCCCTGGGGGAGCCAGGGTTGAAGTTGGAAAGTGGTGGATCTGGTTCGGTTATTCGGGCAGGGGAGAATGCCCTTGCATCGTTTCGGAGATGCAGATAGAAAGTTGAGTTGAGGTTTCTGAACACCCTGTATGAAGAGTACCGGGGTATGAGGGAGAGAAGGGGGGGGAACGGACACGGGTTTTAAATCCTGACCCGGTGTTTTTAAATGTGTTTATGTTTTGTCGGGGAGAGACTGTTTGGGCCGCTGCCCTTGGTACGCGGGGGACTGCCTCGTGTCCGAGCAGCACAGGACACAATAACAATGGCGAAATTTTGAAACGGCTGTATTCAAATGTAACAGTTGGAACTGAGATTGAGTGAATCCGCGGGCTTAGGAGCTGACACAGAGCGGAGGATAGGTGGAGGCCCGCCCGGAGGTCTGGGGGGGAAGCGAGTGGTTTAACTTACAATGTAGCGGTCAGTTAAGCAGCAAGACGTGAGAGATTGAAGCAGTAGAGTAAGAGTTCGGAGAACTGTAAAAGAGAGTTAGTGAGGGGTATAGCAATGGATTGCCCTCCGTGGACTAGGTCCAGGAGGGAAAAACTTACTTTTTGTCCAGTGGAGCAAGAAGACGCGTAGAACGCGGGTAAGATACGCGTGCTACGCGAGACGCACTACGTGCGAAACGACAGCGGATTTAACCGTTTGTTCGCGAGCGACTTTGATCTGATCTGAACGTTCGTTAAAGTAGTCAGTGCGCGATCTACGACCGTACGCGACCGAGGTTCGCAAGAGACTGAGAGAGCTGAATGATATCACTTTGTGGAACGACTTTGAAAACGACTTTGTCCAAAGAGAAACTGATGTTTCAGACTGAATGGGAAGGTCTGAGGCCCTCCGACACTTCTCGAGGGCTTTTTATTCTGTCCTATGGAGGGGAGCGCGGGTCGTCCTTGGAAAACTCCGCCAGATGCGGAAACGTTCGCGGGAAAAACCCCGGTCGCGCGGGACCAACTATCAGGTATGTGCGTACGCCTGGGGTAGTTGGGCCCGTCGCGCACCGAGGTTATTTTCTGTCAAAATGCTATCGGCCCGGGCGAGTCTGGTTGCCCGATGTGTGGCAGGCCCGTCCTCGGCCGGTCCGTAATGGGCCTAGGTAAAACCCTCGAGGTAATTGTATTCGTAGGATGGGGCCGGGTTTTTCCGGGGAATGGTAGCCGTCGAGTCGCTACACGACTATACAGAGTTGTGACATATACGAAGAATTACCGAAAACTGAGAATTCGGAAGAGAAGATGCTATTTAAGGGATGTGAAAATTGTAGGGGAGATGGTAAAATCTAGTGGGAGGAATTGGGGATGGATTGTGGAAACAGAGGAAACATTGTTTGTGCATGTCATTGCTATAGCGTCCTAGAGATGCACGGAAATCTGTCGGGTCTCACCGTGTCGCGTTGAAGAGCCCTCGACTCGTGGGCCAAATTGCCTCGAGTCGGGTGGTCGAAGTGCTTAACAATTGGTGTCGAATTTCTAGGCATCGCGCGGAGTATCGTGCATAACGTGTGAATAACAAAGGTTTGGACCGCGTGTTTAGACTGAGCGATAAATATTGAGAATGATGTCGAAGAATGACATAAGACAGTCGAGCGCGATGCAGCGGGTGTTTGTGATTTTGGGTTCGTCGCCGGTCAATCCACCAATCGGTTGGTTAGATTCGGAGATATTGTGCACACCGTTTCTGAAAACCTAATTTCGAGAAAAACGCGTTTAAAGTTTCGGAACATTATTTTTAACGATATCATATGCATCCTTCACTTACCATTAATCAGCCATTCCTGCTTTGTTCACTTGACCCTCTGCTTCAACTTCAGCCTCTTGCAAAGCCGATCGACTGGATCTACAGGCGATTCAATCTTCTTTCGTGCTTTCAAACTATCGTCTATTGCCTGTATCAATTCTTGGTAATTATTTACATTAGGAGCTCCCTCACCGATTTTGATGACCTTGAAATATGTTGTCAAGGTCATTATTCTGAACAACTTTCTCCTATACATGTTACCGCCGCTCAGCTTTAGTTTCCGAGATATTCGCAAAAAAGTTTCAACATCTCAAAAAGTGATCGAAGTAGGTGTGGGTTAGATTTGAAGGTAAATATTTACATTAGGGGCTTCCCGTATATGTCCGTATATGACCTGTCAACATAAACAGACAAGACAGTGTGTCTCAACTGATTAAAGTCGTTTTATTAGGAGGTTGCATTGAAAGCCGCTGTTTTTTCGTGTTTTTTTAGCATTTATTTCAATAATAAAATATGTAAAAGTATTAGTCGAAGTATTTGCCCTCGAAAGCTACTACTTTTTCCCACTTTCCTGGCAAAAGTTGAATTCCACGACGAAAAAACGGTTTATCTTTCGAGCTTATCCAGTCAGCAACCCAAGTTTCAACTTTTTCGTAATTACGGAAATGTGTGTCTTCCAAATCGTGTTGCATCGATCTGAACAAATAATAATCGCTTGGGGCCAGGTCTGGAGAGTAAGCTGGGTGGGGGAGAATCTCCCATTCGAACTCCATCAGTGTTTGTTTTACGGCTCTAGCAACATGAGGCCGAGCATTGTCGTGGAGAAGGATCATTTTTCGGCGATTTGATGCAATTGATGGTCGTTTTTGTATCAAATTCTCACGTAAACGCTTCAATTGTTGGAGATAACGTTCGGCGGTGACTGTTTCATTTGATTTTAACTATTCAAAATATACGACACCTTCCATGTCCCACCAAATAGAGAGCATTGTTTTGTGACCATAGATATTTCGCTTTGGTGTCGATGTTGATGGTTGGCCTAGGTCAACCCATGATTTTCTGCGTTTTGGGTTGTCGAAATAAATCCATTTCTCATCCCCGGTAACGACACGCCACAAGAAACTTTTCTTGTTTTGCCTTGCAAGCAAAGCAATCGATATGTTTAAGCGATTTGCAATAGCACGTTCGGTTAATTCATGTGGCAGCCATTTCCCTTCTTTCTGTATCTTTCCCATAGCTTGTAAGCGTCGTGAAACCGTTGATTTATTGACTTCGAGCTGTTGAGCCAATTCTTTGAGAGTTTGAGCAGGTTAGATCCACGTATACGTAAACAGCGGCTTTCAATGCAACCTCCTAACAAGTTGTGACCGTGGCCGCCTTGTCGGCGGCCACAATTTCAAATCTAACCCACACCTACTCCGATCACTTTTTGAGATGTGGAAACTCTTTTGCGAATTCTCGGAAACTAAAGCTGAGAAGCTGGATAATTTCGTGGTTGTAAATAAATGTTGCAGTCGTTTCTTTGTACAACAGACTGTTTATTCACACTATTTACAACTTACTTAATCTCATCTGCCGAATTAACCTTAGATGAGTCTTTAATTTACGGAACAGCGAACTGGAGCGGTAAAAACTAGCGCGGTATAAACTTAGCGCGGTATGAACTTGGCGCGATTTCTGGTTCAACAAGGCGAGGCCTTTGTATTTGCGCGTCTACGTTTGGTCGGAGTTTTTAAGCTGACTGGTTGCCAGTTGCATTGATTCTGCGTTGCTGCTCCGAGGTCAGTTTGTTCGTCACCTCGTGTAGGTGGTGAAAATTCGTGAGCATGGGCCCATGATGGGAGTAAAACTCTTCTGATTTGTTAATCAGCCTAAGGGAGAGGATCTTCTGGAACCTCCCTCTTTGTTGGTGGAAGAAATCCCTACCTTAGGCCGATGTTCGGGAAATTCCCCAAAAAGCGCGTTTATTGGTACCTCGGAGCAGCATGTATTTTCAGCCAAGTGGCTGGGTATTGTTGGGGCCCGATTGGCCTACGTACGCCGTGCTAGTCAAGTGGCTAGCAGCTAATTTATTGCCCCTTGGCCGAGGTCCGGTGACGAAGACCAAGGGGCTGGGAAAACGTGCGTTTGCTGTCTCTGGTTTTCGTCCGTTTGACGAAAACCAGAGACACGGTTCTTGGGGTTGTAGCGCAACCCGAGCCTACCTCGCGTCGTGCGGAAGAGGATTTACGACCCCTTGGCCGCCGCGTGTAGTGGGCCATAAGGCCCGCTGTGTCCGAATCCGGGACCCTCAAGTACCTCGCGGACGGTACACGGAGTGAGGGTCACACGGATTGACTTATGGCCACCTTTCCAATGCCATCAGTTCGAATCCTCAAGCGCCTCGCGTGTGGCAACTCAAGGATTAGTATTCTTCGTGATTAGTCGAAGGACGGACAAAAATCGGAAAAGGGCTCTTTGCGTAATGCGTTTTGGGACGAAAGAGCATGCTTCGCGCAGCTGTGGCATCCTCGATTGCCACACGGCCGGAAATACGCGGATCGCCTGCGACGAATCGGACAGAAGCGGTAACATGTATAGGAAAAAGTTGTTCAGAATGATGACCTTGAAAACATATTTCAAGGTCATCAAAATCGGTGAGGAAGCCCCTAATGTATTAGGTAAATCGGAAAGTTCCGTCCGTTTTTCTACAAAAAGTATCTCTTTATTCATGAAAGAAAATGAAAAAGTACGTTAATCAAAATATTGTCCATCGTTAGCGATGACTTTTTCCCATCTTTCGGGCAGCAAGCGAATTCCGCGGCCAAAGAATGATTCATCTTTGGAGGTTATCCAGGCGGAGATCCATTTTTCGAGATCTTCGTACGAATTAAATCGTTCTTCAGCAAGTGCGTGTGCCATCGACCGAAACAAGTGATAGTTAGATGGGGCACAGTCTGGTGAATAAGCCGCATGTGGTAGCACTTCCTAGCGAAGTGCTTCTATCGTTTCCTTAACAACTTTTGAGACGTGAGGCCGAGCATTGTCATGCAGCAAAATCACCCTATGCTGTCTCGTTTCATATTGTGGTCGTTTTTCGTGCAATGCTCGACTCAACCGGATAATTTGTTGTCGGTAGAGATCTCCTGTAACTGTTTGACCAGGTTTTAGCAGTTCATAGTACACCACACCTTCCTGATCCCACCAAATGCAGAGTAAAGCCTTTTTTCCGTGGATATTCCGCTTTGGCGTCGATGTTGAGGGTTGGCCGGGATCACAAATGGTTTTTCGACGTTTAGGATTGTCAAAATAGCCTTTAGCACATTTGCATCCAATGCCGGTTTATGCTTATAATTTAGCAGATTATTGTTGGCCTTCGCCACTTGGTAACTGCACCAACTTTCCGGGCCTGGTGGACAATTTTCGTGCTGCGGATTCTCATTCGTTGAAGATTTGTGCTTTAGCGTAGCCCAAATTTCTTTCTTCATGTCTTCTTTTGTATTTTTATTTCGTCTTATGGCTAAGCTGTAGTAAACGCTTAGTTCGTCCATCAATTTTGCTGTAAGTTTTCCCTTTCCTCCGAGTCCTTTTGTTTTTTTCTTTACTTTTCGGAGCCGTGCACTCATTCGTTTTTGCACGTGCCCTACACACTCCTTTTTTATTTTGTCCATATTACCGTACGGACACGAGTCAACGATAGCTTTGTAAGTCTTGCTATCGCCATCTCTAATATAAAATAAATATTTTGTCTGGTGCAATGTTTCGGAGCGTGCAAACATCTCTATTGCTCCATCCAATTCCATTTTGCCCGAGCTTCCTTGATGACTTATTGAGCAGTCATTGCGATGTGATTCCATCCGTTCGTCATATTCAGGTGCACTCTGTTTGGATTTCCAGAATGTGCACGTTTTGCAGTACAATAATTTCACATTCAGGTCCAGTACTTTCCCTGAATAGTATCCAAGGAGGGTAACGACTCCCTGTAAAGAGGAGAAGCCACGTTCTCCATGTTCCATCTCTCGAAACAATTAATCCTGGTGGTTCTGATATATTTTGTGCTTCTGCTGTTCGACGTTTTTCCTCGGTAGCAGCTTTTAGTATGTACATGTTTTATAATATCATTATAAACTGTTTACTGAATATTTTCGAAATATCCATCAAACCGCAAAATTTCCTTATGCCATCGTAGCCGATGCCAAGTAACCTCATAGATACAACAATACGTGGATTTATTTCGTACGCATGATTTATGAGAGGACACGAATTCAATCCAAGTCCCCTAACACTTGTTTCACCAAAAGTAATGTTTGAATCACACGTTATACACTTGATAATACTGCTTAAAGTTGCATACAGTGATATAAATTCAATTATTCTGTATCCGTGGTTCGCACTTATAGGTACTTCCAACGAATTGCCAGTTAGTTTTCTATCGGACACACTTTTTGGAGCCGCTTTGCCTTCAACTGCTTGGGAATTCTGTGGACGCTTTCTTTTCCGTGGCCCGCTTACACGACCAGTTGATGCACGTGAACCTTTCCTACTTATCGCTTTCGCCTTATCCATAACGTATACTTTTCACGGAACGCAAATCTCTCTATCGAAACGATGTACACTTCAACGCCGGCAAAACAAGAATGCCTACAAGAGTTTCGAGTTTCTACTATTTAAAATGTTGAAAGCTAATTCACGAAAAGAGGGGACACATAATGGTCGACCCTTCAATTTCGTGAGGAAATGTTTTATACCCCCTGGGGGAAGCCGGGGTTATGTGGAACTCTCCCCGGGGGGCGAAACCCCCGGAGACTACCCACTAAAACCTCACGCCCACCTAAGCTACACGGGAGGTGCCTGGATCACGCGAGTACTCAACAGGACACCTCCCAGCTAACATATTATCTCTGGGAGAGGGGTTGTACCCCTCTCCCGTTCCCTGCGCTATAAGACCCCGGGCGACGGGAGCCGCCCGGTGCCCCCTTCCCTGGAGCCTTCGAGTTAAGCTTCCTGTTGCTTTATAAAGGTTATTTATTATAAAAAGATATATAAAAGTAAAAAAACAAACACTTAATATTATAATGATGCAACCGCTTTCTTCAAGAAGCTTTGTACTCGACCACGTTTTCACACCGTTTCAACCGCTAGAAGCCCGCCAACTTCACCTCTGCACATACTCTTTCAAACTTCGCTCTCGTACCAACTTACACCGCTCACACGTACCAATCCATATCATTCATTCATACCAACCCATACCGCACAGTCGTACCAATCCATACCATCCATTCATACCAACTGCTTCACAATAATTATTCTCAACACTCTCCCTCAATTATGTGACGCAGTTGTATTCATACTCATGCTACCTTTTTTTTTTACAATAAATGTTTCCAAATCTCTCCCTCAATTATGCAACACAGTTCATTCACACTCAAGCCGCTTATCTTTCTCTTGCAATAATTGTTGCCAACACTCACACAGTTTTCAACACACAGTTATATTCACACTCATACTACTTTCTTCACAATAATTGTTTACAATCCTCTCCCTCAATTATGTGAAGTAGTTTATCCTTCACTCGCTCTTCACTTACTGTCCATTAATTTATCTTTAAACTTTCTAAATTTTTCCAAAGCTAGAGGTTTTGTTAGCACATCAGCTACTTGATTATCAGTCGGACAATATTCTACCTGTATAAGATTGTTTTTTACAGTCTCACTTACATATCTGTATTTGATGTCTATGTGCTTTGACCTTTTATTAACTGCCCCACTTGTAATCAATGATATCGCTCCCTGATTGTCTATTTGTAGTCGTACTTTCACCTTTTTGCCTATTATTTCTTCAATAAGCATCTTTACATAGCGCAAGTCTTTGCAACATTCTGCAGCTGCAATGAATTCAGCCTCTGTGCTGGATGTAGCAATCATTGGCTGTCTTCTCGATGTCCACAATATCGGTCCGCCGCCGTAGCAGATGACGTAACCTGTGGTACTGCGCCTAGTTGAGTAGTCCCCAGCAAAATCGGAGTCACAGTATGCCAGAATTGTATCATCGTCGTTCTGCCGCTTATACTGGATCCCGTTGTTTCCCGTTCCCTTGAGGTACCTTAAAATTCGTTTTACATCTGTTATATTTCTGTCTGTTGGACCTTCAACATACCTGCTGCAAAATCCAACTCCGTAGGCCAGGTCAGGTCTTGTTTTAGTAGATAGGTACAGCAGACTGCCTACTGCTTCTCGATACGGGAAGTTGGAACCGCTTGTCCGTTCTTCATCAACATATGAGCATGGATTTAAGGGAGTTCCTGCCGGTTTGCTGTTCTCCATCCGATACTTTCCCAACACCTTGGCAGCGTAGTTACCCTGAAATAGTCTTATGCCATCCTGTGTACGGTGTAGATCCATCCCAAGAAACGTCTGTGGATTTTTATCTATTGTCATCTCGAAAGTATTTTTTAGTTCATTAAGCAGCTCTGTCATTTCTTCCATGTCGCTACCAATCACGAGTCCATCATCTACATAGAGTCCCAGCATTAGATCTGAGTTTTCTTTTTTAAATAGGCATCAATCACTCTTGAGAGGAATGAGATTCTTTTCTTTAAGAAATTCGGAAAACCGCTCGTTCCAGCAGAAGGGTGCCTGCTTTAGGCCATAAATCGCTTTCTTTAGCTTGAACAACTTTCCTGTTTCTTTATATCCCTGAGGTGGATACATGTAAATTGTTTCTTTCAGGTTTCCGTGTAAGAATGCTGTCTTAATGTCCAAAGTTATTATGCGAAGATTCCTGTTGGCAGCTATGGAAAACAGTATACGCAAAGAAGCATTACTTACTACCGGACTGTAGATTTCTTCGTAATCCAGATCCTTTTTCTGTTCACGCCCTCGGACAACCAGGCGTGCTCTATACCTTCCATCGTCTTTAACTTTTAATACCCATCTGCTGGAGAGGGGTCTTTTTCCTTGGACCTCACTTGCGTTTACCATTGTCCAAGTATCATTTTTCCTCATTGCTTCCTTCTCGTCGTCGATTGCCTCCATCCATCGTTCCTTGTCTGGACCTGTAACTGCCTGTTCAAATGTTAGAAATGCAGAGTTATACCTTTCAGGGGGCTGTCTTTTTCTTTCTGATCTTCTTAGTGGTTCTTGGTTGACGATAGGTGTTTCTTGATTTTCTTCGGTATCTTCTTGTTCTTCACTGCAACTTTGCCATTCTATGGAGATATTTTCTTGCTCTTGTTCTTCTTCGTTCTCTTCATGTATTGCATGAAGTTTCTTCTGTGCTATACACTTCTTCGTCGTCGTCATAGGGCAAGTCTAAAACAACGCTGTCTTCGATTTGGCAGTCTTCTGTTTTCCCTTCTTGCACGATCACATCCCTTGAAATGAATATCTTTCTTTTAATTTTATCCCATAGACGATATCCGTTGGGTGCATAACCTATTATAAGGTGTTTTTCACTTCTCGCATCTAATTTTCTCAAATGTCCAGTGATTTTTACATGAGCTTCACTTCCAAACACTTGTATTCTTGATAAGTTCGGTTTTCTCTTTTCCCAGTTTTCAATTGGTGTCTTCTTCTCTGTGCTCGTCGGGGATCTGTTCAGAAGATATGTTGCTGTGTACAGCGCCTCTCCCCACATCTCCTTCTTCATTTTAGAGTCGAACAATAACGCTCTTGTTTTCTCCATTAAGGTTCGGTTCAATCTTTCCGCCTTTCCATTAAGCTGAGGAGTATGTGGCACAGTGCAGTCCATCTCTATTCCTCTTATTTTTGACCAGTTTATTATTTTATTGTTTATATATTCGCGACCATTGTCGCACCTTATTTTTGACACCTTGCTGCACCATCGAGCTTCTACTTTATTTATGAACTCTATCAGAGATTCTTGCACATCCGATTTATGCTTTAGTAGATGTGTCTCAACATAATGGGTATAGTCATCAAGAAATGTGGCAAAATATCTCTTCCCATCCCAGGTATTAGCCTCCAGTGGTCCACACACATCTGTGCTCCCGTCCTGGTTTCTGAGAAGCTCAGCCGTGTCTGTCGTGCCTTCATGCATATTTCACAGGTCAATTCGTATTTTTTTAGTTGATTCTCAGTAATGTTCATTCCAGTGCTCAGCTGTAAGAGTTTTAGCATGCCACCCTTACTCAGGTGTCCTAATCTCCTATGCCATTGTTCTATTAGTTTATTTTCATTTAATATTATATTGGATTTGTTTTCCTTTACAGGTTTCAGACTCACTATATACAGTCCCTCTTCAGTTCTTTCTCCTATCAGGACTTGGCTTCCATCATTTTCCACTGTCACTTTTTCTTTTTCAAAGGTCACTCTTCCTCCATTTTTGTTAATTTCTGTGACCGATAACAGATTGGTGCTCAATTCTGGAACCACCATTACGTTTTTAAGTATGCATTGTTCAAATTCAAGGCTACCTACAGCTTCCACTCTCATTGTTTCATTTTCTTTTGCCACTCCTACCGTCGAGTTTATCTTTTTTATGTTTGACATGTTTTCGGTAGTGTTGGTCATATGTGAGGTTGTACCAGAATCTATTACCCAGTCATCGGATCTGCTCAATTGTTTAGTCAAATACGCAACCTTGTTTCCCTTATTCACTTTATCTGTTTCTTGTACATTTTTGTCTCTGAAGTAGCACTGTTTCTCTGTGTGATTTGACTTCTTACAAATAGTACAGTACTTACTTTCTGATTTTTGTCTGCATGATGCCGCATAGTGTCCTTCCTTATTACACTTATAACACTTTACCTTGTTACTCTCATTGTTAGGTTTTGTTTTGCATTGCCATGCTATGTGACCAGTTGAATTGCACTTGTAGCATTTCCTTTCTTTGGTTTGGTATGCGATTGCACTTGTACGTTCTTCCTTTCCTGTCTGTCTTTCTTCCTCCGCTGTCAGTCTGGCAGTTAGATTTTCTAGCGTTCTTTCTTCTCTCGCTGTAGACTCCCATGCGCTTCTGAAATGTTTAAATCCCAGAGGCAATGTTCGGGCTCAACCGTCGTTCGAGCCCGACAACAGATCGGGAGCATCGACCGAGCGACCGGGAGGACCTCCGCGATCGAAAACATCGCACGCGCTCGCCGAAACGGTCGCGCGTACCGGGCGAATTCGAACCGCGAGGTCGCCCGCCGATGAGACGGTTGCCGCCGAATCGCGCGGCAACGCGTACCCCGCGACACCCCGCCCCGCGCCCAGGAGCGCGTCAATATACTCTCCTCGCGCACCCGGCGCGAGCGAGTTTCGTAGGAGTTTTGAGAAGCGAACGCACCTTGCGTACCGCAGCAAAT
The DNA here is from genome assembly GCA_913789895.3 of Seladonia tumulorum. Lineage (NCBI taxonomy): Eukaryota > Metazoa > Arthropoda > Insecta > Hymenoptera > Halictidae > Seladonia > Seladonia tumulorum. Next base: position 1,962,448 of record CAJYYF030000015.1, on the reverse strand, counting down.
AGGCAATTCTAGTAACGACTAAAACGATTACGCCGAGTAATCGCGTTCCGCCGCAACTTGCACCCTCGTGCACCTGTACCTCGCGCCTCCGCGACCGCTGTGTACATAGTAAAAATATACGTTGTGTGTCAGAATTGTCCGATTTCTTTACGTGATCGTCCCTCCGATTCCACCGGCAAATTCACCGTCAAAAACGACGGAACATTGGTCCTTCGAGCCGGATTCGGTGACGCACGTAAGGGAAGGAAACCCTGTTTCCCCGCGTCGATCACGCAGACGATCGACGGTTACTCCACGACTCTCCAGTCCGCACCAGCCGGAATTCACCGAGCCAGCCGCCGTCGGCTGACTGCAGCAGCTGTACCATTGTGCATCGGTCACCCGCACCGAGATGGAGGAGCTGCTGAAGGAGCAGGAGCTGGTTGTCCGAGGCCTAGCGAGGATCCTGCCGAACTACCAGAAGAGGGGCGAGGACAACTATTCCAAGGCAACAGCGGAGGAGCGTCTTCGCCGCCTGCGGGTCGAGTGGGAGCACTGCCAACGGGTCCACCTCCGACTGGAACTCGAGGCCACAGAGCTGGACCGAGAGACGAGGCCTTACTTCCGAAAAGAACACTTCGACCAGGCAGAGGAAGTGTTCGAGAAGGCGTGCGACTTCTTTATCAGGTTCCTCGAATCCGGTAAGGTCCCAGCGGGAACCTCGTCCGCCGCGCTCTTCGGTTGCGTGACCCCCGCGAGTAGCGACCCCCCTACATCTCGCTGCGCGCCACGCGACAGGCCCCAATACGCTTCGCTGCACCAGGCCTCGCCCACGCCCGCGACGTGCGAAACGGAGACGCAACGCCCGAGAGCAGAGGTCGAGCGAGAAGTCGCCTCCGCCGTGCTCCCCAGTGACACGGCCTGTTCTCCCGAGGAAGGCCCCCGCGCCGCACTGCCCGCTCCCGCGATCGGGCAGGTCGAAACGAGGCACGTGGAGACGCGCGCGTTACATGCACCCCTCGACCAAGGGTCGGAGGCGACCGTCACCTCCGAGGCCCTCGCCCAGGCCCTACGCCTGCCCAAGCAACCTCCGTCGGTGCCGGTAAGGGGTGCCGGAGTCGCGCCGTTGGGCCGGGTGGACGCGCGCGTGTGCCTCCGCGACCGAGATGTCGGCCAGGCTCCGGTCAACACCTCGACGAACGCGCTCTTCCTGCCGCGGACCACGTCCCACACCCCCCGTCCAGAAGCGGACGTCCGAGCGGTCCCATACCCTCACGATCGGGCCCTCGCCCATTCGCACCCGAGACGGTCTCTCCGCGTGGACCTCCTCATCGGCGCGGCCAACTATGCTGCCCTCTTCCGCCCAGGCCGGCACCGCGGAGACCCAGGCACCCCTTTCGCGCAGGAACCGGTCTTCGGTTGGGTCAGCTCAGGTCCCACGCGGCCGCGGCCCGACTTCCCTCGCGCCGCCGCGACGTCGCTGCGCCGCTGCACCGACGAGTCCAAGCCGCCACCGCGAGCGAGCGCGAAATCGAGGAAGCGACCTCCAGCTCCGTCTCATCTCCCGTCGAGACGAGGTCCGAGGAGCCCTACGAAGCCACCGTGGCACGGCGGGCGGACGGCCGATACATCCGGTCCGCGTACGCGACCGCGACGACGACCGGCAGCCAACCGACCGCTGCACCGTAGGGACCGAGGTGCATCGCGCCGCACCGAAGCGGACACGGCGGGCGGCTACGACCACCCCTCTCTCGCGTTGCCCGGCTGGTCAGCAAGACCCAGCTGAGGGGCATCCGAGCGCCAGACGGCGGGCGGCGTAGCCCCGTTCATCGGCGTCCTTGTAAATAGTAGATGTAAGTTTGTAATAAAAAAAGACTGTGATAGGTATAGACTAGGTTAAGATTTAGGTTAAGATTAGGCTAAGATTAGGTTAAGATTTAGATTTAGATTTGTCAGCGGAGCTGAGGCGGGCGGAATGTTCGGGCTCAACCGTCGTTCGAGCCCGACAACAGATCGGGAGCATCGACCGAGCGACCGGGAGGACCTCCGCGATCGAAAACATCGCACGCGCTCGCCGAAACGGTCGCGCGTACCGGGCGAATTCGAACCGCGAGGTCGCCCGCCGATGAGACGGTTGCCGCCGAATCGCGCGGCAACGCGTACCCCGCGACACCCCGCCCCGCGCCCAGGAGCGCGTCAATATACTCTCCTCGCGCACCCGGCGCGAGCGAGTTTCGTAGGAGTTTTGAGAAGCGAACGCACCTTGCGTACCGCAGCAAATAGGCAATTCTAGTAACGACTAAAACGATTACGCCGAGTAATCGCGTTCCGCCGCAACTTGCACCCTCGTGCACCTGTACCTCGCGCCTCCGCGACCGCTGTGTACATAGTAAAAATATACGTTGTGTGTCAGAATTGTCCGATTTCTTTACGTGATCGTCCCTCCGATTCCACCGGCAAATTCACCGTCAAAAACGACGGAACAGGCAATGATCCTAATATTTTTGCGATGAGCATGTCATCGTCTATAACTCTGTCCAGACTTTTTAATCTATATGTCATATTTACAAGCTTGCTTATATTTATAGCCACATCTGCATTCTTGTCGTATTCAAAACTGAAAAATTCTTGAAGCAGATTACATTTTAATTGTTCATGATCTCTTTCAAACATGGAACAGAGTTTGGTCCACATTTCACGTGCTGTTTTATTGGACATCAGGTGTATTAAAATTTTTTTATCCACTGTTGCGGTTATTATTCTTTGTGCATTTGCATCTTTAACTAGCCACCGCTTTGTTTTTTCTTCATCTGTGGGTACTTGAGTTAATAATTCAAAATTATCTTGTGCTTTTAGAATTATACTCACTTGGAATTTCCACATTGGAAAATTATCAGCATCTACCAGCTTTTCCACTCGTTGCATTTCTTCTATGCTTATTTTTGCCATCTTCCTCAGTTTTTGTTATTTTTCTTTCAGTCTTTTTAGTTTTTTTTTTTTAATCACGCTTCACCACGTGCTCTTATGGAAAATTCCAGAACCTCTATATATCTTTTCAGCAGTTTTCTTTTTTTCTGTAATCTGGGCCCATAACCTGTTGCTTTATAAAGGTTATTTATTATAAAAAGATATATAAAAGTAAAAAAACAAACACTTAATATTATAATGATGCAACCGCTTTCTTCAAGAAGCTTTGTACTCGACCACGTTTTCACACCGTTTCAACCGCTAGAAGCCCGCCAACTTCACCTCTGCACATACTCTTTCAAACTTCGCTCTCGTACCAACTTACACCGCTCACACGTACCAATCCATATCATTCATTCATACCAACCCATACCGCACAGTCGTACCAATCCATACCATCCATTCATACCAACTGCTTCACAATAATTATTCTCAACACTTCCCGAGCCCCAGCTCGGTCCACTCACAGCTCCAGGTGCCTCCCTGCCCCTCTCGGGACTGATGTCCCGAAGGAACCAGCTTCGACCGAGGAAGAAAGGCGCCGCTCCCGGAAGGAGGGGCCGTCGGAGGCGCGATCTGGCACGCTCCGACCCCTCCTATCCCCATACCCCCACGTATCCCCCTCCCCCAATCTTGAGAAGGGATGGACCGGCACCCCCCCCCTCACACCGAGATTTATCTCGGGGTGTGCCGACCGAGCTCGGAGGGAGCTGAGCTCCCCCCAGGGATAATGGTCGACCCTTGTACCATTAGAACCCTACACGCTTTGAACAATGAAAGACCCGATGCGTCACGGTCCGCTAAGGACCGATGCGTTACGGTACGCAGGTAGGTATACGGCTGGGCCGACATCGTTTGTACCCGAAAATAGGGTGTTTTAACCCTTTCGGTACGGAGGGGCTGGCCGCGGTTATACATTCGTGGGACGAGGAAGTTTTCCACGAGAGTGGTTGCACTCTATGGCGGCGTTAGCCGCGAAAACGTGTTTTGCGGCATCCATAAAAATTTTGAGCGTGATTGATACTAAACTTTTCATTTGGGCCGCGACAGGCATCAGTGACTGATGCGGCATTTAACGTGTTTAAAAAACATTTCTAAAATGTTTATACTGCTTTGTCGTAACCTACACTGATACTCGGTCGAAATCAGATTTCACGTAATCTTATCTCGCAGATCATACGGAAAGACAGACAAAACAGGCGTAGCGTTTGACGTTTTAAAATCATCTATTTCTTCATAGTACATTAATTAAAGAAAATGGCCTTTATATAAAATATATGTTCCAATATTACAAAATTCAAATAAATAACAAAATTAAGAGAGTAACATAATAAATAACAAAATTAAGAGAGTAACATAATAAATAACAAAACAAAGAGTATAATATAATAAATGACAAAGCTAATAGTGCAACTTGGTGTGATAGATTTCGGAACAAGGGGAAACGCACAAGCCCACATTGCATTGTTCACACTGATACATCGATTCACGTCTCACACCACCAGCCGCACATACGACGCATCTTCGTTTTCGATTTTTCTTCCCCGACTGGTATATTGAAGGAAAATGTCTCCCTGTGAGCCTTGTGGGATAATTATTTCCTGACCTGCTGCACCGATGATGTTCATGATTTTTGTGGTATTCCTGTAATATTTCCTTGATTAGCTGAAGCTGAAATTTCGCCATTGACATTTGTTTTTTTGTGGTTTCCTTATATAGACAGAATGCGTTCCAGACGCAAATATCAATCAAGTGGAAAAAGTATTTCCGATACCACTTTAAACTTTTGCAAGTTGTATCAATAGTACTTATCACCATATCTGATTTGTCGATTATGCCCATTGAACAATTATAATCTACTACGCATTTTGGCTTTAGAATAAATTCATTTTTTCTTAACTTTTTTGGTACTTCTACAAACTCTTCGGTATGGATAGTAGAAAGCATATAAAATTCTTTTCTGTCAGACCATTTCATTGCCAATAGATTTTCAGATGAGCGGAACACTGCCTCTCCTTTCTTCAATTTATCAGTTATCTTCGGCATACCTTTCCGTCTTCCTTGCACGGTGCCACAAGCGTTCGTACCTTTTTCGTGAACTAGATTAAACAATGTGGGACTGGAAAACCAGTTGTCCAGATAAACAGTATGGCCTTTGTTTAGAAAAGGTTGCAAAAGCGACATTGCAATGTTCCCTGGCTTTCCAATATATGGATGTTCGGTAGCTATAGTAGTACTGGCCCCACAATAAATGATTATATCTTGTATATAACCTGTTTTGCAGTCGCAAAGAAGGAATGATTTTATTCCAAATCTACTGCGTTTCGAAGGGATATACTGTTTAAACGACAGACGGCCTTTGTAGGGGAGCAGACTTTCGTCTATACATAATCGTTGGTATGGCTGAAATGCTTTGTTAAATGATGTTCGTAACATTTCCACTACTTCATTAATTTTGTGTAAACGATGGGCACGCGCGCGCGCGCGCGACTGTGGGCGACTATATCCGTAAAATGCAACATTTTCAATAATGAAAAGTAGCGATCCCTACTGAGAATTGCACTAAAAATATCACTTCGGAGAAGCTTATCTTTAGACCAATATTCTTTTAACGATAGCTTTTTGTTTCGCGTCATTAATAACGACGCAGCAATAAAACAATATAATTTATTCACATCCATCCCTTCTAAACAGTCCAAGTAATCCCTTTTGAGTTTTCGACACCAGTATTTGTTTGTTTTTTCCACAATAAATTTAACTAAATCTTCAGAAAAAAAGCAGTTGAAAATAATCTAAAATTCTTGACGAACGACTTAAATTATTCCCTATACTACTCCCGAATGATGTGGCGTAAAATTATGAATTTTTGGACTATGCTTCTTAGATGTCCATTTGATTCTAGAAGGAGTATCAATTCGTACTCCAGGCACTGTTGCTTCTTCGGACTCCGAGGTGCTAAGTACACGTGCCGGATTGTTTCTCCTCCTTTTGCAAAATGCTAAATAATATTCATTTTCTTCGTCAGAATCACATTTTGAAGTAATGATTTCCTTTATCGATTGTTCTCCTTTCAAACGTTTTACACTCATCCTAAAGGGAACTAAATTCAAATTAAAAAAAAACCTTTAAAAAATTAACAATATAAGCAGACATACCAATTTGTTTTTCGTAGCTTATCTATAAAGTAGCTAACGTAGCTAAAACGTATATAATTAAGGCACGTTGTTGACTGTTAATAATTATGTAATGGGACGATTAGAACAGCCGGGAATTTTAAACACAGAATAGTAAAATAATGCGTACTATAGAGAGTAATCATGCCCACATAAATTTCCGTGGGTGCCGCTAGAGGGTAGTGGAATCCTTTTTAAGGATGCCGCCAGATGGCCGCGGTAGGACCTAGAGATTGTTTAGTGGATGCCGCCAATTGGCGGCGTTGGGACCCAGAGATCGTTTATTGGATGCCGCCAATGGGCGGCGGTAGGACCCAGAGATCGTTTATTGGATGCCGCCAATGGGCGGCGGTAGGACCGAAAGGGTTAAAGGCTGGGATCATTTGCGTCTTGTTTCCAAGACTTCAAACTACTATTTAAAACAAAAAAAAAAACGATTTTTTCAAAATTTCAAACTGTCCTGGCCCCTTAAATTCCAAAAATACAAGGTGTGAACAAGTTTTTTATTTTAACAATTACTAATATTTCCACTTACCGTAAGCTATTTATTATTGGCATTTAAAAAAATTTTGTGTCAAAATCAATTATAGGTTATATGTGAGGTATAATTTGGTTCGTTTTTGAAATATTCTTTTTATTCTCTTTTTATTCTCCAATAACTGTTGCTGCTACAGAATAACATTGTTTAACTTTTTATACATCAAAATGTAAATCGTTAATGAATAGAAATGCTACAGGCCATAAAAAAAAACTCTGTTTACAAGTCCAACTGAAGTCAATTCTTGGTCAAAATCGCTTTATAATTGAAGGATGAGAGGTCTGTTGAGTCTATTCCTTCAAATAAAGTCCACTCAAGGTTACTAACCGAGACGTTAATTTCTACTCATACAATAACGACGGATAAGTACTAGGTCGCGGTTACAAATTAGCGCGGTTCACTATGAACAGTGTCTGATCTCGAAATCTGAATAACGAACAAGAAAAACTCCGCTAGCTCGACTTTCGCTAGCTTATATATATAGCTTAGAGTCTCTCGACTGAAGTCCTTTCGAGGAACTTCCATCAATCAGTGAATTTTGCCTTAAACGCCCACGTTCCACGCCCCTCGTGCGTGGGAAGGGTGAGCGCAAGGTTTTCTGAAACTATAATTTTGGTGATGCCGCGGGCTGTCTTCCGGACCCAGCGCTAAGTGAAGAACGTGCCTTCTGGCTTTCGTCAAGCGGGCCCAGCTTTCCGGGCTGATAGAAACCAGCACGGGTCGCTGGGGTACTCTCAGCTGGGGGCCCTTCGACTACCCAAAATTTATGGCGTCCACTTGCGCTATTGAGTTCGTGGCTAGAAACTACAGGGACACATCTGTCCGCCAAGTGGCCGAAATCGTTAAAGACGTTTTTTCAAAAATAGCGTCTTACTGTGTGCAAACCATAAATCTTGCTAAACACTTGTGCGCCGAAGACCTCTCTTCCGGCGCCCAGCTAGCCTCTTCATAATTCTAACAATTCTCCTATCTTTCTCTCTACTCTTTTATCTATTTCCTCTATGCGTATTTCCTCTACACCTTTGGTTAAAGCTTCCACTCTGTATTTTCTTGTATTGCACTTGGTGATGCACTTCTCTGTCCTGTCTCCTCTGTCCTGTCTGATATCTCTTCTCCTCTCTCTCTCCTTTGTTGTACTCCTAATTGGCTTGATCCATTCCTCATCAGGTATTCTTCCCTCACTTTTGCAGTTCTCGTTTTCTGCCTCGTGTTTTTTTTTTATCTTTCTCTGTACAATCACTCCTAAATATGTAAATTCTCTATATCCATTTCCACTTGAATTTACATATCCTTCCTGTTCCTTTGCCAAATTCCATTACTTTAGATTTTTCCACATTTAGGATTGGTTGCTTTTCATCGAGGTATGCTTTCAAGTTTCTCATCTTCTCCGTTAATTCCACTGCTTCTGTAGTTACCAGTACCAAATCGTCCGCATACACTGTAAATAGTTAATGTTAGCAGGGAAGATGTAAATATTGCTGGAATTCAAGAGTAAAACAATTTCATCTAAATTTTTAGGCGACAATCTATTTCTTTTATCTGACATAATCTGTCCGGCCTTAGAAAATATTCGTTCTGATGGAACAGAAGTTGCTGGTACACATAAATATTTTTCAAATATTTTTTTTAATGTAGGTACGGTGTGGCCGTGTGTACCCCAAAATGTAACGGGGTCACTTTTAATACTTTTCTACTGCTTCATTGTACTTGCTGCACTGTCCGAAGGTGATGTTACGAGCCAGGGCTGCGAGCAACGCGATAGGCCGGCGAGGGGTTTATTGCCCCAGGAATATGGTTTAAATTTGTTAGTTAGGTACGCGGACGAACCCAATGCGAAATTGGGGAGCCGCTAGAATAGTCGACGTCGAGGACGAACCTGATGCGAAATCAGGGAGCCTCTAGGAATGGAGTGAAACGCAGACGAACCCGGTGCGAAACCAGGGAGCTGCAGGAGTGTGAAACTTCGTGAACGAACCCAATGCGAAATTGGGGAGTCACTGGGAGAGACACGCAGACGAACCCAATGCGAAACCGGGGAGCCGTTAGGATGGTATGAAAGTCGTATATGTCTGAAAGTATATGTCCTTGCGCATGCTTCGTGCAGCTGTGGCATCCTCGATTGGCACACGGCCGGAAATACGCGGACCTTCTGCGACGAATCGGACATAAGACACGAGCCCGATAAACTGTCTCAACTGGTAAAAGTTTCAGAGAATTCGTTTAACGAACTCGATAATTGGACCTTGTGTTCAGGAGGTACGTCGGTATCAATCTTATCAAGATCAAAGGGTTTAGAAACCTTACAATAATCTATCACTTTAATTTTGGTTAACGAGAAACTATTCGCGGTCATAGTAACTGAAAACCCCTGTTTTAAAATATCGCTCCCGAGCATGACGTCATACTTCAAGCAGTTGTCAGGTACTGTATGAAATAGGACCTCAAAAGTGTATCCGTTAACCGAGACCTCGCTTTGAATCTGGCAGGTACTAAACGCGTTTGAGTAACCTATTCCTACGATCGAAATCACCGTACTATGGCGCGTACCAGAAAATCTACCCGCGATTCCTTCCTTGATGAGAGAGCACTCGGTGCCGGAATCATAGCAAAATGAATACGACTCACCAGATTGTGTCAGCTGACTGATCACGGGTCGGACTTCGCACGCATCGACTCGACGTTCGGTGTGCACGGCGTTGCTGCTGCCGCTCGTCCGGAATGACGTCGCACCGCTGCCGTTGTTGGTCGCTCCTGACCTGGTACAACGAGTCGAGATGTGTCCTTTTTCACCGCAGCGATAACAAGTCACATTGTTCTTCGATTCTGGCCTCGCCGAACTAGTATTAGCAGGCACTTGTCCTCGCGTCATCCTCTTGCGACATTCGGCGGCTTTGTGTCCCAGCTTACCACAGGAATGACACTGTACAGGGTTCGAAGGCGTTGGTTTATAACGCTTATTCTCTGGAGACAGTTCCGGCTCGGTAAAGTTGTCGTATCACAACTGATACGGCGACCTCTTCAATGGTTTTGTGCGACCATCTTGACGTAAGGGTGGTCATAAGGCGGCTAGCGTAGGCGGCAAGACACTCGTCATCCTTTGGCCGACCGTTCAAAGGTTGATCACTGTCGCCGCACATGTTTCGATGCAACCGTAGCGGGCGAGAAAAATTTCCTTAAATTGCGCCCATGTCATGCCAGCAAATGACACCTGCGACAGCCACGTGGATGCCGATCCCTTCAACGCCTTGCTCAATGCGATGACGAGTGCTCGTCCATCCAAGGGTTTTTCCGTCATGCAAACGTCAATCGTTGAACACCAGGCACGTGGATCGGCGTCAGGTGATTCCGTCTTGAACTGTGGTAACGAGACCACAGGCGCACAAGGGAGTTTGATGGACTCGATAAGTTGTACCATGTTCTGGTTTTGTAGCTCCAATAGTGACCGTAAAATATCCGGATTTAAAAATTGTGAGGCTTGATCAGATCCCACTTCTGATGTCGTATCGCGAACATTTTGGCGCGCCCCGGAGTTCACGCGTTTCATCTTCGCGTGTCGTGTTGTCGAGTTGTCGAGTGCCCTGACTGATTGACGATACAATACGTAGGATTGTATCTTGTGGGAACGTTCAATTACTAGATTAGGATATTAGGCAATGATTAAGGGTTTATAGATTTCACGATTTGATATCAAGACAAGTATATTCTGTTATAAGTTTTGTTACAAATGTCTGTGTCGCGAATGAGTTTAAGGATTATATTTTGAGTATGTTTTACCTATTTTGCACGGTTTTGACGCACTGGCAATGCGGGGTCAGAGTTATGTTTGATTCGAAAGGGGCTTTAACCCGATCTCACTAGAATTGAACTTGAGCGTGTAACGCGACGTGACTCTAACGTGATAGCACGATCGTTGAATCTTGCGGAACCGTTACTGTACGCAACTAAGATCAACCGAAACGTCGTCTAACGTTTCTAAAGTAAAACTGAACCGTCGTCTAACGTTTCTGAATTTACACTGAACCGTCGTCTAACGTTTCTAAAGTAGAACTGAACCGAAGAGGATGAAAACGAGCGGGTTTATATACCTTGAAAATGAAAGGGGTGCTCTGTTAATGTTTAATGTCATGTGGGGTCACACAGATGTTTTTTGTCAGTTCTAAACGAAACCAGGCCTCAGTTAAATTTTTCGTTAAAAGGGGCTAATGGAAGGTTATCTGGGCTATTTCCAAATAATTAACGGATGCCAGAAGGGAGTGTTATCAAGAGTTTCATAAACAGTCGTACCGTTTTAAAAGGGGGTCTGTTGGGACGTGTTTCGTTCTGGGAAAAGAGATTAGAGTTTTGTAAACGAAACATCTGGATGGAGACATCTTCATACGTAACATAGACATAAAGAAATTGTAAAAATATTTAATTCTTCATTGTACATATACATACATGGAGAAGTTTTCAAATTATACATTAAATAGTTTGCTGCTACTCGTCGTAATCCAAAACGCGCATCTTCTTGTGATGAATTGGTTGAAAATCGCTTTCGTCGCTTGAAGATAGGATTTCAATTGATTTGTTTTTTGGTACCATAAAGTCAGTGATCAGTTTTTGTGACGACGGACGACTGGTCAATTGCTTGTAAACGTCACGATAGTGAGACATGCATGATCTCAGCTCCTTTTAGAATTTTAAGCGTCTTTCCGCATTGGTATCTATTTTAAAAAAATGCGTTTCCAATTTTTTCGAAATCTAGATCCCTGCATATATTTTATCGGCTGTAATAGATTCCGATTCTTCTTGTCCATTTTCATAATCTATCAAACTATTGATAATGTCACTATCATCGACAGTTTGGTCCTCAATCATCTCGTCCAGGTCATTATCGCCGAAAGAATCAAAGCCATCTCCGCCGATGTTATGTGCGAGCGCACTAATTTCAGATAATAACGTTGACGCGTTTTCGGTAACGTTTCGATTAATTACACATGCAGGCCAGATCGCTTTCCAGCACGAATTTAATGTGTGTTGTTTGATTTGTCCAATTGCTGCAATAATATGGTTTATGCAGTCTAAAATTGAGCATTTTTCCAAACTTCAGTCAGGCTTAATTTATCGTTCTCTAGCTTTTTCAAAATGTAGCTGAAAGTTAATTTGATATAATGTTTCTTAAAATTTGCGATTATGCCCTAATCCAGTGGTTGTAGAAGGCTAGACGTATTTGGTGGTCAAAACACTATTTGTACATTAGGATGTTCTATACAAGGGTGACCGGGTGCATTATCTACAATTAGCAACACTTTAAACGGAAGACCCATCTCTTCCATGTATTTTTCAACTTCTGGTACAAAAGAATCGTTGAACCATGTTGCAAATACAGCTGATGTGACCCATGCTTTTTTATTGGCCATGAAGTGTACAGGATATTCAGATAAAACGCCTTTTAGCGCACGTGGGTGTAAAGCTTTATTTATAATAAGTGGTGTTATCATCTTTGCACCAGAGGCATTACTGCAAAGAAGAAGTGTGATTCGATCCTTTGCCGCTTTAAAACCACTTGCAGTTTTCTCCGATTTCGCAATGAATGTTCGGCTGGGCATCTTTTTCCAGAATAACCCAGTCTCATCTGCATTAAATACTTGATCTCGGCAATATCCACCATCATCAATGATTTCCGCTAATACTTTGCGATAATTCATAGCAGCTGTTTCATCGGCGGACGCTGCCTCGCCTTGTATCTTCACATTGTGAAGTGCGTACCGTTGTAAAAATCCAGCAAACCATCTCGCAGAAAATGTCACGTTTCGTAAACAGGATGACGAACTTGGTTCTAGATCCTTCAATTGGTTGAAATACTGTCTAGCTTTTTCTTGAATTAATTCTTTGTGAACGCGGATTCGTTTTTTAGTTAGATCTTTAACCCACAACACGAGAGCCTTTTCTGTCTTCTCTATTACAATATTTCTCGAATACGACGTTCTTTTACTACTGTCGTTTGTTGCACTATTAAGAGATTCATATATTTTACTCGCACGTTTGTGTATAGCTCTGATCGTGGATTCACCTAATTTAAATTCATTAGCAACAACTGTGGATCCTGCACCATCTGCTAGTCTATTATTTAATATTAGAATTTTTGTTTCTAATGGAACTGTCTGTCTTTTTACTTTCTTTTGGCTATAATTATTCATTTTAAGGGAGTACTTATGTCTAAAAATAAAATAAAAATCATAAAAACTACATATAAATAGAAACAAAAGTAACTAATTTATTTACCTTTAATCTCACTATAAAATGAATCCTTAATCACGTGAATCGTGGATAAAACTCTGAATACGAAGCGTATACTGTTCGCGCGTCGAGCGACAATATGTACGTAACAGACTCTGCCTTGTCAGGAGATTGTTTAAAATAAATGAACAGAGCATCGCGAAGTCCAGATACATCGTTGTCAAGGAGACCACGTAATCAGAGTTCGTCCACAACATGTATATGTACATTGATAGGAAACATTAAACTGGTGCTAACGCCGCTAAGATTCATATACCGCATAAAAATAAATCGCACGAAAAAAATCGCATAAAAATAAAATCGCACAAAACCAATCGCACAAAAACAAAATCGCATAAAAAAGGACCGCACAAAAACAGGTTTTACTGTAGTATCCAAATTTTCACTATTGCTATCTTTGCGAACAAACATCCTAGGCACAGCATTTCTAAGCAATAAACCCGACGCGTGAAAACTACTCTTTAAAAAATGCCGACTACATATATATTTATTTTTTTTTTTGCAATTCTGAGTTTGTCATTGTCAGGAATTAGTAGCGCCGAAGGTTTATTAACCCCTTGACATACAAATTAAATGGAACTTGATGCGACCGAAGAATACCATTTAATTTCGCTCAACTGAACAGTTATGTGAAAGCTGAGAAAGAGTACATTTTATTTTTGGATTTTTATTAATCAGATTGGTGTTAATAAAGAACATGTAAATAACATTAAAAAATAATAATTTAATAGTTCTATAAAGTATGGAATATTTCAAAACATTTTGGGAATCGACGAAACGAGTGAAGCAACCATGTAATCTAATTGTATACTGCACAGCGTCCGCCGGAAAAAGCGCTTGACGAGTCAAACTCGTCAAAGTCTACAGTGACCCATAAAATGAAAGACGAGTCAAGCTCGTCATTGTATGTCAAGGGGTTAAGAACACTGCCGTGGTTAACATTACTACGCAAATGTATATATTAGAATATCAACACGATGTGATACGCGATCGACGCGTTATCGATGAGATCACAGACGTGAGAGTGCGAAACGCACGCCTCGCGCTAAACTACTTTCGCTATGTACCCGATGAGGGCACCGTATAGAAGACGCTGTAGGGAATTCATTCCAAGTGTACACCACTTCCCTAGGCCGTGCCTAGGGAAAGCACCGACAAGAAGTTGGCCTCCCTACTTCCTCTCCGTAGAGGAATAAAGCGTAACTTTTGGGAACGCTCTGCCCACTAGCACACTACACTCGTGCCCGTACACTCGTACAGCGAACACTCGATCCTGTAATCTCAGTCCGACCACACGTGTGGCGGCCATTTAATAAAGTTTTATTTCGTTAGTTTAAATCGCGTGAACTAAAGAGTTTGGATAAAGATCCACCACGTGTCTCTGTTCCTTGTAACCGATGCTCCTGCATCCGAGTTCGTAACGGTCTCTCTCTAAAAACGTTACAACGCACATCGATACATTCCAAGATCCTCCCTATCGATGTGAGTCTGAACTGTACAAAGTTCACATACAACTATCGCAATACAAACGACGCAACGTCACGCAATTCCCCGTTCCATCCAACGCAATCGCCTTATTTTAGGTTTAACATTTCCATGGCATTTTCGTGTTTGATATTTGGCAACGATTTTGTAAACATGTCCGCTAGCACCGAATCGGTATCTACATAGGCGATTTTTATTTCGTTCTTCTCCAACAATTCTCGCGTGAAGTGGTACTTAATATCTATATGTTTGCTTCTCTTATGGAAGACCGGGTTTTTGGCAAGTTCTATTGCACTTTGATTGTCGCCATTTACTGTTACTGGGTTATTTACAAGGTGGTGACATTGCATATAGTTTAACAGTCTTTTTACAAAATATATGTCGGAGGCTGGGCGGAATCGTCCATTATCGGTCCCGTCGGGGTTTGACCGGCGTCGTTCTCCATCGATTCACCCCTTAAGAAAACTACACGCACGATACTATGCGAACGCGATGCCCTCGTAGGGCAATGCGAGACACGTCAACGAGCTCACGGGCCCGACAGAATATTCGCAAGTCTCTGTATCTTTCTTTCTGAAAAGTACTCGCGAAAAGACGCTTAGCTCTCTACGGGTGTTCTCTCCACCGTCGCCGAAACTATTCTGCGGCCCGTGGTCACGTTCAACAGGGTCCCAGCCCATCTTTTTAAGGGACCCTATTTCGTATCTCTCTTTGCGCCGCGCACAAAGGCAGGTAAACGGGAACTGTTTTA
Source organism: Seladonia tumulorum (assembly GCA_913789895.3). Taxonomy (NCBI): domain Eukaryota; kingdom Metazoa; phylum Arthropoda; class Insecta; order Hymenoptera; family Halictidae; genus Seladonia; species Seladonia tumulorum. Next base: position 1,947,276 of record CAJYYF030000015.1, on the reverse strand, counting down.
TTGCCCCTTCGCAGGGCAATTACTAGGGTACGTCCAAGCTTCGGACTCCAAACTATCCTAAGGTCAATGTATAGACCCGATGGCTAAATTGTTATTTTACAAGTACTTAATCCTATACGGACGCGTGAAGCCGAAAGTTTACGGATGACTACGCTGCCATCACGCCCCGACACGGCCCTCCTGACTGTCACACGACCACGTGTGCAATTACAATGACTCTATACACCGTCTGGAACAGAAGTATCATCTATGTTTCCCGTTCGTCCATTCTGACAAAATATCGCTTGAGCTCTGATTGCCATGTTCGCCATGTACTCTATGTCAAACCACATGTGTGTTCAATGTCATGTGGGCAATCCTAACCAATTCTCAATAAAACATAGTCAGACAATTCGGTACTGCGGAATAAACAGATCGGCCAGGCAGCTCTGACACACCGTGAGGTCAAGACAACAATATCAAACATTTAGTCCACCACTGGACACAACAAAACAAAGCCACCCATGTGGCATCCGACCAACCACGTGGTCACACCTCTTTTAGTCGACTCATACGACTCTTGACCAATCACATGGTCACACATCTCACAGTCGACTCATACGACTCTTGACCAATCACATGGTCACACATTTCACAGTCATCAACATGACCCAATACATCCATCGTCTGCCGTTACATCGCCCCGCCTCCTTTACCAGCTAAACTGGGTTTGGGAATAATGGCTTACGACTAATAAGCACGACGCATGGATTTTCACATGTTTCTTTCCTCACTGCTGTCATCCCCGACACTGGCACATTCTGTTAATTCAGCGTCGCTACAATTACTACGCATATCAAGCTCTATGGGAACAGAACTATCAGGCATCAATCTCGATCGCTCGTGAGCATATTTAAGTACTCTATTACCACTTACAGACTTCAAACGGTATCTGTCGTTAGGCAAAACTTCTATCACCTTATATGGACCGCGAAATTTAGCATCTAGTTTCGTTTGGTTTCGTTCGTGATTTTCTATAAGAACATAATTTCCGACCGAAAATCTAACAATTTTTGCTTTGTTACTATCGAATCGTGTTTTGTCGCTCGCGGCATTTTGATCTATCACTAGGGTTGCTTGCTCTCTGACATCCGAATGGTCGAGTTCATCAACCTCATCATTAGGAACTGACAATGACATTGGTCTAGCGACTTTGCCTATGAGCAATTCCAAGGGGCTGTGCTTAGTGGTACGATTTGCTGTACAATTTAATGCTAGTTGGACATTTCCAAACGACTCCTGCCAGGACTTGCTATTATTTAGTTCTACCGCGGTAAGCATATTTCTAAGCGTACTCATTGTCCTTTCTACCTGACCATTAGCACGACACGTACCCGTAGCGATTAGGTGCAGGCCAATATTGTGGGCAGAATTCACAAAAATTGCTGTTTCTATTCTATCTTTCCTTTTCCCGTGGTCAATTCGTATAGCGGGGAAGTGATCTGAGAAAACTTAGGTATGAATTGTCTGAAATAGGAAGCAAGGCCAATAAATTGTCTGGGCTGAGTCACCGTTGAAAGAGGAGAAGATTCCGTTAACGCTTTTACTTTCCGCGGGTTTGGCCTGATTTCCCCCGCGGTTACTTCAAAGCCCAAATAATCTACGCGTGATTTTAGGACGCACATTTACTCAAATTCAGCGAGAATCCTGCTAATTTTAATTTTTCTAGCACTATTCGTAGCCTCTCTAAGGACTGCTGTATAGAGTCGGCCGGAATCATAACGTCGTCCAGGTAGCAAACTACAAATGTGTTTACGAGTCCAGAAAGGGCTTGGTTTATAGCCCTCTGAAATTCTGAGGGTGCGTTACGAAGCCCGAACGGCATGGACAAATACTCGTATTGACCATCTGGGGTAACAAATGCAGTCTTTTCTATCGAGTTTTTATGCACAGGGATTTGATGAAAACCCGACGCCATGTCTAATGTCGTAAAATATTGTGTGCCGCTTAGCCGTTGGATTTGGTCGTTTATGAGCGGTAAGGGGTACCTATCAGGGATGATATTACTATTTAACTCTCGGTAATCAACGCATAAACGGTCAGAACCATCCTTTTTGTTAACTAAGATTATGGGACTGGCAAACGGAGAACAGCTAGGTCTAATTATCCCAGCAGACAAAAGTTCGTTGATTTTGTCCCTTACGGTTTGCCTCTCATCTGGGCTAAGCCGATATGGTCGTCGTTGGACAGTACGATTTGGGTTTATTAATTTTATTTGTAGCTCTTCCGAGGTTATCCTACCCGTGGGTGTACCGATGACAAATGATTCAAAAAATCCTTCTAACAAATCTCTTAGTGCTTCTCTATCGGGGCCAACTCTATGTCCGTATCAATACTATTAAAGTTGTCGATCTTTTTGCCAACTTTACAAATCTCTATTACTTTGTCCCGCCTCAGACTGAAGCTATTCGCCGAAATTTCGACAGAAAACCCTTGCGTTATCAAATCACGTCCAATCAAAAAAACACTACTCAAATGCTCGTCCGGCACGACATGAAAGAGAATTTCAACGTTGTGATTGTGTATTATCACTGGGGACAGTATCTGTATGCTACTTATTATGTTAGCGTTGCCAAGGCCAATTAACGTGGTCAGATTTCTAACTCGCTTACCGAAAAATTTACTTCCTACTGACTCTTTTATCAGAGAGCATTCCGCGCCCGTATCAAAACAAAAATCATAGACCTCATCCGATTCCACAAGTTCCGCTGTTACCGGAGCAATACTGCACAGGTTGATCTACCGTTCCGTGGATATCCTTGGATGTGGTCCTCCATCCTCCTTCTTGCACTGCGGAGCAATATGGCCGTCCTCTCCGCACTTGAAACAAGTAACCGGCTTTTTCTGTGGTCCCCGGTTGTTTTCACTCGTGCAGGGATTGGGTCCCGGCAACCTGGTAGCTCGTTGGTGTCGATGACAATCCGAAGCTTTGTGCCCCTCTTTGCCACATGTAAAACACGTCACAACACTCCTCGGCTTCTTGCCGTCCGTTGGCTTTAGGTCTCTTCCGTCGGTGGTAGCTGGCCGTTTACGGAACCCGAAGGCCATCAGCTCCTTTTGCAACGAAGCCCGCGTATCAATGTTCGTTGTAAACGCAACGCGTTGCAGCCGAGGATCTATCTGCACGCAATGTGCCAACGTTGATGCGATGGCGATTTGCTCCGTTGACATCGAGGCTTATAAATTTGTAAAAGCGGCCAGCACACGCTTCGAGTATGAAGGCATAGACTCGCCTTCTCTTGGTTTTCCCCCGTTGATCCTCATCATTGCACCCACAGAGGTTTCGAACGTGTCGTATTGGGCCAGGAACATTTTCCTGAACTCACTCCAGTTCATGCCCGCGTAATTCACCTGTGACATCCACGCGGATGCGGCACCTTTCAATGCTCTGCTTAGAGCCATGACTAGCTCACTGCCTTGTATCGGCCGCTCTGCGAGGCACACATCCACCGTTCTACACCAAGATTTCGCACTGTGGTCTTCCTTATCCAGGTCGAACTCTGGCAGAAATATCCGGGTTGTGGCGTGTGTTGGTTGAGCCACTGTTGGACCTTGCATCCGTCCTAATAGCATCTCGAACATTAACTTCCAATTTGTCCCATCGTTCTCGGGCGAGGAGACTCGCGGAGCTGAGTTTTCCCGCGAGTATCCCACTTCTGATGTCGGAGGCTGGGCGGAATCGTCCATTATCGGTCCCGTCGAGGTTTGACCGGCGTCGTTCTCCATCGATTCACCCCTTAAGAAAACTACACGCACGATACTATGCGAACGCGTTGCCCTCGTAGCGCAATGCGAGACACGTCAACGAGCTCACGGGCCCGACAGAATATTCGCAAGTCTCTGTATCTTTCTTTCTGAAAAGTTCTCGCGAAAAGACGCTTAGCTCTCTACGGGTGTTCTCTCTATCGTCGCCGAAACTATTCTGCGGCCCGTGGTCACGTTCAACAGGGTCCCAGCCCATCTTTTTAAGGAACCCTATTTCGTATCTCTCTTTGCGCCGCACGCAAAGGCAGGTAAACGGGAACTGTTTTATTGGGGGATGGCTCTTTTGCGCACAGACGATTGCGCACGACGGCATGACACACGGTTCTTTTGTACACAGTAACATTGGACACAGTGGGTTTTCGCTCACGCAAGGATTGCCCACATGGTTAAGACGCACACGCTGAGTTACGCACATGTAAAATTGGACTCATGATAGATTGCGCAAAGAATGGCGAATCGAGAACAAATAGAATTGCGCACAGTAATTTTGGACAGTGATGGAAATGCGGCCAAGCCGTTATTAATTTCGGGTCATGTGCGTTATAAAACATTTCCTCACGGAAAAAAGGGTTAGGGTTAGGGTTAGGGTTGGGATTAGGGAATCACTTGGGGGTAGAAGGGGGTGAATCGACTTTTGAGTAGAACTACGGGGTTAGGTAAGGGTGGTATGCCCCTGGTAAAGCCTCCCAAAATTTTGTTATTTTCTTCCTACGACGCTCGGTTTAGGAGATGCAACGATTTTTAGAGGAGGCGAAAATGAATTTGGGGATGGCAAAGGGGTGGCGAATCGACTTTTGAATAGGCCTAAGGGGTAGTGCCGGGGTGATATGCTTTCTGTAAAGTCTTTTAAAAATTTCGTTATTTTTGTCTAGGACGCACGGTTTAGGAGATACAGCGATTTTAAAATTCTGTGAATGTGTCCAATTCTATTTGTGCGCAATTGAGATGTGTCTGATTCTTCGTATTCTGCATAGACGATATATAATCATAGACTAATCACACAGCACAACACACGATGATAAACAACAGTTTGATTGCTCATTCTGTGCGCAATCTATCATGAGTCCAATTTTACTTGTGCGTAACTCAGCGTGTGCGTCTTAACCATGTAGGCAATCCTTGCGTGAGCGAAAACCCACTGTGTCCAATGTTACTGTGTCCAAAAGAACCGTGTGTCCAATAATACCGTGTCCAAAAGAACCGTGTCCCATGCCGTCGTGCGCAATCGTCTGTGCGCAAAAGATTTCCTCTCGTTTTATTGCCCCTTCGCAGGGCAATTACTAGGATACGTCCAAGCTTCGGACTCCAAACTATCCTAAGGTCAATGCATAGACCCGATGACTAAGTTGTTATTTTACAAGTACTTAATCCTATACGGACGCGTGAAGCCGAAAGTTTACGGATGTCTACGCTGCCATCACGCCCCGACATATATATATATATAACCTCCCTGGACACTTCTGAGAGTGCGACGTACTCCGCTTCCATTGTCGACAGCGCAACCGTCTGTTGCTTTTTTGATTTCCAACTTATCGTTCCGTCTGCCAGGGTCAGCACGCTTCCGGAGTGTGATTTTCTGTCTTCTACGTCGCTTCCCCAATCGGAATCCGTGCATGCAGCTAATTCCTTATTGTTCTTTTTGTATTTGATAACGTATTTTGCCGTTCCCTTCAGGTACCGTATTACTCGTTTTGTCAGGATCCAATGTCCATCTCCCGGATCGGAGCAGAACCTGCTTAACTCATTTGCTGCGAATACTATGTCCGGTCTCGTGGCATTTGCTAGATAAATTAATCTGCCCACAAGTTCTCGGTATGGTCGATTCTTCATGCGTTCCCTTTCTTCGTCGTTTGTCGGGTTTAGATCCTTCGTGACCTTCGTGTTTGATTCGATTGACGTGATTGACTGTTTTTGCCGATTCCATATCGAATTTTTCCAGTAGATCGTTTACGTATCTTTCTTGAGACAGTTTCATGCAACAGGTTACGTCCTCTCTTTCTACGTGAATTTCCAAAATATCCGTTATTGGACCTAGGTCCTTCATCTCGAATTCCGACATTAATTTTCGTTGTACGTTTCGAATTTCGTTTAGTTTCTTTGAGGCAAGTATGATGTCGTCCACATATAGTGCCATTATGACTGTTCGCATGCGAGCGATCGAGAAATTTTGCTGCGGGAGAGCTCGGCAAGATTGCGGCTCGCAGAAATCTTGCTCGAATGCAAGAGAATGCCGTTGCGGGCGTGCACGGAAAGCGTGATAGTGGAGAAGTTTTAAGAGACACAGTAGTTCGGCTTTTACAAAATCTTCACCGACTTTTAATTTTGTACTAACATGAATAACGACAGAGCACGCGCACATGGTAAGACGGTTTTCTGAAGACTGCGCACCGAACCGCGGCGCGGTGGTCTCGCATACGCCTATAATAAGTTTATCCTTCTAGTCTCCAATTTATCTTCTTGGAAATAATAGCCAAACTGAGTTTCACTGGAAACACAAGTTTAAAATTTTATTCGCTATTTACAACAGTTATTTACATTATTATAATAAATGATAGCAGCTACATGTGATTATTTAGTGAAAAGCGATTACCATTGAAAATTATCTTTAAATCGTTTTCTGTCATTTCCGGAAAATCAAAAATATCTGTCCCGTCGCAAAGAACTGTCGTCCTAAACGTGAATCGTTTTCTCACAATATTAATAAACGATAGGTCTTATAGAGAGTCCTTGTTCGTCTATTTCTCATTATAAACATTCGTGACTTGGAGACCGGTTCAAGGATTAAGCTTGCTTTCCTCCGTAGTTATCTAAATGTAACTAAATAGCAACTTCAAACATCTTATAACGTCGAAGATGTTTACCATCGGACCGACCTAGATGTATACATTCACAAGGCATGGGTCTGAAGAACCTCCGCGTTCTTTAAGTACGGTCAAAGGATGTATATCCTACGGTCAATAAGTACGGTAACACCATAAATTCGATGCTTTACGACACAGTTCAAGGGTCTACGACAAGAGACTTTCGACAGTCTCTTGTTACCGAAACGCTTCGTTTTCCCCAAATCAAACATCGCCCCACTCTTCCTTCCAACCAGGCGTCCTGTAGAGCCTATGGAAGGGGTGTGAACAATTAAGGGCATTCTGATTTGAAAATGCAAGTTTCCATAGACCAATCCGGACAGCTTCCCCCCTCATTACAACAAACGATACATACCTCTCCTTTACCTAAGGCCAACCTCTCATCCACGAGGAGCCTAAGACCTCGAGTTGATTCTGAAAGTCGAGTTCACGAGCAGTTCTATACGGTCTTACGAACTAGCAACACTAATCAGGTCTCATCCGAACGTAACATTCTCGCGTTGAGTCTGGAAGTCGAGTTTGCGAACAGTTCTAGACGACAATACGAACCAGCAACACTAATCAGGTCTCAACCGAACGTGACATTCTCGCGTTGAGTCTGGAAGTCGAGTTTGCGTGCAAGTGACACTAATCAGTCAATCCAACCGGGCGTCCAATCGCCTTGCAATCATATCGGCAAGGCGAACATAATACAGATCGACCACAGATCTGCGCGCATCTAAGGCAAGACTTGTCGGAATAGCCTTACTGACGAGTAAGGCTATTCCGTGGAAGATATGTTTCCACTTGTGCTAAACTATTTATTACTTTATCTTCCCTCAATATCGTGTCAGTTATGTCATCGAAAAGTGTGACATCAGAATTTAGTCTTTTGCCGAACTTATTATTTGGGAAGCATAAAATATGATTTGACTGTAGGAAGAAGTTTGTTGTCGAGCTGTTTTTGTAAAAGCAGGTATTTTTCCCTAATATGCCATGTATAGCCTAGACAAACCCCACCAACTTTACGAGATGAATTGAATTCCTCAGTAGTTAGTTAAGAACGATTGCCTTTTAGTGTAGGTATGAAAACATAAAAACCACACTCTTCTAAGTGTGATTTAACTTCACGAAAACCGCGATCTACAATACAAACGTCTCCCCGTTTCATAATAGCCATTGGGATCTCGAAGAGCGATCTGTATGATTTCAGCATCATTCTGGTTGGCATAAAAAGGTTCGAAGATGTCAATGATATATCCATTTATCGTGTAAACGGTACAAGGATTACATAAAGATACTTCTTTTCAACCCGAATATGATTTTCGCTGGTATGCACTGTTCGAACTCTTTTGATGGCGAATGTGTTCCATCAAAAATCAGTGCCAATTGATTGTCAATATTATACAATTTTTTAGCGACATTAGAAGTTTCATGTTCAATGATATGCTCACGGGAAAACATCCTAACACCAGAATGGAGAGGAAGAATATCCTTTAAAAAACAATTCATGACTGTATGAGAAAAATCAGAAACTTGGTCGCGCTCAAGTCGATGCATTTATTCTACGTAAAAAAATGTTAAGTAGATAAGTAATACAGCCCGTAAACGACTAAAGACCGAAAGTACTCCAAAAATATTTTTCTGAAAAATTATTAAAAAATAGTTTCAACATAGGTAAAAAATGTTTTTACAATAGCGTAACAACAATCATAGGGTTAGAAATCGAAAAAACATCTGATTAACGAAAAAAAAAAATTGGCCCGCGGCGGGATTCGAACCTGCTCAAAAAAGTCTTCAGCGGTTCCGCAGTCGGAGACCATAGTTTTTTTTTTTAATAAACATGTTTATTGCAAAACTTAGTACAATTAGTTGGTTTGGTAACAACAAACATAGAAAAAATACCAGACGGCTATTGCGGATTTATATCTATTTGTACACTAGGTTGCGCAACTTATAGATAATCATTTTTGGTTTATTTAAAACTTATAATATTAATAACGCTTAAAATATAATCAGAGTGCTATTAATTACTCTGAACAGTCTTTGCTTATTCGGAATTAGGGGAAAAGTAATATAAACAAAAAAAACCCCATCAACAGTCTTTGGTAAATAATTCTTATAACTAACTTAATAATAAAAAAAGAAAAAGAGAGGAAAAGAAGAAAAAGGATAGAAGGAGAGATTTATATATACAACTATATACATAATAAATTTAAATTCCATATATGTGGATGTGATCGTTAATAATTGCACACAGTTCATTCGAAGCACTTAACACTATGGCGTCCGGCTACACCACAGTGGTGTGCGTCGCAAACTATTGCTCGGCGGCCGGTAACACCACAGTGGTGACTTTAGCAAAGTATTGCCTGACGGCCGGCGACACCACAGTGGTGACCTTCGCCTGCCGGCAGGTGGCGCTGTAATGAAAATTACAGAAACCCTCACCCTCACCCTCATAAATTTAAAAATTCAATGTACTATAAAAATTTCGTTTTAAATAATTTTTACTAAATAACTCGGAGTTCAATTTACTATAAAAATTTCTTTTTAAATAATTTTTACTAAATAACTCGGAGTTCAATTTACTATAAAAATTTCTTTTTAAATAATTTTTACTAAATAACTCGGAGTTCAATTTACTATAAAAATTTCTTTTTAAATAATTTTTACTAAATAATTCATTAAAATTCAATTTACTATAAAAATTTCTTTTTAAATTCACCCTCATAAATTTAAAAATTCAATTTACTATAAAAATTTCTTTTTAAATTCATCCTCATAAATTTAAAAATTCAATTTACTATAAAAATTTCTAGGTACAGTATTTTTACCATAAAGCTGTACAGCTGTGGAATAAGTTACATACGTCAGCGAGTGTTTTTTTTTTTGAGTATTTGTACACATTTATCATGGCAGACGAACGAGAAGATACTGTTATTTACGAAGAATGCGCGGACGACTTGTCCGACGTTCCAATCGACATTGCGGAAAAAAAAAATTTACAAAAAAAAAATTTAAAAAAAAATTAAAAAAAAAAATTAAATTAAAAAAAAAATTAAATAAAAAAAAAATAAAAAATAAAAAATTAAAAAAAAAATTAAATTAAAAAAAAAATTTTTAATTTATTTACATATGTACATTTTCATAAAAATAGGTGAGACGGATTGAAAACTCGTGACCACTACCAATGAGATTAGAAAAACTTAAAAATCATCTCCCAATAACCTCAAAACCAGCCGGCGCCGAGCGAAGTAACAGAGGTAGTGGTGCCGGCGCGAAACGAACAAATCTTTACGAAACGTTCGGACGCCAAAGTGTTAACATTAATGTGTTCTTAAAGAACTTATTCTACGTTCCCTGAGGTCAGCTATATGGCTATCGTTGATTGATAGCCACCAATATTTTTTAAAGTTGAGTCTATGAAAGTCCATAATATCGATATCAGGTAAAGCAAGTGAAAACTGAAAGTTATTATTATTTATATTAAAGTCAGAATAATGGAACGCAATTCTCTTATTCGCTTTATTTCTTCTCCAATGGTAAATGAGATTCATGTTATACGCATTTTGTATTAAACCTAATTTATCACAGTGGATAAAAGCCTGGGGCGATAGGTATCCATTGGTGATTTGTCGTTGTGAGACAATGGGATCATATATTGAAAGAGTCTGCAGAATACTATTCTTAATCAACGGAAGTTTGCTAAAATAATCTCTAGTAAGTTTTATTACAAATGAATCTATCCTCGGAATACCAGCTTTATTGTATACATTTTTATTATTAACGAAATGTTGCCAATCAGATTGTTGAGATCTGTACATTCGTATGCAGGCTCTAAGGCATTTTCTCTCAAACATTCTTATTTTTTCCATTACTGTGTGGTTACAGTTCCACCATATGGGTGCAGCGTACGTTAATATGGGTCTGACTAGTAGCATGTAAAGTATAACTTTAGTTTTATTGGATAGGTATTTATTATGGAAAATTCTACAATTAGCTTGAAACGCTATTCTGGCTTTATCAATTTGTATGTCAATATGCTTATTACCTCGGAGCAAATAATCTATATGGATACCGAAATACTTAACTATTTTTTTGTGAGGAATGTTTTCTTTATTATTTGTACCTGGGATTGTAGTGCAAATTTGAAATTCTTTACTACCCACTTTAACTGTTGATGATAGATCATCCAGAGGTTTCCTGAACAAAATGGTTTCGCATTTACTGGGATTCAATCTTAAATTCCACGCCATGTAATATTGGTTTATTTTCTCCACCATCTCTTCAAGATTGTCTCGTACCGTTTTGACTTTTTTATCATATGTATATACAATTAGGTCGTCTGCAAAAGCTAAAGCAGATGGTTTCCCATTATTGTTAAGATTAAAGAGCCTGGGCGGATCACTCAAGAGTATATTAAATAGTATAGGTGAATTGACCGTTCCCTGTTGCAGTCCTTCCGTAATTCTAAATACTTCGGTTGAAAGGTTTTCACCATCCCAAGTGAGGAAAGTCTTGTTATCAATCATATCCCATATTTGGTAAATAAGCCAGTTAGGAAACTGTTTCTTGTTCAATTTATAAAGAAGGCCGTTCAACCATACTGAGTCGAACGCCTTCTCAATATCCAGAAGGGCTGCTCCTACAATTTGGCTTTTTGCCACTTGTGTGTTGAGATCTGACATTAGTTTGTGGATTGCATGAGTTGTCGAGTGTTGGTGTTTAAAACCAAATTGATGATCTGGTATGATTTTATTAATATTGCAAAATTCATTTATATTGGAGTTAATAACTGATTCGTAAACTTTGCTTAGGCTGGGTGTTAGACTGATAGGACGGTAGCTAGAAGGGTCGCTAGGATTCTTACTTTTTTTTAATATAGGGAGGACTTTAGCCTTCTTCCAAATTATGGGGAAGTAGTGGTGATTAAGTGAGTTATTGAACAGTATGGTTAGATCCAATTTCATAACTCCCGGCAGATGCTTTAATACTATGGGAGGGATATTGTCGAGGCCACTCAACGTTTTGTTTGGAAGGCTCTTTAAAATACGATCAATCGACCAAAGATTACAAAAAAGCTGCGGTTGAGTATCTATCGGCTTAGGACTGCTAGCTTTATTTTCTCTATTGAATTGTGTGATAGTATTAGCCGTTTCTCTAGAATTCTTAAATCTATTTTTAATGTCTTCAGCTGTGGCATCTACTACTTGCTTGAAAGGTGTGTTAACGTTGAGGTGTCGAGGTGAATTGATTGTTTCATAGAAAAAAAGCTCCAATTATGTTTAGCTTATCTTTCGGAGCTGTAAAAATGTAACTATTTGCAGTTTTATGGTCTTTAGTAAGGTCACACTTGCTTCTTACCAGGGTGTCTGAATCATTTAGCTTAACATGAAGGTTTTCTATCTGAGAGATCTGCTTGGGCCGGAAAATAGCATTAATTTTAGGAAAAAAATCTTCATGATTTCTGTAGTCTATTTTTTTAATTTTATTGGTCCAGTATTTATCAGTAGAGATTTTAAGTTCTAATTGAATAGCTCTAGAGGTGTCTTTAAGGGCTTCTTTAGCAATTACTGAAATAGTTCTAGACAAGTGCGGATCTGTTATATGGAGGTCGTGCAACAGAGAAACGAGATAGCTTTTTATCTTCAAAAGTTTACGAATGTTATGGTTTAAATATCTATGAATGTTATTGCCAGGTTTGATTTTAGGAACAGAGCTATTTATTGTATTTAGGATAGCGCTATTGATGTATTCCAAATTTCTGTTAATTTCGGGTATTGTTAAATTCCTATCATTTGGAATATTATTGTTATAATTTTTATAACTTTTGGCTAGATTTTTAGTGAATTTACGCCAGTTGGTGGCTTTAAAATTAAATCGGTACTGTAATGGAACCGGGTTCCAGAGCGGTGTGTTATCATTTGAAAGTACAAATGTGACTGAAATTGCGGCATGATCACTGTCGTATGGAAGAGTTTTTGCTTTTCCATTTAAAGCTTTATCTAATTTAAGCCTTGCGTCTGCTAGACATATATCAAGGAATGAATTATTTGGCTTAAAGGTGGGCTCTGAGGGGGTAATTATATTTAATTTAAATGTAATTCCGTAGGTATCTTCCCATTGCCTCATGTATCTACCCCGTTGGTTGTCTATCCTATCTCCCCATGCTTTTCTCCTGGCATTAATATCACCAGCTATAATATAATAGTTACTTTCACCGTGTAAGTTTAACTTATTAAATAAGTTATATAGTTCGCAAGAGAAGACTTTCCTATTGTCAAACTTAGCATAGACACTTACTAAAAATAGGTTCCTATTATTATTTAATGCTATCTTAATTATAGTATATTCTAGAATCTCATTTACCGTAGACGTTGGAAAATCAATCCTCTCATACGGAATATCCCTCTTGATGATAACCGCAGTACCTCCTCCTTGTGTTGCATTGGGTCGATCAGTTCTTATAATATGGTAGTTCATAAAGGAGATCTTGTATTTGGCACTAAGTTTGGTCTCGGATAGTAGAAGTACATCGTGATTGTGCTCTTGTAGAAATTGCAGAAGTTCTACTCTTCTGGCATTGGATATAATAGAGTTGACATTGATAGCCGCAACTTTAATTTGAATACCCTGGTTTGTGGTATAATCCATTTCAACTGGTGAAGAGTGTGTTTAAAATGTATTCAATTTTGCTGGTATTGGTCGCTATCTGAGCAGCAAGTGTCTGGAGTTGATTGGAAAAAAGTGAGGCTATTTCCTGCTTAAAATCTTGAATCCATCTTGGAGGCTGAGATGATTGTTGATAGTTGCCTAAATGGGGCTCGCTCCCAGTTGTTGTAGAATTATAATGATGGTCAGTACTCTTCTCAGCCGGCATGGTGTGTCTGGAGGAGGATTCTGCCTGGGTTCCTGAAGTTGCTTGGGCATAAGAGATATTCTTTCTAACCGAACTAGCTATATTCCTCACTTTATTTATGGTATTACGGTTCAGGTTGGCACTGTGTACTTTTTTTTGATCCATTGCGAACTTAATAAACTGGCAACCCTTGTAAGAGGCTGGGTGACCTGACTGGTTGCAATTAGCGCATTTTAGTGCTGCTCTGTTATCCAGAGCCGTGATGGGGAATTTCCCTGGTTCATGCGATTGTGCGCATTTCACGCATCTATAATTTAGCGAGCAGTTTCTGCTTGCACATGACCCAATCTTTGACAATTTTTACATTGAAAGATAGCCTATCTCTTTAAATGTTCCCACCTAACTCTTTGGTAGGCCAGAGTTTTGACTTTGAATAATTCAGCCGTTTTACTCTCTGCCGCAACTTGAATAAGGTAATGAAATTTTTCCAGGTCTGTCTTGTTGTAATTAAATTTGTTTACTTTGATAATTCTTAGATTTGGAATCTTAAGCTCATCTATCTCGCTTTTTATTTTTTCTGTGCTGAAGTTGCCCTTGACTCCTTTTAATATTATGGATTTAGGTTTTGTATGTTTTGGGGTAAACGTATAATGCTGAATTTTATTTGCCCTCAGATTGTTGACTATTTCTTGGTGGTGTTCTAGCTGGTTGATATATATTGTGTGATTCACTTTATTCACTCCCTTAATTGCAAATGCTGTTTTAGGAATTTGCATGGATTTCAAAATGTTTATGATGGTCTGGATGTTTGTGTTTACTGTGTATATTGGTGGAGGTTTTAGAGTTTTTTTACTATTGCCCGTATTTCTTGAGGCTGTTGCGATTTCCTCGAGTTCCATCTCGTCTTCATTGGAAAGAATGTTGAAGGTATTATGGCTGGTGCCAGGATCTTCTGCCGATGTCTCATCAATTTTATTGCTAACCTTACTTGTCTTCATTGATTCTCATTTATCTGAATGTTTTGCGATGCTTCCGCAAGGGGCGCTAATGCTTGGTTTTTCCGTGCTGATTTTAGGTTATGGGTAACCTTACTTTTGCTATTCGCATTATTCTCCTTGAGAAATTGCTTATATAGCAGGTCTAACTGCAGGGAGTGAAGCTTAGGCGTTTTCGAATCCTTCGGTATTCTTTGAGAAGTCGTAGTCTCTTTTTCCTTGTCAGAGGAATCTGGCGATATGCTCCGCTTCGCCTCATGTGCCCTCGTCGAATCCATCTTACCCTCTTTTAATTAATAAAAGCAATATAAAACCCACCAAGTACATGGTAGACTACTACCCACAACACTAAGCACCGTAGTATTTAATAACTATTGCACTAATTAGTATTGCGTTCACTAGCATTAACTTGCTCTCTAGAATATTGTCCGCGTTGTCGGTCCTACGTCCTTCCTCGATCACCAGTCGGAGACCATATACGGAGACCATAGCCACTGAACCAACCGGCGCTGTTGAAAATACCTTCGAAATATTCGAATATACCCTGCATAGTATAATTGTTGTTTTTGTACTACGCAATTTTTAAAGCCTGGACGATGTTTCTCTGAACTTAGGAATGTTTAATATTACATAATATATTTTTACGAAAATTATAACTTACTTTTTCACGGAAAAAACGCCGAAAAAAGCGGTTTTTCTTTTTTCCTACTATGACGCACCACACGCAGGTGTTTGAAAAAAATTGAGCATAATACTTAGGACAATACCTAATTGCTAAATTAATTCTGTTCTTGTGTCTCTGAGCTTTCCATATGAAATCTTTTTTTTTCTATTTTTTTCGTGTTTTTCGATGTTTACAACCAGAGTTTGCAACGGAAAAATCTGAAAACGGCTCAAAGTATGTGGTTTGGTATCCGAAATGTGTCAGATTTTTTTCAGAATTTTAAATTGTCATTAAATGGGAAAAATGGGCCAAAAACTGAATTTTCGTTTTTCCTCAATAACTACCCTTACAGATGAGCTATCGGGCTAAAACTTGGCTGAAAAGTATCTTTTTTTTTGTCTATCGAATGGCGCAAATTAGAATAAAATACCTTCCAGGGCAGATTTGACCCCCAAAACCGGCTATAGCCTTTTGAAATAATGCACGTTACACGTGAAAAATTTAAGAGACAATATTTCTGACATTCTGATGAATTTGTTCGTCCGAATAAACTTGCATATGTATCGATAATATCATTAAAATATCCTTACAAAGTTACATCCACCTAGAAGGTATGAAAATATGGTCAATATAACTTATTAATTAACTATAATTAACCTGACGGAAATTGTGCAACGCCTAATGACTGCGTCATATTCTGATGTAAGTCTCGTAGGACGCTGCACAAAGATCCCTTGTTCAAGAATCTTTTCCGAAATCTGTGTTCGAATCTGAACCGGTGTCGCCTTTCCGCTGCGAGTTGGTCTGCGATGCGTCAATTTCAATTGTCATTAAGTGGAGTACGACTGGTCTGTTTCCCCGTTTGAAAACCCGTAATGAATTCTTAAGGCCAAGCATGCCAATAAATAACTGAAAAGGACGGTGTCCCACTCGATCGTAGCACAGACCCTGACACGATGTCTAGACAATTATAGACAAATATAATATACAATACATAATATGTATCGAATGATGTGTGATATGTTTAATATGATGTATACATTAATATAAATTTAAATGTTCCGTGTGATTCGGATCGTTGCCCGCCAACTTAATCTTGGGCAACTATTTCAAAAAAGGGTTGGATTAACCGGATTAAGATGGAAAGGAATCGCGTTTCGTCCCAGACCTGTCGGAGGACCCGTCAGTAAGGCTATTCCGACAAGTCTTGCCTTAGACGCGTCTCGTTTATATATATGTCGGAGGCTGAGAGGAATCTTCCATTATCGGTCCCGTCGAGGTTTGACCGGCGTCGCCCCTTAAGAAAACTACACGCACGATACTATCCGAACGCGATGCCCTCGTAGCGCAATGCGAGACACGTCAACGAGCTCACGGGCCCGACAGAATATTCGCAAGTCTCTGTATTTTTCTTTCTGGAAAGTTCTCGCGAAAAGACGCTTAGCTCTCTACGGGTGTTCTCTCCACCGTCGCCGAAACTATTCTGCGGCCCGTGGTCACGTTCAACAGGGTCCCAGCCCATCTTTTTAAGGGACCCTATTTCGTATCTCTCTTTGCGCCGCGCACAAAGGCAGGTAAACGGGAACTGTTTTATTGCCCCTTCGCAGGGCAATTACTAGGGTACGTCCAAGCTTCGGACTCCAAACTACCCTAAGGTCAATGTATAGACCCGATGGCTAAATTGTTATTTTACAAGTACTTAATCCTATACGGACGCGTGAAGCCGAAAGTTTACGGATGTCTACGCTGCCATCACGCCCCGACATATATATAAGAATATCTCATCTCGTGGTGTACGGAGGAAGAAGCCGGATCTTGTTCTGAGATCTCTTTTTTTTTGTATGATCTGTTTTTGTCCATACGATTCGATTTTGTCCGTATGATTTGTTTTTGTCCGTACGATTGTAAAAAGACTGCTGAATTAATCGATTCACTGATGTGAAGTCAATTACGAGGTCTTTTGATATGTCTCGTGTATGTAATTGTAAAGAGATTACCGAACTAGTCGATTCACTGCTGTGAAGTCGATTACGAGTTCTTTTGGTATATCTCGTGTATGTAATTGTAAAGAGATTACCGAACTAGTCGATTCACTGCTGTGAAGTCGATTGCGAGTTCTTTGTTATGTCTAATGAGGCTTCTCTATGTATTGAGAGGGCAATCCCCATGAAAGAGGAAATACACTGATAGGTTCTGCCGAATGTTGCATTACCCAATCAATGCATTTGTGAATGATTATCACCCTGTTTGGGTGAACTTTCTTAAGGACTTAATCTATGACGTCTCGTAACCATAGAAGTGAAAACCAACGAAAGGCAGGCTGTGGACCTGAATGGTTGCCATATGATGCACCGTGCCTAAGCGTTGAAGGTGATCGCTTAGTCACGAGAGCATCACAAATAATCATCCGAAAGAAAGCCCTACTTGAACTGTTCCTTGCGACGGAACATGCTCCCCCCGTTGATAGATTCAATCGATCAATTACGAATCTGAGCCTTTGGTCCATTTGTGACGTATATTGAGATGGTGGATGTACTCCTTATGCCATCTTGTCCAAAAGTCTTGCTTGACCTTTTGGATATGTTGCCAAATGGACAGGCGGTTTGCTGGTGTTTCGCTGAAATCAGTCTCGGCAATACACGTTAAAGAACCACCAATCAGGAAATGGCCAGGTGTGAGAACGGAGAGATCGTTTGGATCGGGTGAAAGTGGAGTGAGAGGACGGGAGTTCAATATACCTTCGACTTCGACAACAAAGGTGTTGAACTGTTCGTAAGTAAACAATTCTTCGCCTACGACTCGCTTCGAATGGTGTTTGAATGCCTTTACGGCCGCCTCCCATAGTCCGCCGAAATGTGGAGATAGTGCTGGCATGAAGTGCCATGTAATTTCCTTGCCTGCGAGGAATTTTTGTAAGGTTGGATCTTTTGGTAGCGTCCGATAAATTTCTCTTAGCTCGTTGTCGGCGCCGACGAAGTTTGTCCCGTTGTCTGAATAGACATTTTGGCAAAGCCCCCTGCGCGCAATAAACCGTTTGAGGGCCGCGATGAATGCCTCTGTGGTTAGGTCACTGACTACCTCCAGATGTACCGCCTTCGTTGCAAAACAGGTAAATACTGCAACGTATACCTTTATTCGGGCTCGATTACGGTGACGCCGCTCCTTTATGTAAAAGGGACCGCAGTAGTCAAAACGCCCGAATTTTGAAAAGGTCGATCTTTGGTGACGCGGGCCGCAGGTAGTTTTCCCATAATATAATCGACTGTTGGTGGGTTGACCCGAAAACATTTTACGCATTGCCGTACAATTTTCGTGGTTGTGTTTTTTCCGTCTATTGGCCTGTAGGTCTGCCGTACATTGTACAATGTTGTCGTGATGCCTGAATGATGGTTTTTCACGTGTGCCTCGCGGATGATTAAATCGGTAACGTGATGTCCTTTTGGTAGGAGGATTGGATGCTTTTGCGAAAATGGTAGTGTGGAATTTTGAAGGCGGCCTCCCACGCGTATGATTCCCTTGTCGTCGAGGAATGGGTGGAGTGATCGTAGTTTACTTTTTACGTGTAATTCTTTGGATTTCAAGCCTTGGATGTCTTTTGTGAATGAAACGGCTTGTACGTAACGAATGATTCGGGTGTTGGCTTCTTGAAGGTCCTCGGCGGTCAAGGGCCCTGTGCTGCGATGGGTTGGCAGAAAACGTAGACAATAGGCTATAATTCGTCGGAGTTTTTGGATGCATGAATATCGTGTCAGTAATTCGTTGTTTTCTACGATTGAAGTAGCGAGGCAGATCATCTATTTCATTTCTGGGAGTTCGTTTGATAGGGTGAACTTTGATTCGGGCCACATGGACTGAGGTTTCGCGAGCCATTCTGGTCCGTGTCGCCAGAGCGTGTTATCAAGAAATTGTGTGGGTGTAATTCCTCTGGAGAGTGGATCGGCTGGATTGTCGGCTGATTTGACGTGACGCCACGATGACGCCTTGGTTTTGCCTTGAATGTCGGCTACGCGATTCGCTACAAATGTTTTTAAGGTGGACGGTTGTTTATCTAGCCAATTTAGTACGATTGTGGAGTCGGTCCAGAAAATAACTTTGTCAATTTTCTGTGTGATGGCCTTTCGAACGTTATGGTATAGTGAGGCTAGAAGCGTGGCACTGCATAATTCTAAACGTGCGAGTGTGACGGTTTTCAAAGGTGCAACACGAGATTTCGCACAGAGCAAATGTGTTTTGACATGCCCACGTTTGTCTGTTGTTCTCGTGTACAGACATGCACCGTACGCTCGTTCGCTGGCGTCGCAGAAGCCGTGAAGCTCGATGTTTCTTGCGTTTTTAATTGCTGCGTGTCGACTGAATTCTACGTAGTTCAACTTTTGTAGCTCCCTTTCGTATTTGATCCATTCCGTGTGAATGTTGGCCGGTAGAGATTCGTCCCAATCGATTTTTAATTGCCAAAGCTGTTTCATAAGAATTTTGGCGGTCATTGTCACGGGTCCAAGCAATCCTAATGGATCAAAAATTTTGGCGATGGTTGAAAGAATGTTTCGTTTGCTGACTTTACTGATTGAGGCGGGTTGTACGATGTATGTCGTGTTTTGCGTCCCATGATATCCCTAACGTTTTCATTTCGGTTGCATCGCCCAGAATCTTTGGATGAATGAGATTTTCGGGCAAACCTGTGAAAAGTTTGGGTTCATTGGAGGCCCATTGTCGGATGAGAGGAGACCTCCCTTTTTTAACAAGTTGATGATCTGTCGCTGTATGATGCTTGCTTCCTCGATCGTATCAGCACCGGTGAGCAGGTCGTCAACGTACAGATCACGTTTGAGAATAGTGGCTGCGTGCGGTGAGGTTTCTTGTTCATCATTTTCCAGTTGATGCAGGCATCTTGTAGCCAGATATGGGGCGGATGACAGTCCGAATGTAACCATGTTTAGCTCGAAAATGTAGCTATTTTACCGTGATTGTCTCGCCATAAGATGCGTTGATACGCGCGATCCTCCGGTCGGACGAGGAATTGTCGATACATCTTTTCTATATCGGCGGTTATGACAACTGTATACATGCGGAATCGTAGTAATAGCGAGAATAGATCGTCCTGAATGGTCGGACCGGTCATTAAGGTGTCGTTCAAAGAGACACCGCTAGATGATTTTGCGGAGCCATCGAAGACCACGCGAACCTTTGTGGTTGTGCTCGATGGTTTTACAACGGCATGGTGTGGCAGGTAGAATCCGGGAGTGTCGAAGGTATCTACCTGTGTCATGTGACCGAGCTTGAGATATTCCTCAATGACCTCAGAGCGTATTGTGTTTTTAAATCCTTATTACGGGCTAATTTTCGTTCGAGTGAAAGAAATCGGTTTAAGGCGCGCGACCGAGATTCTCCTAACTGATTTCTTTTTGTGTTAAACGGCAATGCGACCATGTATCGTCCGGATGCGTCACGTTTGATATTGGATATGAAATGATTTTCACATTCTTTATCTTCGAATGTAGGATACTGAATGTTGGGTCCCTCTTCGATTTCCCAAAATTTTTGTAGTTCGAACTGTATATTTGTTGCAAACGTTTTGCGTGTGATTCTTGTAGCTGTGGTCGGGACGCTACCTCCAATGATCCATCCTAGCTGTGTCTTTTGTAGAATGAGATCTGTTTTGGTTTTTTTTTTATAGATTGTATTGGCCTACGCTAAGGCATGACAGTGCTGGTCCGGTCCCGAGCAACATATCGACATGTTCCGGACGGTGAAAATTCGGATCGGCTAATTTTACATTTGCCGGAATGCCTAGCGTCGAAAAATGTTAACGTCCGTTCGTAATTTGAGAATCGTGATTTTATTGTCGTGGTAACAAGTTTGTTTGTAACGGTGTTCAACTGATTTAGTGCTTCGATTGTCGCGGTTTGCTGTTTCGTGGGTAGTCGTAATTTTTTGGCTAGTGCGTCTGTCATGAGATTGGCGTTTGAACATGTGTCGATTAGTGTTCGGCATAAAATCGGTTGTCGATCGCGATCCAATACATAAATAGTTGCTGCGGTCAGAAGACCGTTCGTCTGTCTATTTGAAAAGAATATTTTATTGTGTAACGTCCGACTGTTCGCGGTCGTTCGTGCTGGTCATGCATCCCGGTTGGAATTTGGCGCTTCCAATTTTTTATGGAGCATAGTGTTATGTCTTTGGTTGCAAGCGCGACATTGACCTGCTTTACATGCTTCGATCTGGTGATACGGTTCTAAGCAATTTTCGCATAATTTGGCTGTGCGGACGGCTGTCCATCTTTCGTCGACTGAAAATTTTGCGAATTTAGGACACCTGTATACCTTGTGCCCTACTGAATTGCAGATTTTTCAAGTTTGTGATCGGGTGGTCGTTATGAATGTTCTTTTCTTCGACGGTCGTGAAACGAATTTCTATTCGAGGGTATTACGAATTCCCAGGCTCGTTTTGATTCTCGCGACCGGCGATTCGCGGTAGACATTTGGGCTTCTGGCGCCGCGTGTTTCGGTTGTCTCGGATTTGTTAAAATTGTGTGTAATTTGCCTTGATGCGATGCATATCTAAGATGCTTAAAAATATCGGCAGCGTTAGGCATACGTGTGTCCGTTAAAGTTTGCTCCCATGCCTTACGTGTATCAGAACCCATACGATCGATCGCGATGCTTGTAATTAGATCGTTCGCGATGTCTTCCTATGACCGTCCGAGGTATTTTAATGATCGGATCTGCGATTGCATGTTGTTGATGAGATCGTTGATGGAATCCGACGAATCGTCCGGCATAGCAGGTGCATTTAATAATAGTGAAGTGTGAAGCAAGATGAATGCTCGATGGTTGTCGTATGTCTCTACGAGCTGATCCCACGTGGCCTTGTAATTTTCTTCACTAATTGTAAAAGATTCAATCACGGATTCGGCCTTTCCGGAAACTGATAACCGGAGGTAATTGAAACGTTGTACATCGGTGAGACCGGTGTGTGAATGAATTAGGCTCAAGAAGGCATCTTTAAAAGTTAACCATTTTTCGAGGCGGCCATCGAAACATGGGAGGTTAATCTTCGGTAGATGTACTCCGATGCCGTTGGTGGGTGTAGACGGCGCCGGTTCTCATAGTTTGATTTGGTGTCGATGAAAAACCTTCCAATAATTGTATCGCGTTCGCTAGTGCGTCGTCGTACGCGGTGGTTACCATTTTGCGTTCGATTTCGGTTTGGTCGAAGTCCTCATGCTGGCCTAATTCGTCTTGCGCGTCGTTGAAGGCGTCGAATTGCTTTCTCAGCCGATCTATTCGTTCGCGTAATGTCGTGCGTGCGGTCGCGGAATCTTGATATTCTGACAACTCGTTAGTAAAGTTTGTCAAATTAGAATTAAAAACGCGTTGTTTGTGTTTAAGGGCGTGAATGCGTTGATTCGTTTTGGTCGCGTTAGCCATTTTCGCTGTCTCACTGAGAATTGCCAATTGATATCCCTGATCGGTAAATTCAGATAACGTGCCTACCTTGAGCTGATGTAATTGGATGACTGTCTCGTCAGCTGCTGTTTCCCTGGCTGGTCAGCAATGATGGTTGATCGTGGTTAAGGCTGAGCGATTCCTTTAATCCGTTTATCCACACTGGTGTCTTTGCACTCACTGCACTATCACTAGGCCACCGTATCCGGCTCGAAGGACCAAAAATGTTCCGTGTGATTCGGATCGTTGCCCGCCAACTTAATCTTGGGCAACTATTTCAAGAAAGGGTTGGATTAACCGGATTAAGATGGAAAGGAATCGCGTTTCGTCCCGGACCTGTCGGAGGACTCGTCAGTAAGGCTATTCCGACAAGTCTTGCCTATATATATATAAGAATATCTCGTCTCGTGGTGTACGGAGGAAGAAGCCGGTATCACGTCGGATCTTGTTCTGAGATCTCTTTTTTTTTGTATGATCTATTTTTGTCCATACGATTCGATTTTGTCCGTATGATTTGTTTTTGTCCGTACGATTGTAAAAAGACTGCTGAATTAATCGATTCACTGATGTGAAGTCAATTACGAGGTCTTTTGATATGTCTCGTGTATGTAATTGTAAAGTGTTTGAGATTCTAGTCGTGTGGTAGCTGCGATAGCAGAGGATAAAAAGGGAGTGGACTATATGTGTTGGAGAGGCGAAAGCAAGGCGGTAGAAAAGACGAGTGGACTGTATGTTGGTTAATAAATAAGAGGCTATATTTATCAGATGGATATGTACAGAGTGAACAGAGTCATGATGGTGAATGAGACACGGCGAGAATATGATACACAAATCGTGAAGCGCACGATTTGTGCAACGGCGAAGTCAGTCGTGAAGCGCACGAAGCTAACGAACGTCGGATGATGAGAATTGGCGTGAACGAAAATACGTGAGCGTGATCGCGAGGTTGAAGGTAGTCGTTAGACGAGAGCGCGATACGGCTGTCGCGCGATATTTATACTAAGCGGGGCCACCGATTGCGGAAGGAATAAGGAGTGGGGTTTTTGAAAATGACAAAGGATTTGGCAGTGCTGAACGTTAGTCAGCGCACGAGGGCAATGCCCTAACGGCCGCTGCTGCACGGGAAACAAGGACGATAGGTAACGGATTTGGTATTTTGGAATATGGGAAAGGTGACCCACGCGACGGTTTCGGCGCGAGACGTAAACATACGGTTTACGTCTGAATGCGTTCATCCGGTCCCGGCGCCTAGCACGATCAGCTGTGCTATTGTCAACGCCGGGACACGGTCGCACCGAGGCAGTTCTTATATTGATAGGCAAGAACTTTATTGCCCCAATAAAGCGTCGATCGTGGCTAGAAATAATACAGTACGTATTACCGGTGTTCGGATAAGTGCTGCAGCGGTTTGCAACATAAAGAGATTACCGAACTAGTCGATTCACTGCTGTGAAGTCGATTGCGAGTTCTTTTGGTACATCTCGTGTATGTAATTGTAAAGAGATTGCCGAACTAGTCGATTCACTGCTGTGAAGTCGATTGCGAGTTCTTTGTTATGTCTTATGAGGCTTCTCTATGTATTGAGAGGGCTGTTACGAGCTAGGGCTTCGTGCAATGCGAGAGGCCGGCGAGGGGTTTATTACCCCAGGAATATGATTTCAATTTGTCAGTGAGGTACGCGGACGAACCCAATGCGAAACTAGGGAGCCGCTAGGATAGTCGACGTCGAGGACGAACCTGAAGCGAAATCAGGGAGCCTCTAGGTATGGAGTCAAACGCAGACGAACCCGATGCGAAATCGGGGAGTTGCAGGAGGGTGAAACTTCGTGAACGAACCCAATGCGAAATTGGGGAGTCACTGGGAGAGACACGCAGACGAAACCGGGGATCTGCTAGGAGGTTGTGTAAACAAGTATGGGTAAAAAGCACAGACGAACCTGATGCGAAATCAGGGAGCTGCTAGGATACGGACGAACCCAATGCGAAACTGGGGAGCCGTTAGGATGGTATAATAGTCGTGGAGCCACTGGGTTGGAGAAATCTTATTGGATTTGACGGTTATGATTGTTAGTGGGCCTCGTAACTTATATATATTTTAATTGATACAATCCGAGCGGTAGGATTGTATCGTGTGGGAACGTTCAATTACTAGATTAGGATATTAGGCAATAATTAAAGGTTTAAGATTTCACGATTTTACAACAAGACAAATATATTCTGTAATAAGTTCTGTTACAAATGTCTGTGTCGCGAATGAGTTTAAGGATGGTTTACAATTGAATATGTTTACCTATATTGCACGGTTTTGACGCACTGGCAATGCGGGGTCAGAGTTATGTTTGATTCGAAAGGGACTTTAACCCGATCTCACTAGAATTGACTTAGAACGCGTAACGCGACGTGACTCTAACGTAATAGCACGATCGTTGAATCTTGCGAAACCGTTACTGTACGCAACTAAGATCAACCGAACCGTCGTCTGACGTTTCTAAAACTCAAATGAACCGAAGAGGATGAAAACGAGCGGGATTATATACCTGGAGAATGAAAGGGGTGCTCTGTTAATGTTTAATGTCACGTGGGGTCACACAGATGTTTTTTGTCAGTTCTAACGAAACCAGGCCGCGGTTAGATTTTTCGTTAAAAGGGGCTAATGGAAGGTTATCTGGGCTATTTCCAAATAATTAACGGATGTCAGAAGGGAGTGTTATCAAGAGTTTCATAAACAGTCGTACTGTTTTAAAAAGGGGTCT
This sequence comes from Seladonia tumulorum, assembly GCA_913789895.3. Lineage (NCBI taxonomy): Eukaryota > Metazoa > Arthropoda > Insecta > Hymenoptera > Halictidae > Seladonia > Seladonia tumulorum. Next base: position 1,921,913 of record CAJYYF030000015.1, on the reverse strand, counting down.
GTTGGGACGTCTTTCGTTCTGGCAAAAGAGATTAGAGTTTTGTAAACGAAACATCTGGATGAAGACATCTCCATACGTAACAGGGCAATCCCTATGATCATCCCAATAATCCCAATTATCACCCTGTTTGGGTGAACTTTCTTAAGGACTTAATCTATGACGTCTCGTAACCATAGAAGTGAAAACCAACGAAAGGCAGGCTGTGGACCTGAATGGTTGCCACATGCTGCACCGTGCCTAAGCGTTGAAGGTGATCGCTTAGTCACGAGAGCATCACAAATAATCATCCGAAAGAAAGCCCTACTTGAACTGTTCCTTGCGACGGAACATTAAATATAAATAATATAATTTAAATATTACTACATTTACTTTAATTGTGAATTAACTTACTTTAAAAATTAACTTATATAGGGGAAGGAGGGGATTCAATAGTCAGGATTTCGATAAATATCTCCAACTCCTACTAACTATATTTATTCGTTTTTAATATAAAGCTCAGGCGCGTGTGCGGATACCGTGTCAATGGGTGGCCGGTTCGCTAGTAACTAATTACCACGATTCGTTTCTTTCGCAATTAAAACAACTCACCTGGCAACGATAAAAACACACGAGTCTTCTCGGTGTACTTTTGTCACCGAGCTGTTACAATCTTCGCCGCGACGCGTGAGCACACACACACACACATACATACTGAATGCAAACGCTCCCGCCGTCATTCCAAACAATCTTACTACCATTAATTTCCTACACTTATCTTATTTAAATGAAACTGTGGGAAACTTAATTATTCAACATTTTCTGTTATTAACCGCGACCGACTTTGAGTTACTATATTTCCTGAAAGAGAGCATAAACTCTAACTCGTAACTTGCGTCGCGGGTACAGCTACATAACATTGGGCTGCTAGTGATAAAATTGGAAATCTTGTACGATGAATGGTAATGCCTCTTTTGTTACTTTTCTTGTTGGCGAATGTTTCTATTATTTTAAATTTTGTCCTACCTAATTCAAAAATTAAAAGTAAATTTTGAAATTTATGGAATTAATAATAAAAAATTATAATTTTAGAATTTTATCGCTGGTATTCTTGTTGATATTAATATTTTCTTGATTTTTGAATTTAATTCGTTATATGTAGTGCAGAAATTTGTAAATTAAACTTTTCATGTATTGTATTTTTTTTGTAGTGTTAAAGTGTTCCTATCAATCGAGTATTGTATTCGATGTAATGCTTTTTTTTAAATTGTTCTATTTCAATATTCTAATAAATATTTTGAATAATCTTTAATGCGTTGCAAACTTTGCTGCAAATATCTGCAGCGTAGATAGATTAACCTTTTCGAACATTCCATATGATATTGATGCATGCATATTGTGTGGCCAGCACGATTTTAGTTTAGGAGTTTAGGTTTATACTGGGGTCCACTGTAGACGATGACATTTTCAAGAATCTTTCCAATGGCTCTTTGACGAATTTATTGGTTTACATGTTGAGTATTCTCAGACGGTATCACAGCTGACTTTTTTGGGAAAGTTAGCCTGGCTGCAACGCTCTCAATCTCAATAGTACTTGACAAGACGTAGCATAGGCCCACACATAGCGCTAGACGCCCTATAATTTATAGATCCCCCCCCCCCAAAAAAAAGATACAAGGGACTCAGTGTCATCCCCAGATTTTACGTATTTCGCTTGTGGGCGTTGCGTCATTTTAGAAACCGCCCTAAAATGTTAATTATTGGCTAAAACCCCACCATTCTACATTTTGGTGGAGGAAATGTTCACCCCCGCGAGAGAGGTTTCGTTTTTCTTGTGACTTCGTTGGACGATCAGTTGGAAATCAAAGTTGACTTGGGTTCACTCAGTCAGTATTGCTCCAGAGTATTGTAGTCATGTGTGAAAGCGAGGACATGGAAGTCGTGGTCGCAGGATGTAGTGGCATGAATGATAGTGGAGTCGTGGGGACGTGTCAATTTAGTAGACACAAAAGTGATGTGTGGCAATACTTTTTAAAAATTAGTCAAGGAGAGGCACAATGTAATGCTTGTGATAAAAAGTTTAAATTAAAATACGGCAATACAAGTTCATTACTGCGCTATTTAAAATCTGTGCATGGTGTTGAGTCGTGACCCTCAACGGTAATCCCTCGCGGTCCTACGGCAACCGTGCGAACAAAGACGGACCCTTGCCATAATTCGGCGGCATCTGGGGCGCACGCGGGCCGACCCGCGTACCCTTCGAAAATTGTCGCATCTTCGGATGTTTTAGGGGAATATGACCTTTTACAACTTGGGACCCTCGAGTACCGTTTACGACGTGCCCGACCACCCAGTCCCGCGTTCGAACGACGGTCTGGTCAGCGAGGCCAGCGTGACAATGAATGTAAGCCGAAACAGATGCGGGCCACTTGGGCCTGTTTTCGCGTAGTCTCGAAGTCCCGTTAGCTACGAATTAGAATTTTCCACCGGGGCTTGGAGAGGGGGCTCTTACCTCCATGACAAGAGGTGGTCCCAAAAAATATTTCTCCACGTCCCATCAGCCAATGGCATAAGAGTTTTGCATCCCCCTCAAGTTTTATCCCATCAACGGGGGTGGAACGAGTGGGCTTCGAGGCAGCGCACAAAAACAACCGACAGAACCATCTCAACTGTGAACACGCGAACAACTGTTTTTTCTACCACGATATTCCAAATAGCTGCTAAGTCACGCGTTAGTTAGTTTAAATTAATAAATTCCGTTTACCGAACAACGGCGTCTATTTATTTCGACGAGGTCAACTTTCGTTTAATTTCGAAATTGACCAGTTAAGCATCGACCAACCCGTGACGATCTCAACACATGGTAGTGTAACCAATTTGCCCACGACAACGGATACCGCAGCCGGATCTTCTAAAAATAAAATTGAATACCTCGACAAAAATTCAATCAGATCGAAACAAATAACAGAAGGAATTGCACTAATTATTGTATTGGATTTGCAACCGTACTCCATTGTGTATGATATTGGATTTCGGTCTTTTATTAATATTGTGGAGCCGAGATACGAAATTCCTTCACGGACCACGTTTTCACGGAGGATCATACCGAAAAAATATGAAGATTTATTAACAACGATCAGAAACGAAATATCTATAGATATATATTACATTTAATTTTTTAATATTTTTTCGTGATTGTCGTTAAAATTTGAATATATTGTAGTCTTCAGTGATGAATGAACGAATCTTATAGGATTGTCGTTAAAATTTGAATATATTGTAGTCTGCAGTGATGAATGAACGAATCTCATAGGATTTGTCTACATTTTAAAAATTGTTGACTTCACAGACGAGGAAAAACTCCTTTTTAATTAAATAATAAGACTAGAACTAACACGACGATGAAATTGAGTTTTTAGAAACTTATAGTGAACACATAAGAGTATCTACTAAAAATTTTGTCATTTGAAAAAAATATTTTATAATTGACGAAATTTAAATTATTTGAACTGAACACTGCACCGCGATATACAGCCTCAGACGGCTGCACACAATGGGATGAATCGAGAAATTAGGTTGATAGGTCACTATGTCACTAAAGACTGCAATATATTCAAATTTGAACAAAATCCGAATCAGTAGTTTACAAAGTGTCCAATTTTTCGTGGTTGGACCCACGTTTTTTTTCAATACTATATTTTGTTATATTTATATTAGCAATGACAGGCAACACAGTTTTTGCATTCACTACGGACGGCTGGACATCGCGGGGAGTGCAGAGTTTCTTATCATTAACTATTCATTACATCACTCCAGATTTTCAATTCAAACATTATATGTTAAATCTGCATCATGTACCTGAAAAGCATACATTCAAATACATACAAAACAGCATTTTAAAATGCATGCAGGCATGGAGTATAGACATAGATAAACCGGCTTTTTTTACAACCGACAATGGGCGAAATATTGCAAAAGCAATAAATACGTATAAAAATTGGACCAGAATACCATGCTTTGGGCATTGCCTACAATTAGTTATAAAATCGGGAATGAAACATTTTAAGGAATATGAAGAAGTTAGAAAAAAAATGTAGAGCCATCGTAACCTATTTTTCGAAATCTACAACAGCTAGAGAAAAATTTAAGAAACTTCAAAAATTACTAGAACCCACCACAATACCACTTCAATTAATACAAGAGATAGACATTAGATGGAATTCGACATATGCCATGTTTAAAAGGCTAATTTTATTACGTATACCATTGAACATCATACTCTCCGATCATATGCCCGACAATTTAAGCATCCAAGAGTGGAAATTTGTAGATTCTTTAATCAGGATCCTGGAACCAATACATGATGCAGTCATCATGAGCGGGGAAATATATCCCATCATATCACAATATTATCCAATGTATCTTGCATTGATGCATGTATTGCACGAAACAGATACTCCCGACAATATCTTATGTATAGATATCAGTAACAAAGTTCGAAATGCATTAAAGGTGATTTAAATTATTTATTCGAATATTGGAATGAAACAATTAAAAAAAAAACGAATTAAATGAAATACAATATTTCACTTACAGGAACGTTTTGAAGCGATTATAGAAAATGATTCTATATATACTTACGCGATGTTATTGGATCCCCGCTTCAAGGATCAGCTTTTATCACCCGATAAAAGACACGCAACACATGAAAAGTTTAGTTTTCAAATTTCTGCCTTACACAACGAACCTTCTTCAAAGTTAAACTAAATTAAACCAATTAAATGTTGATTAAAAGTTAAATTAAACCAATATTAGATATCTAATTATTTCCTGTTTATTTCTAAAATGAATCCTTGTTGCTCTTTTATTTATTTCCATAGTTTATTTCTATTAATTTCTTTATTAATTTAGTTAAGAGAAGATATTGTTCTTTACTATCTGTCCTGTAATGTGTGCAAATGCATTGTTAAAAATTACATCCTTAACACGTTGACTGCCGGACGGATTTTCCATGATTTGTCCCAGGCGCCAACATGAACTTTTCATTATGCGATGCATATTATGATGAAATATAGTTCCCAGCAAATAATATGAGTTATAAAATCATGTTTGAAGCATTTTTTTTTGGTGGGGGTCACCGGTGCCCTCCACGGCGCTGTAGGCAAGTATTACTTTTTTTTTTTTAAACAATCGTGCTTCGGTTGCTAAGTGATTACTCTCAGTGTTTCGAAAAAAAAAAAAAAATTATTTTGTATGTTCTATATTGCATTAATTTCTTCAAACCATTATAGTAACAATGGTATTGTTGAAAAATTGATCAGTATCCATATTTACTATAATTATGTACTTTTAGTATTGACCACGCCGCCGGTCACCGGTGGCCCCCACGGCGCTGTAGCAAAGTCGAGTGCCGGTCACCGGTGACCCCCACGGCAGTTAACGTGTTAATTTGAAAAATGTGAATTCTTACATTGGAATTCAATGAAGGCATTTTCGAGAAAAACGTCTGAGGCAAAAATTTTAGATTTTTTTGCGTACAATTTGAATATGCAATAAAAAGTACCAGGTTCCATTAAAAAAAAAACGACTTCCGGTTTGAAAATCCTAGTTAAAATTGCAACTATCACCATTCGTTAGAGCGTACTCGACTTAGTTAGAATATTTTTCTAATTTTCAAAAAAATTCACTGTCCACCATTTTAATAGGGGTAGACGGATGGTCTAGGACACTGTATATTATAACAAGTAAGTTATATCACAGTCAATAAAAACAGCACAAAATGTAAAAAATTGTCATAATTTATCTTATTTTCATACCTTCTAGGTGTATATAACTTTGTAAGGATATTTTAATGATATTATCGATACATATACAAGTTTATTCGGAGGAACAAATTTGTCAGAATGCCAGAAATGTTGTCTTTTAAATTTTTCACGCGTACCGTGAATTATTTCAAAATTTGATGCAAATACAGATTAATTAAGTTATGAAAGAAGTATCATTATTACCATTATGTATTTCATAAGAACGCAGAGTTGAGTCTCAGGTATCGCGATAACTTGCTCGCTCGAACTTGTCCGATTCTTGCCGAACCCGCCCGACGAAGTCGAGCAAGCAGCCCGAAAATCTCGGGTAGCCCGAAGCTCTCGGGTAGCCCGAAACGTTTGGGCCGCCCGAAACGTTTGGGCCGCCCGAAACGCTCGGGCCGCCCAATGCGTCACGAAGTATCGGGCGCCCGAATCGATCCCGCCCGACTTTCTGCCACCCGACCCAAACCCGAATATCGGGCGGCCCGCACATACCTACGGTCTACTGATTACGAATCTCGTTCCCACATTTCGGCTTCTAAGGCATAGTCTTGTGCTTCTGACATGTTACTCGGTTTATTCGGATATACTAATACGGCGAGTTCACGACGCAAATTTCTAACGTATGCTCGGACAACTTCTTTATCCAGAATACTAAACGCAACTTGTATCGTAGTTGGTCACGTATGCTCGTTTCGTGTCGCGTATCTGTATTCGTTCAACTGTTGTCTAAACCGAAGAGTGTAATTCACCACGCTTTCTGTCCTTCCTTGAATTACATTACATAATTTATCTCTCGCGGCGTCCGCTGAAATGGTTGGGAACACGTATGTTCGTAACGCATCGTACAATTCGTCGTAATTATTAATTTGCAAATGCCGAATACTTCTTTCTGCTTGATCATGATTTTAGTAGTGAGTATTATGTCAAGCAAAATATCCGGTTCGTAACAACGAGATCTAGCACGCTTAACCATTCTTATAAAATTCTCAACCCCGGAGTCATCCCGCCTTCTGAGAGGCTTTATAGTATCGACTAAGTCCTTTACTTTTTTAAACTGTTGTTCTTCATACCTGGGCTCCAAATTGTTGCCAATCTGACCAAGATTTTGAGATGCATCCGGTGGAGGTAGTCGGCAGTGGCCCTTAAATGATCCGTTTTCTTCGTCTATATCTCTTTCCTCTGCAGGATGTCCCGTAGGATTAGCTGTAGCGGTGTCACAGTACATACCAGTAGTCTCGTCGTCCGTAAGTATCGGTTTCAGGGCTTTATGGAACGTCGGAATCTTTTGTCTCCGTTTGTCGTTCTCCGCTACCAATATCGCCATATTTTGCGTAATTTTTTCTTGTTGCGTGGTTAGGGTTTGGAAGGACTTGGTGAGTGCCACGATGGCCTCTTCGAGAGGATTTTAAATTTTGGTAATGATGGTAGGTAGGGATTCTTCGTCACTCGTGTCAATGACGGGAGAAGGATTCCGGTATTTATCGAAGGCTAGTGTTTCGGCTTACTGATTCTTCTTTCCCTGGTTCGTTGTACAAATTGTGACGTCCTTCAGGACTTGTCCCTCAGCTTCCGACGGGTTCCGTGGATCCGGTTTCCGGACACAACAGTGATTGTGAGAGGGTTTATTGTCGTTCTTACAGTCTTAAATACTTTCATGTAGGTATGGATGCGCTGGCGTTTTGGGGGTGAGTGGATATAGTCATCAGTTATTATCTATAAGGGCAGGATACAGGGGCGATCGGTGGCTGCTTGTTTGGTAAATAGTGTCGTATCAGTCCAAAGATTGTGTTATTGAGTCATTCATTTCATTCATTTGTGATTGAGTCATTCTGGCCGTTACATACTGTGTCATCGCCTCGCACCCATACAAAATGGTGCCTTGCCATCCCCTACAATCGTATAACAGTAAGCGGTAATTGTGGTGGCCCACGCGACGATTTCGGCGCAAGAGTAAACAGCAAGTTTACGTCTGCGTGCGTTCACCCGGTCCCAGCGCCGAGGTCGATCAGCTGTGCTATTGTCAACGCCGGGACACGGTCGCACCGAGACAGTTCTTATATCAGTTGGGGCAAAAACTTTATGGCCCCAATAAACAGCCGTCGTGGCTCCAAATAATTTCGCGTTACCGGTGTACCGGTAATCGCTTGTAACGGTTTTGATCAAAGTGAATGTAATAGTTTTTTTGACATAATTGTTAGAAAGTGTTACTTTGATGCTTTCCCTTCGAAATTTCGTTTTTTAATTTTGTAAAGCCTAAAAAATTGCGGCGAGGTAAGACCGACGAAGGACGCGGCGTTCGGTGACTCAGGTAGCTAATTGCAAGTGCACCGACTGATCGATCGCTATTCACCGAAAGGCTTGGAAACACCAATGTCCTTTATATTATGGATGGAATTAACTTTTACTGTACACTCGGAGTGCACAACACCCTAACAAGAGTTCAGGTAAAATATGTAAATGACCTTCCCCGTGTTCTTTTTTCCACTATGTAAAAATTTTTATTTTAGGTCAGACGCTGTCGACCCACACTTCAGAATGTCTAAAGAATATCCAGCAATTTTATGTACCCAAAATAATAAATAGTTCAATAAATAGTTTTGAGACTCTGCGAATTAAAAAACGGAATTTCAAACAGGAAGACTCGTAAAATGTAGCTATATTCATCAAATTTTCTAACACTTGAACCGATGGTAAAATTCGCAAAACAAAGATGTCAATAATATTTTTGCATTGAGAAATCATATTCGAATATACAATGATAAATTATTTATGAAAAACAGTTTTTTTCGATGATGATTAAAAAGAGAAAATGTTTTTATCTTTAATAATAACTGTGGTATAAAATGTGTTGTGTAGGCAGTTTTCGTAAAACTCATCGAAAATAGCAAACTTTTATGGTCTGCATCTTTTAAACAATTTCGAAGATTACAAAATGATAGCTCAACCCCCACCCCCCTCCGATTTTCGCTCGGACTACAACATATTTCAGTTTCATCCAAATTCGAGACATAGTCCTGTAGAGGTATCGATTGAACAAATTAGGTACGTAAATAATGTTCCTCGACACAACTTTTATTAACACTATGGCGTCCGGCTACACCACAGTGGTGTGCGTCGCAAACTATTGCTCGGCGGCCGGTAACACCACAGTGGTGACTTTAGCAAAGTATTGCCTGACGGCCGGCGACACCACAGTGGTGACCTTCGCCTGCCGGCAGGTGGCGCTGTAATGAAAATTACAGAAACCCTCACCCTCACCCTCATAAATTTAAAAATTCAATGTACTATAAAAATTTCGTTTTAAATAATTTTTACTAAATAACTCGGAGTTCAATTTACTATAAAAATTTCTTTTTAAATAATTTTTACTAAATAACTCGGAGTTCAATTTACTATAAAAATTTCTTTTTAAATAATTTTTACTAAATAACTCGGAGTTCAATTTACTATAAAAATTTCTTTTTAAATAATTTTTACTAAATAATTCATTAAAATTCAATTTACTATAAAAATTTCTTTTTAAATTCACCCTCATAAATTTAAAAATTCAATTTACTATAAAAATTTCTTTTTAAATTCATCCTCATAAATTTAAAAATTCAATTTACTATAAAAATTTCTAGGTACAGTATTTTTACCATAAAGCTGTACAGCTGTGGAATAAGTTACATACGTCAGCGAGTGTTTTTTTTTTTGAGTATTTGTACACATTTATCATGGCAGACGAACGAGAAGATACTGTTATTTACGAAGAATGCGCGGACGACTTGTCCGACGTTCCAATCGACATTGCGGAAAAAAAAAATTTACAAAAAAAAAATTTAAAAAAAAATAAAAAAAAAAAATTAAATTAAAAAAAAAATTAAATAAAAAAAAAATAAAAAATAAAAAATTAAAAAAAAAATTAAATTAAAAAAAAAATTTTTAATTTATTTACATATGTACATTTTCATAAAAATAGGTGAGACGGATTGAAAACTCGTGACCACTACCAATGAGATTAGAAAAACTTAAAAATCATCTCCCAATAACCTCAAAACCAGCCGGCGCCGAGCGAAGTAACAGAGGTAGTGGTGCCGGCGCGAAACGAACAAATCTTTACGAAACGTTCGGACGCCAAAGTGTTAACACTTTGATCGCCAAACAAGAAAGCTAAAAAATTCCATGAAATAAAAGTGTTATTTAATAAAATAGAAATTTAAAAAAATTAAATGTATGATATTGTGTAGTTCTCCAACTTTCTTGCATTTTACAGATCCTAATCAAATTTGGTACAATGAATATATTAACCCCTTGCCTTACGATTTAATTTCCAACTGTGCGTGCTAAAAGCGACACCAAGGTCGGTCACGCGTAGGGACATACACAGCTTGGCTGAGCGTTCGAAATTGTACAAATCGCAAACGTCCTACGATTTGTATACACACGTGCGCGGTACAATTAACTTTGCAAGATGTTTGATAAATAATTACGATTAGTTGATTATTGTACAAAAAAACGACGACGACGACGTCTCTGAGGCGACTTATTCATGCTTGGCCCGGTAGACTTACGACGTCTCTGAGGAGTCATTGTAAGCTAAGGGGTTAACGTAAAAATTCATTTTACAGGCTGAACAAATAATTCCGTCACCCATATATGGGTGACATGGCAGTCAACGTGTTAAAGATCCTCAGTGTACGACAGAAGATCCGAAGTTGTCTCTACAACAGTTTGCGACGGAGTGGCGTGACAGCGTTTCTGAAAACCCTCTGGAGGAGGTGAGAAATGGAGGAGAGGAAAGTAAGGAGAGGAAAGAAAGGGAAAGATAGTACGACCAAATGCAGGAGGAACGAAGGATCAGGTAAGGATCCGCGGAAAGGGGCAATCACGGAAGGATACTATAAAACGGAAAAAGCGGAAAAAGGCAATCAGGAAAGGATGTCGTAAAAAGGAAAGGTTCGCCAGGGCCTGGCCGTACACCTTGGACCAGGCCTAAGCGAGACCTGGAAAAAGCCAAAGAGAGGATAGGCCTGCGTGGGTCTGGTCACCAGATGTGAACCAGCACTCACCAGGCCCGCGCAGAACAGAGAACAATACTAGAGGAATATGGCGAGGAAGTGAGGAGTTTTCTGAACGGCGGCAGCGTAGGACAGCGCCGTGGCCGCCACAGTCCTAAAAAAATTATTTAATTCACATGGAATGACCACTTTCTTAACCGTTTGAGTGCGGCGAAGCGCTATCGCGCTTCATTTGTCGTTTGCCAAAAATGCGGAGGAGCGCGATAGCGCTTCTCTTGTTTTGTACCAAGAATGCGATGGGGCTGCTGTTGGTTAGTATAATTTTCGCATCTATTGAGATCAGTTGTATTTTTGTGCAGCAAAACATTCTTATAATAAGCGAGAATAAAAAATATTTTTGTTGATCAAAACTACTTGTTATTATAATAATTAGTGTTAATTAATAAGTGAGAATAAAAAATATTTTTGTTGATCAAAACTACTTGTTATTGTAATAATTAGTGTTTTTTATAACTATTTTTATTGTTTTCCAAATAAAATTACTACGCATTTCAGCACTTCCGCACTTTTAGCATATATATAAGAAAATTCTTCAGCACTCAAACAGGTAATTTGGATATTTTCTTAAAGAAAATAACTACCATTCGACCCCATCGTTCCGTTACCATCGAGCGACGAATCACTGCCGTGATAGCTATCGTAGGTCCTATAACGGAGTTATAACATCCCGTTGCGTACCGGAACTCGCCGAATTTCCTTCCGAAGTATCCTTCGAAGTTTCCGAAGTATCCTTGTGAGAGAGACGCGTGCCGGCACAGATTCCGCAATAAACCCGCTGTTAGACACGATTATTGTATCTTCGGGTTTGTCGCCGCGACCCCCGCGTCACCCCAGCAGCGGAGCGTGTTTAGATTCCGCGAAACGACCTCCCGTGCGTGGAACTGGTGGGGTTACCCGTCGAAACGGGTAACATCATAGTTCGGAGAAATTCAAGGTGTGTTCCGTTGTACTTTCCTCTGCGAATACACGCGAATCTTATACGATAGCCCGTTTTCTCTCCTCTGCGAGTTCAAGCGAAGCGTTGTCGAGTTCATACAATTTTTGTACGTTATTCCTCTGAGGGTAACCGTGACGTCGTGCAACGTACGATCTGTTTTTGTGAATTAGCACAAGATTAAACGAGACGAACAAGCCGTAGAAACCCGGTTTGGAATTCTGACCAGTGAGTTCGGTTAATTCGGTACCCTCGGTTCGAAATTCCAGTTCCTAGTCTTCCTGCAGCACGACCCCGGCGTTTATCGTTTCCCGAAAAAGTATCGGCGAAACAGTTTTTTGGTGCTTCGAGCCGGATACGCGGAAAGACAAAGAACATTCGGAACCAGTGTACAGCCGCTAACAAACCGTCGATTTCAAACGGGAGTACGTATTGTGTTTCGTGACTTTCAAAGTGACAACAGTTTGCACAATGAAGAGTGTCACGGAGACCTTCGAGGCGGTCCTCGAGCGCCAAACCCAGGCGTTCACACAGTTGACAAAAATACTGACCAACACCAAGAAGAAAGGGGTGGACAACTACACGGTGGAGTACTTGGACTCCAGGTTGACCATGTACCAGGAAACTTGGACACAAATCGCCCTCTTCAACGGCTACCTACAGGCGTACCGAAAGGCGGACAAATCGAAGGCGGACGTTCCGTATTTTAAAGCTGACACTATGGATAGGATGGAGGACGCGTACCTCGAGGGCTGGGCCTACCTACGGGACGCGATCGCACCCCTGCGACCCCCGATGACCCCCCCTCAGGCAAATTCATCGTTAGCGTTTCCTGCACCTCCGGTAAACAGCGTCGCGTACATAAAATTACCACGGGTCGAACTACCGAAATTCGACGGCGAATACGCGTCGTGGAAGTCGTTCGAATCGCGCTTCAGCTCCGCGATAATAAAAAACGAAACGTTGTCGGATGCGGATCGACTGCAGTATCTGCTTAGCTCTCTGTCAGGCGAAGCACTCGCGACGGTTCGGCATCTCGACGTCACCAACGCGAATTTCCAGATCGGCTGGACGCGCCTGAAAGATATTTACGATAATGAAAGAGTCATCGTGCATTCGTTGATGCAACAACTATATTCATTAAAACCGATCAAACTGACACAGCTCGATTCGCTGAACCAATTCTCGATTCACTATCGTAACACTCTCGAGGCATTGCACCGATTGGGTAGAAAATCCGAGGAGGATCACCTCGTTTACTTTGTATCGAGTAAATTCGATCGCGATATGGAAGTAGAGTGGAATAAATACCTCGGCGATTCTAAAACCTATTCGTCATACGCGACCTTGGAAAAGTTTGTCCTGACACAAACAGCGTCGGTGAAGATGTCCTGTCAGCCGAAACAGCAGCTTCCCTCTCCCGCAGGATCGTTGAGTTTTTCCCGGCAAAAGTCGACCGCGCACGTAGTTGAAGAAATACGTCCCTCCGCGCTATGCTTCTTATGCAAGGAAGCACATTCACCTCGGGATTGCAGCACGTTCCGAAAGCTTTCCCCCCTTGCTCGGTTCGAAACGATAAAAACACAGCATGTGTGCATTAACTGTCTAAGCGCCGATCATACAGTGTCGAATTGTCCGAGCACGAACGTTTGTCGACAATGTGGCGAGAAACACCACACGTTGTTGCATCGATGGGGACAGCGGGCCCCCAGCAGACCCAAATCAAATGGCCATTTCAGCCAGGCTACCCAATTCAAGCCACCGAGGGCAGAATCGTCTGACCTTGCGCAGAGACCCCCCACGCTCGCGTCATCTGGCCAGACAGCGCAACCCTTGGTTCGCGAAGGAACATGCGAGAATGTCGCGACCCACTTCGCCGAAGCCGGCCCGAACGGCGGAAAAACCGTCCTGCTAGCGACCGCGATAGTAACCGTTTTCGCGCCGAACGGCCAGTCGCGATTGGCTCGCGCGCTCCTCGACCAGGGCTCTCAATCTTCGTTCGTCTCCACGAACCTAGTGCAACAATTGCGCTTGCATAAAATCTGAATGCCCATTTCGGTGACGGGCCTCGGCGGCGAGCACACGAGTCACATCGATTATAGTGTGCAACTGCGCGTAGGAAATTCCCAAAAGTCTTCGTCTGTCTTTTCCACCCGCGCGTTTATAGTACCGAATATCTCCCAGTACGTACCGCCGCCGATCGACGTTGACCTTTACCAAGAGCTGTCGAATCTTACGCTTGCTGACCCCACCCCCGCCTCGAAGCAACGCATCGAGCTGTTGCTCGGAGCGGACGTATTCGCCCAGGTTATCCGTCCAGGTATCCGGAATACGCGGAATAACGGACCGGTAGCACAAAATACCGTCTTCGGGTGGGTCTTATCTGGACGCACCAACCCTGACCAGGGAGCGCCAGACGCCCCCACCTTCGCGATCACCTCGCATCACGGAGTAACCGTGGATCCATTGGAGCGCGCGTTGTCTCGAATTTGGGAAACGGAAACGGTCCCCGAATCGCGTACTCTTACTCCGCTAGAGAACGAATGCGAGCGACATTTCCGGGCGACATATTCGCGGGACACTACCGGTCGATTCATAGTGCGACTGCCGTTTTCAAAACCGCTCCCCGACGACTTTCTCGGCGATTCCCTTCGAGGAGCATCTGCGTCCCTTAAGCGTTTGACCCTTAAGGCCGTTGCATACTAGACCGCACCGCCGCCTGACCAGCACCGCACCGCCGCCGACGTTTTGACATTCTTCTATGTAAGTTAAATGGGAGTGCGCACATCTGCCAGCACCAGCACAACACCGGATCGCCTCCGTATCGCCACCGGAAAATGTGCGCACACTAGACCGCACCGCCGCCTGACCAGCGCCGCGCCGCCGTCGTTTCGACGTTCTTCTATGTAATTTAAATGGGAGTGCGCACACCTACCGGCACCAGCGCAACACCGGATCGCCTCCGTATCGCCTCGACAGAAAGGACATTCTCGGTGAGAATGTTTTGCCGGTTCGTGTATTCGTATATTTCGTATATTCGTCAATTAAAGACAATATTTATTCTAGAAATGGTATAGATATTCTAATCTTTAACGAGTAATTTATTGTTATTATATTTTAGCCGCTGGACTACACAAATTTATGAGTTTCTTATACTGCGAATATAAAAGGAAAATAAAAAAAAAAGTATATTTATATATATATTTAAGTACACTCTGGGTTTATTAAAAAAATTATTGGCAATAATTTACCTAACATTTTGGTTTCAATTAAAAGATATAAATAATTTAATTTTGAAAAGCAAATTTAATGTTATAAAATTTAACTAATATCCTATTTATATAAGAAATATTATTTCTTTATTTTAAGTCTAAATTAAATGTAAGAAATCACTTTATATAAAATGAATTCATTTAAATAAATTACAAATTCATTCGATTCATAAACTAAAAGTTAAGATTAGTAAAAAAGCAAAAAAAGTGTAAATAGATAAAAAAGAGAGGTTATTTAATAAATTTGAAATAGGTAAAATTAAAATAATTTCAATACCAAAAATTAAAAATATTAAAGTCATAATATAAAAATTTACAGAAAATGGGTCGTGCTCTAGTAAAAGGATCAAATCCACATTCAAATGGTGTAATTTTTTCTCGATCCTTTTTTAAAATTATAGATAAAAAATATTAACAATAATAATTAAAGTAATAATTGAAAAAATATAGTACATAAAATAATATTTAAAATTATATATATTATTTTTAAATCTTTTAATTGGAAATTAAATATAATTGTTTATACTATATATATAGTATAAAAGATTTAAAAATAATATATTTAATTTTAAATATTATTTTATTGTTAATTAATTTATTTTTATATATATAGTATAAACAATTATATTTAATTTCCAATTAAAAGATTTAAAAATAATATATATTATTTTTAAATATTATTTTATGTACTATATTTTTTCAATATGTATATTTATTTTTATATATATGTATATATATATATTTTAATTAATATAAAAATATACCAAAAAAAATAAATTTATTCCATAAATAATTAAATTATAAATAATTTAAAGTTAATAAACATCTTTGAAATCATAATTCAGTATTTTTATTTTAAACTATTAAAATAAAATAAAATTTAATTTAAAAATATTAAATGTAATTGTAATCAATGTAAAATTAATACAATGGAATTAATTATTTTTCCTCTTCAGAATCCAAGGATCCTGATATATTTGATATATAAATATATATAAATAAATATATATATAAATATTATAATAATATGTATAAAAAATAAAAATACCGTTTAACGTCTGCACATGGCTGTTGACCGAATCTTTCTACCGCGAGCGCAAAAGCGCCGGCGTACAGACAGGTGTCTGGTGGAAATTGGAGCGCTCCGATCTAGGAGGCCCCCCGCGAATTTCGCGCCGAATTTAAGTGCCTACTGTTCCATCTTCAACGGAATTCCCAAGGCGCCCCTTTCTAACACTCTCCGAAATAGCTATTTAAATTCGTTTTACTGCAGCAGGACGACGCATCCTTCAACCAGATGTCGCCCTTTAAATAATATTAGTTTATTACATAGATAATTAACCTAACGATGTCATCGCCGTCGAACCGTCCGGCCATAAACCAATTACTGCGAATGCACTCAAAGGGACATCGGGCCTCTTCCCAGCGACCCAATGTTTTCTACGGTCCGCTCATTCAGGCCCATTTCGGTCGCCTGCTCGGGGTACCTGATATACCGACATTTACGTTCATTCAATTTTTCGCACCATCGGAGAGTGTGAGAGAGGAAGAATGACAGTGGGACTAGGATAAAAGGGACGAATGTCCTTGTTAGTTAGTCGGAGGAGCGAATCGATAGAGTTAGTCGAGAGAGAGTTGAGCGATAGTTAATTCACAGTGTCGAAATGAACAACAACATGGTCGCCCTCACTAACAGTGAACTGGCGTGCATTGCTTTGCTGCTAGACGCAGACGAGGAAAATAAAAGACGCTCAAGGAGGAGATTTTGGATCCACAGAAGTTTGAGATCAAGAGAAACTGAGGGCGAGTTCCATACCCTCTCTGTATAGGGAATTATTAAAGGACGAAAAAAAATTCCATCAATACTTCCGAATGTCCTCAGTGCAATTCACAGGTCTATTAGGACAAATAGAACCCACGATAAGGAAAAAAGCAGCCTCATGGGCCGCAATCCCTCGAATAATAGGGACCCATGATAGTTTTCGGTGCGGTGCTGGTCAGGCGGCGGTGCGTTCTAATGTGCGGCAAACAGCACCAGCGCGGCGTCAACGCGATGCCGGCGGTGCGGTGCTGGTCAGGCGGCGGTGCGGTCTAGTGTGCAACGGCCTTTATGCGTATTTGAAATACCGGATCTCGTAAAGGTTGCCTCATCGGTCCAGAGAATTTGTGATTGAAAATCGTTATTAGTACGAATTGCACGCACGTACCACTCACAAAAACGTATCCTCCTTTCATAATCTTCAGGCAAAAGTTCCTGTACAAGTGTATGATAATATGGATATCTACCATCACCATGTAATGTTCGCCAGATTATAGATCTTGGAATTTGTAGTCGATGCGATGCATTTCGAATACTCTCTCTCGGGTTATTGTTAAAGGTATTTAAAATTCTTCGACAGCGATTTTGATTACGTACTACTGATCCATAAAATTGATTTTCTTCACTTTCCTGGCGAATTGAACCGGTGTCACCTATTTGTTGATGAATTCTCATAAAAACTGACCGATGTGGTATTCTTCTTTGCGGGAATCTCCGCTGATATTCCTTTACAGCAGCTCGGGCACTTCCATTACAAAAACCATAAATAAAATGCATATCAGCGTATTCACGATTGGAAAATTCTCGTTGCATCTCGATATGAAGTCGTACAGCGTACTAAACATTATTAGCTCAGTAGAAATCAATGTCGATATCAACTACTTCAGCAAGTAAACATAAGACTTTATGTAAACACAAACAGAGATATTCATAATACGTTCGTACGCTGTGTCGACGAAATGCCAGTTCATTATCATTTTGTATTATTAGTTATAACTCCTTAATAAAACATTTAAGAGCATATGTTCATATAACATTTTTTTCTTACTTTTACGTGTAGAACACACTGACAAAGTTTGGCTGGAAAAAACTGGGACACCCTATATATCTGATGGATTTTACTTGAATGAGGGTAGTACCAGGGGTAAAGGTTAGTTTGTGGATAGGGTATTTAGTGGGAGTGGGGATTTCCTTGCATTGTGTTGGAGTGAGGCCTTGGTTTGACAGGCGTTGTATTATGTCCTGAGGTGTGAATTTCGGGAGTCCTATAAGGATGACTGTGAGAGTTTTTTCGGTTGGTAGGGAATATGTGTGGATTTCTAAATTATTATTAAAACAGTCTTGTTTTAGTTTTTGGAAGTCTTGGGTGTTGTCTAGTTGTATTTTCAGTTTGTCATTGGTATATTTCGTGCGGAAGTGGGTGCCGTACGTTTGGGTGAGTTTTTGGATGAACGTTGGGTGGTTTATATTTTTGTTGTGAAGATATATGGGTGGGGGATTGATTTGTTTGAAGGTGGGAGGTGGAGTGGTTATTTTTGTGGGTTGTGCGAGGGTGGAGATTGATTGAGAGAAGGTGTTGGGTGATGTGTCTGGGTCATCGACATGTATGCAGTCCTGGAAGATGCCATATTTGTTTGAAGTGGGAATTTGGAATTGAGGAGTGGGGGTTGGTGTGGGGGGAATGGGGTTTTTTTACCTTTCCTTGCATTTGGATTACTCTGGAGTTTATAATTGTTGCTGGCTTGGAGTTTGATAGTGAAAGTGAACGTCCTGTGGGTTTGATGGGATAAGGTTTCTCGTCTATTCTTGAGTTTCTCTTATTGGTCCATGGGCCCAATTTCTTGATGTCTTCATCCCCAAGCTCTGGCTTGGGGAGCAGGTTCTTCGTGTCCTCCGAGGGAATCGCAGAGGCGAGATCCACAGGAGGTGATGGTTGTTGGTCGGACGAACGTGTGTTGTCGTGTCCGTGTGGTGCGCGTATGGTGCTTCGATAGTCGGCAGCGAGACAAAAGTAACCTCGATGTTCACTCGAGCGAGGTTGAGCGAGGAATCCCGGTTCTGGCTCGATTCGGCGGGGTCCTTATTAACGAACGCGGACCACAACGAGAGCCCCGTTTCGCGAGGCGCTCGGCTGATGCCGGCGGTCGCTGATTGGTCCGCGCTTGGGAGCGTGACGGACGTTGCTGCGTCGCAAATACTAGCCGCAAATTTTCTAATTCTTCCCCAAGAGTTCTGCCAAATATAATTATTTGACCCAAATAAACGAGGCATTTCTTCCAAGTCAGCCCTACTAAAATACTATCCATCAGTCTCTCAAATGTAGCCGGAGCATCGCATAAACCAAACGGTATGACCTTAAATTGCCCTCGCCGACTGAGAAAGCCGTTTTCTCACGGCCCCCCTCTTCAACCTCCATCTGCAAATAACTGCTTTGCAAATCTAAAGTTGTAAACCAAGGCGACCCCGCGACAGCATCCAAAGTGTCGTCAATACGAGATAATGGATAAGAATCCTTCTTTGTGACATTATTAAGTTGACAATAAACCCCACAAAATCTCGTTTACCATCTTTTTTTTTTACATGCACCACTGGAGAAGTCCAAGCACTATAAGACCTTTCAATAACTCCCTGGCTCTCCATTTCCGCAATCAATTAACGAACTTCATCCTTCCGGTTAACAGGAATCCCGCGAGGAGCCTGCTTAATCGGAGGATGATCTCCAGTATCAATTCTATGTTTAATGAGCTTACAGCTCCCTACCTGAGTTTTATCTTTGGCGAACACATGTTGAAAGCAAATAAAAAATTCTCTAAACTTCGGCCTATTTTTTTCATTCAAATTCACTGAATTATCCTCAAATATCGGTTTTAAATATCCAGGTAAATCAGACTGTTCTCTTTTACCAGCTGAAGTTAATCCGTCATGCTGCGAAAACTTATCAAAATTGTCCCTTACATCCACGATATCAACCTTGGCCACTTCAGCCTTCTCATTCATCTCTCTGTCCTCTCTGATAGCGCTACATTCGTTACCCAACGTATTCAATAAAGGAATTAGTAGAATTAGGAGGTTCCGTGCATAAAGAAATCTAGACCTTTTATACAATAACCTAGAGTATATTCACGTATGGTACATACGTACAATGTTTACTTTCTCGTAGGGCACCTCGTGCCTTATTTTGGTCGGAGACTTTAACGCACGCTCAAAATATTTTGGTGATACCGTCACTAATAGTAGAGGCTATATTCTTGATTATTATGTTCAAAATATGAGTTTGGCCCATATTGTTACGAGAGGCGGCGTTACCTTTGAAAAAGGAAATGGAAAGTCAAAGATTGACGTTATTTGTTGCTCTTATAGGATTAAAGCTAAGATTCGTAGTAAAGTTCTTCATAATTATAGTGGTTCTGATCATAAGTATTGTTTACATGATATTGGGCCGATTGGCTCTAACATATTGTCGTGGTTTCTGCGGCATAATATTGAATCCACATGGGACCTCAAGACTTTCGACGGTGACAAATTTAAGGAAGTGTTAAGTAACTTGAATAATAGCCTAGACATGCAAATAATAAATAATGATATGATAAATAAGTATATTACTAACATTCAACAAGCATGCAAACAAAGTATGGGTATTAAAAAAGTAATAAATACTTACACCGACGTAATCCTTGGTGGAACGATGAGATACGGGATGCTCGGCTGGCTGTCATTAGATGTCGCCGAATATATCAACGTAAGCTGAAAAGGATGGTGGATGCCGCAGTTGAAAAAGTAGAGCTGAAAGAAGCCAGGAAAAGATTAATGTACCTGATTAATGACTCCAAGAGACGTCTATGGAAGGGTTTCGTTGACACGTTACAGCGGAATATCTGGGGGCGTGCCTTCCAGATTATCCGCAACAAATTTCAGAATCGTCAACCGGCTCCAGTTATCCTGGCCGATGAAGCTAGACAGATTTTGGCAGCACTGTTTCCTAGAGAGTCTGGTAGAGTCCGCTATGATACTTTTCCGATGTTAGAGAATATTCCAGGGGTTACCAAGGGCGAAATTGAGCTGATCGGCCAAAGGCAGAATGTGAAGAAGGCCTCAGGGCTGGATAAAATACCGCCTGGTATAATTAAATTCATTGTTGAGAATGATGCGGGAATCATTGCCCAGATATTGAATTCCTGCTTCCAGTTAGGTTTTGTGCCGAAGAAGTGGAAGGACAATAGAGTCATCTTACTCAATAAAACCAGTGATAGGACGATGATTCCCTCAAATTATAGACCGATCTGTATTGGTAGCTCTATGAATAAATTGCTTGAAATGGTTCTCAGGGATCGGATCCTCGAACATCTGGGAGATCCTCCACATAGCGATAAACAATATGGTTTTATTAAAGGCAGATCTACCTTGGATGCCCTTCAAGTGATCAGGAATTTCGTCATGGAAACTAACAGGAAACATCTGTACGGAATTGTGGTCTGTTTGGACGTGAAGAACGCGTTTAACTCGATTCCATGGCAGGCTATCTTTGAAGTGTTTAAGAACAGAGACTTTCCGTTATACCTCCAAAGAATCCTCCAAGATTACTTTAAGGATAGATTTGTTACATATAAAGCAGTGGATCGTCGGTTGCGTTTGCCGGTTCAAAAAGGTGTGCCGCAAGGTTCGATAATTTCACCTATCATATGGAATCTCATATATGATGAGTTGTTAGACCTTCCTATCATCCCTGGGGTCCATGTCATCGTCTATGCGGATGATATTGCGGTGTATTCAGCTAATAAAAATTTGTATATGTTAAAAACTAATATAGAGGCAGTTATTAATAATATGATAGCGCCCTGGTTAAAAGTGAAGGGCCTTGAAATGGCGCCTAGGAAAACTAAGTTTATTATGGTGAATAGGAAGCATATTTCTAGTGATTTCTCGTTGCGGATTCTAGATAACCTCATTAAACCCAGTGAGGAAATGAAATACTTAGGTATTTATTTAAATAAATACAACAATTTCTTTGGCCATATTGATAAGTCTGTGGAAAAAGCCTCTAGAGTTATTATGTATATCGCGAGAATCACCATGAACATTGGTGGACCTACTGAGGGCGGTCGCTTGCTGTTGTATAACATATTGGAATCCATAATTGGATATGCGTGTCCTATTTGGTGCGATAGAGCTCTGCTGTATAGAAGAAACTTAGTTAAACTGGAGTCGATTCAAAGACTTGGGCTCATTAGAGTGGCCAGATCTTATCGTACCGTATCTGGACTGGCCTTGAGCGTGATTACCGGGGTGTTGCCTTTAGATATTAAATTAAAAGAGAGAAGAATTATATATTATATTAAAAAAAGATACTCCCTATTGGATGATGCCACTGCCGATGAAGATACTGTAAATGAAGAAATTAGACTAGTTAAAAATGAACATATTAATGAATGGCAAAACCGTTGGTCTAATTTTCAAAAAGCTGCGTGGACAAAAATTTGTATTCCGGACATCCTTCCTTGGACTACAAGGAGATGGGGTAGACTTAATTTTAGATTAACGCAAGCCCTCACAGGCCATGGAGTTTTTAACTCATATAGTGTGACGTTGCAAATTTTGCGACGTCACTTTCCCCGCCCGATAACGAACATCGGAGGGACCGGACTGCGTTTTCGCGTAGATTACGACTGCTCTGTCGGTTAGGAAGCGCTCCCCGAGGAACTTCCGTATCGATCAGGGATCGACCATTTACGAATTTTCGCGTGCCGAGCCTGGCCGAGTTTCAGGAGGAATTAATCAGGGAACACTCGACGAATTACGAACAACAAAATCCAGTACTGGTACTTTCTGGTGACGGAGATGACACACTCGGGCCCGACAACCCGGAGGCGAGCCTGCAGGACGAGGACCCCTTCTCGAACATCATGACGTCTTGTCGCGGTCCTGCCGCCGCCTCACCTCAGCCACTTGCAACGGGGTCCCGGCGGGGGTAGTGTCGAGATCTCGTCAGGGCAGACCTAGGATCTGACCCCTTTGGTTTTTTCCCCGCCCGCCAAGAGCGGCCGGGAGGATGGTACTTTTCGCGTGGGTCTGGGGCTCCTGGACCCGTCGAGTATACGTTCCTGTGTCCCCGGAAACTCGTGCGTAACACGCTCCGTTAGGCAAAATCGGAATTAGGGCCGCGGTGGGGGTAACGTAGGACCTCATCGTCGCGTCTCCGTTAGCGAAGGATTACTGTCGTGATTGCTTCCGTCGCGTAGGGTACCGGTCCGCTACCGTTGCCGAAATCCCGAGGTACTATAAGAACTTCCGCGGTTGATTTTTCGTGTCCCGGGTCGTAAGTTTCGCGTCGCCGCGTTAACGGGTGCTAATACACCCGCCGCGAGGATCGACTTCCGTGCCGGGCAATTGGCGAACGGGCAGCGAGAGCGGACCAGGGAATCCCGTGTCGAGCGAGACGGTAAGTCCACGCAGTGGTCCTTCCTGACGGTTTTTGGTGATCTATTCCGAGTTGGTTCGAGTCTTTTCGCGTCCTCCAGATTTCGTGTGCCGAGACGCCTATCGTCTCGAGCAAGTTCGCTCACGCCGAACCGTCGGCGTTTTGAGTTTTCCGGTAGTTTTCCCGATCATTGTAGAATTCGGAAAGTCTTCCTCGGCGGAGCCGCGGTCGTAGTGAGATCGTAATCGACCATAATCTCGTTTAGCGAACAAGAATCGCGACAGTCCGGTTGTATTTGCGCCGTCCATCTGCGTTCCGCGAAATCCCGCCCTAACGGGCGTTTGATCCGTACCGAGCTACCGTACGCGCGCGGATTATTTTATTCCGCGACAACCATGCGCTGCGAACCCTCCATCTTTTCGCTATCATGTATGAAGAGCGCGGGCTCTCGGGTGCGGCCTCGTGGCCGCGTGATTGTAAAACCCCAAATTTTATAATAAAGAACTAATAGAGCCGACTTCGTCTCTCGTCACTGTAACCTGCGAGATCCGCCCTGCCGTGGGGGCTGTCCCCGTTATCCCGTGTCCGACCCTTGGACCCCTTCATGCTTTATGTCATCTCGTGTTTCTCGAAGGTGCCCTCAACGTGTTTCGCGTGGCACCCTTACGGTGCCTGGCGCCCGAGCAGAAGGCTCTTCTTTTCGTGCAGTCCGAGGCTGACCTTCGAGATCGCGTTTGTACCGGGAGGACCGCGCATTGTCACGGCCGTGCGCGGCCCGGCCTTAGAGCCTGTAAATTCCCGGAGTCGTCCCCGATCCCCGTCCTAACACGCGGCGAAAAAGGGACGACGTTACAATAGACAAAGAATTGGTAAAAGTCTTACGGATGCATGCTGGTTTTGTGATGACGACATAAGGGATGACCCCGAGCATACCTTATTTCGATGCGACCGCTGGCTTGTTGAGAGACATATGTTAGAGATGGATATCGGCGTAATTATCACTGCAGAGACTTGGATTGAGTTGATGCTCCGGGACCCTATTACATGGGATAAAATCAACAAATACGTTAATGACATTATTCTTTATAAAGAAAAGTTAGAGAGGAAAATTGAAAGAGGAAGAATTACGCTTTCCTAAGATTATAATTTTTAGTTATTCAAATAAATCAGTAATTTTACAACTAAAATGTTTGTTAAAAAGAGAAAAAGGAAAAGATGTTATAAAAGGGATAAAAAGAGAAGAACATGTGCGCGGTTTTAACCGTTCATGACACCACTCGGGAAGTAATGCGAGAAGCGGTTCCTCGGGTGGTGTTTGACGGCCTTGGCCGATGAAGAAGAGATCGTGCCCTTGGGCGGTGGGGGTTTAGTTGGTATGGCGACTGCGTAAGGCAAATTATAATTTCTCAAATTCATCTTGAGAAAGCCGAGCCCAACACTACCTCCCCGACTTTCATCTTTAGGGGGGGTGTGCATAAATAGCATTCCCCCACCGCCCTTAAACAAAAAAAAAAAAAAAAAAGGGCACCTCGTGCCGTCTCGTGTGAGAGCCAAATTCTCACTAAAAACGACGCTAAAACCAACGCTTCACTTGCCGCGCTCGCAATAATGCTCAACTTGTACAGTGACACTCTTATTATCTTTCACACTAAACTAAAAGTCGATTCTCAACAATAACGTTGGTTGGTGACTACAAGGTTTATTTGAGCTAACTGTACAAAGGTGTTTCCTAGCAAGTCCCGTGACTCTGAGACCCCGGTGGTCTTGCGCTTGGCGAAGTAAACGAAGCAGATGCCAAAGCTGTTCTGCCTCCGCAAACCGATTCCAAAATCGCAAAAGGCCCAATTCTCCCTACCTCGCACCCTTATCTGCGTGAAGGGTGGGAGTAAGGAAAGTCTTCCCTTTCGCAGGGGTGGACGGCAAATTCGACAACCGTGCCGAGTAACGCCAGGTCAGAGGTCCGTCGGTATCCGTAAAAACCATTACCTTCACCCTGGCCATCACCGGTCGAGGCTACAATTTATGGCACGTCGAAATTACCGGAAAACCCCTTAAAAACGGCTACAGGATTCCCCAACATTTGCAAACCAACTGTCGACCGGTTTGACAGACCCAAAAAGTAAATCCGCGTCCGTGTCATAAATGGTTCCTCATTGCCAACCTCTCCAGTTTTTCGGAAAGGGAGCTACTCGACGGGAAGAAGATAAAGGATCCATAATCAATAACAGAGCGAATGACACTCTTGTAGAGCGTAATCAGCGTTTCTGGGTCCGATCCCCACCAAGTACCGCGAAAATATTCAATAATGTTTAAAGCTCTGGAGCATTTATTTATGACAAAATCAGTATGCCTTTTAAACAAGAGACGATGGTCAAAGATGATTCCCAAAAAGCGAGCGGATTCACAAGATTCTATACAACAATCTTGAAATACGGTTTTGGCAGGGCCAGGGATAGGTCTTTCGTTGTTAAATCGTCTTAAATTAGTATTATGTGAAGAGAGTGTTAGGCCAAGCTTGTCGAGGTTTTCACTAATTAAGTTAACAGCATTTACTAATGAATTTGGGGCCCAATTCACAGATTTAAATTTGACATAGACCACACTGTCGTCGGCGAATTGAGAGACATGAATTTTCCTGGGAATACCTATCTCATGTTTGGAAACGTATAGAACGTAGAGCAAAGGGTTGAGCACCTCAACCTGCAGGACACCCTTAAAAACCAATCTAGTTTCCTTCATAGAGTTACTTATAAAAATTTCTCTTTCGTGGGTTAAGAATTTGATGAATCCAAGGAGTTTAGTAGAGCACCCCAAATCTGCCAGTCTCGTTAATAAGATGGAATTTACAACATTATCAAAAGCACCCTGTACATCGAGGAAAGCCGTTAGGACTTCCTTCTTGTCAATGAAGGCCTCTTCAATTTTCAGGAAGTTCCGCCGAAATCACCCCGCGCCGAGCCCCTTGCCCTAGGTCGGCTAGGGCATAAAGGGAACCCCCGAACAGGACCGGGTCTCTTTGACTTCCGGGCCACTCGCGAATACACTTCGACTAGAACACGCGACACACACACACATACCGGTTCTACCTTGACCTCCTGAAGTTCGTACACCGACGTAAGTATCTGGGTATCGTGCCGTTCCTGTTCGTCTCCTGGTAAACTGCCGTTGCCATTTCCCCCGTCCCGATAATATTCCCGGGGCCGAACGATGCGACGATCGTTGCCACCGTTCCGCCGGTAGAATCCGGGAACATACCGCGTCGCCGGGGGTAAACTGCTGTTGTCCCCGGCTTCCGACACGATACGTACGACGAAGTGCCTGCTGTCGCCTTCGCGCCGTATTAACGAAGACCT
Organism: Seladonia tumulorum; assembly: GCA_913789895.3. NCBI lineage: Eukaryota > Metazoa > Arthropoda > Insecta > Hymenoptera > Halictidae > Seladonia > Seladonia tumulorum. The sequence continues at coordinate 1,895,274 of CAJYYF030000015.1, read as the reverse complement.
CCGCCGAGACCGAGATGGATCGGTTATCGAGCTTGCACGAGTGCCGACCGCCATCGACACCGCGCTCCCGCCGTCCTCGAACACTGATACACGACCGATAAACCGCGACCCGCGAACACGCGGACCGAGATAACGCGTGCCGACGCACGCGCCGCGATAACCCGCAGGTCGAGTTCCCCGCGGGGAACAGCTCCGTCGCGAATCCGAGTCGAACGAGCCGCGAACCGTAACCGGTAAAAACATAACCTGGAGCTTTCATTTCACTACCCTGTCACTCCCACTCGCGTATCCCACGAACCCTGGCTCGGCGAGCTTAATCCGGCCGCGAGTACATCCCGCTGCAACGAGCCGGTGAAAAACCGATCTCGTTACAACGTGTCTACGTGGAGAATACGCGAACCGGGCCTATGCTCTAGCTCGTAATCGTAATTTTGCATTTCAAGTACCCAACATGCAATTCGGGAATTGGTCTCTTTTTTATTTAGCGTCAGACTAAGAGTTTGACAATCTGTAACTATCTTAAACTTTCTCCCTAGTAAATATATTCGGGAACGTCGGAGGGTAGAAACGATTGCTAGTGTTTCTAACTCGAAACTGTGACAGCGTGATTCAATTTCGGTCGACCGTTTAGAAAAGTAAAACACTGGGTGCAGCTTCTTGTCGGCCTTTCTTTGTAACAGGATGGAACCGAACCCCGACGCGCTCGCATCACAGTGCAACTCGGTCTCGTCTCGTGGAGAATAAATACGTAATATCGGCGCATTTTTAGCAATCGATTCTTAAGCGTCTCAAACGCTTGTTTTTCTTTCTCGCCTAAGTGAAACATTGCATCCTTCCTCGTAAGATCGTATAAGGGCTTCGCGAGGATAGAGAAGCCCTCAACAAATTTCTGAAAATATGAACTCAGGCCTAAAAATCCCTGCACCTCTCGAACATTTCGCGGAAGTGGGAATTTCTTTACCGCCTCGAGGCCTTATTCCGTCGGCCTGATTCCTTCATTCGTTATTGTGTAACTCAAATAATCGAGTTTTGTCTGGAAAAATCTGCATTTATCTAACCGTAAATTCAAAAGATTTGCTGTATAAGTAGTTTAAATACTTTTTCGAGAACTTCAAAATGATGCTGAATAGTTTCAGTCGCGATGAGGAAATCATCCAGATAAACAGATATTTCGCCCTCGTTGATTAGCTCTTTAAAGATCTCAGTGACGTAGCGTTGGAATTTAAGAGGCGCGCCTTTTAACCCGAATGGCATCCTTGTGTATTCGTCTTGCCCGAAAGGTGTTACAAAAGATGTAAATTTAATCGACTCTGTGCATCTTAACATGGAAAAATCCATCCTTTAAATCGAGCTTCGTAAAATACTTTTTCCCTTCCAGCAGATCTAATTGGTCTTCGATTAATGGCAGCGAGAAGTTATCGCAGATCGTGATTTTATTCAATGTGCGGAAATCTACACACATTCTAATTTCCCCGTTCTTTTTTTTTTGTTAGAACGATAGGAGACGCGTACTCGGATGTGCTCTCCCTAATTATCCCTTTTTCTAATAATCCGTCGAGGATACAACGCAATTTGTTTTTCTCGTCATACGATAACCTACGAGGCGAAAATGAAAAGGATTTGTCGCTCGTAAGTGTTAATTTCATTGTGTTTTCTACACTTGGCTCCACGGGTCTCTGTGCGTTAATGTAAATTCTACTAAACAATTCCCGCGCTCGTGTCTTTTCTTCATCCGAAAGGCTCTCGTCGAAACGCATGTCGTCGGCGCTGATGCACGTATTACCCTGATCTACCTCAATGTTCATAATATCGGCTATATCGTCGCGTTCTACGGTTTCCTCTCTACTCAACGATAACTTGGCAAGTTTCATGAAATCGCGTCCTAAAACTAAAGGGGTTTTCATCGTTTCGTCTGGTACAATTCTTAACATAACGCAATATTTTTCTGTGTCGTAAATAATTGTGGCTCGCGTCTTTCCTAACACGTTCAAGTCGCTACCGTTAATTCCGTGAAACCTATTTGGATCGCGATCAGCTGTGAAACACGTTCTCGGAATGCAACTGTCACGTCTGGTGGTTCGACCGCCAATGATTAATCAATCTAATAAAGAATTATTGCAAAGTCCGATAATGTCACGAGAAAGGTAAGTTTAGAAATAGAACAATGAAATAATCAGCGTTAAATAAATTCATGTTAACAATCAAATAGGTACATATATAATTTGTCACGTTGCCTGGGTTTTCCCGATCCGACGGACGGCGAAAACCTGGGCAACTACGGGTTTTAAGGCGGTAAAGCCGGGCCACGCACCGGTCGCGCGGTACGCGGTCCACCCGCGACAAACGGCACGTCGAAAAGTCGGTTTTCGCGAATTCTAAGTGAGGATCGAGTCCTGCTAACGGGCGCCAGGCATCGAAGGATGCCACGCTAAGCTTTACGGTAATTCTTCGAGACGCGAAACGGAATTCCGACTTCCCGACGGCCGCGCGATATTCGGGATAGCTCACCCGGGACCAGGGTTCGACGAGAGGAGTACGGGACGTTCCACGCGACGGGAAGGTTTCTCAAAGGATCTGAAGACGAACTAAGGGGCTTTACAATAGTTTATTAAACTGAGATGTTACCTGCGACTGTCGGCAGAAAGACCGGCAGCCGTCCCAAAAGTAAGCCCGCGCTACGATAGGTGGTAAACGGCGGATTCTCAACCGCTCGCGCTTTTATCGCTCGATTTGCGCGTCGGACACGACCCTGGACGCGATGTTCGGCGTCGCTGTTACAAAAGTGTCGAGCGAGATCGGACCGTGTCCCGATGTTCAACGCGTGACAGAGGTTAGCGATTGTACCGGCAGCAATAGTCGAATGTTCTGGATCCGGTCACGCCGCGGCGTCCCACCGTGGGCAGTCTCTAGATTTCCGACAAAATAATGGGATTTCTCCCCGCAAAAACCGGCAGCATTTCGGGCCGTACACCAAGACGCGATTTCGCGTTACAAAATTTGCCCATGCTCAAACCGGCCGACGGTCCCGGCTCCTACGCGATTTACCAACGACGCGATTTACGGCAGCGCGGAAACTCGTCGTTAACGACGCGAATAGAGGTCGTTCGCAAAAACGTCCCCGAGCCAACGCGAAATATCTTGTCCAAAAGAATGCGAATAACGAAGCCTGACCGGCGCTTACCAAACGGCAGCTCCTCGAATCTACGGCAGCTTTCAGATGTACGGCAGCTTTCAGATGTACGGCAGCTCTCAGATATACGGCAGCTCTCAGATATACGGCAGCTAGGCCCTCGAGTAGTTCGGCAGCGATAGTTCAAAATGGCACAGATCTTACTATTCGATAGGCAATCGTAAAATGTCTACTACTCGCGATAGCTTTCGGCACAATGGCCTACTTCGGCCCGGCTCGGGAACGCGGAAGTGAGGCGTCCCCCACTTTTCCTAATCTTGCCCTACTCCGCGCGACGCTTGAACCGATCATCGTTTAGGGCACGGCAAGGCCGTGCTCGGCGGTTCGGGGACCGGGGCGCTCATCAATCGGCAGCAGTTGAGACGTCGATTGGTTGATTCTCCCACGGAGGAAGATCCTGGGCCAATCCCGCGACGCATTTTCTTCTATGGCGGGTGAGGCAGCTACGAGGTGGAGACGATGTTCTTCTCAGCTGCGTATTTCCTCGGCAGCTCCTCCGGGTTCCTTAACCCGGGCTCAGGATTTCCCTCGTTGTCCAGTGGCGGGTATCTTCCCGGAACGTCCTGGCGGCGTCTCTCGGCGGAACATTCCTCCGATGGCCGAGTAGGAAAAGGGTTCCGGGCCCCCCCGGGACCCGGATACGATCCTGCAATTCGCGTCGCGCCAAGTGGCGCGGCGTTCAAAGACGGATTAGCGCTGCCCCTTGGTCTTTAGAGACCGTCCCAGGGAGAGCGCTCGCGGGTGCTGATCGCTTTTTGCCCGTTTTGAAGGTGGCCCGGTCTTCCGCTAAAACTCGGGGGACGTGGCAACTTTTGCCACGTCACAAATTATACACACATATAATATAAATTATTCGAACTACGCAATATAGTGACGCATCAACAGGATGCCAAATCAATAACTCAGCCTTCTGCGAAGTGCACAAATAAGATCGGTTTGCATCCTTAGACTCAATAGAAGAGATATTAGATATTGCTACGAGAAAAAGCTATGATAATTCAAACTGCACAATGAAAGTTCGATTTACATTCTGAGAATCAATAAGAATGACATCGGATGATGAGGACCCCTACTCCTGAGCCAGCATCTTCAAAGACAAAGAATTGGCTACCTATAAATAAAGGGTTCAGCTCCTTAAGAAGCAGTTGCAATTGAAGTGTCCAACAATTTTGAACCAAGTTTATTAACCAAAGTACAACACGAGGGAACCAATTGGATTAACCAAAGTTACAACACGAGGGAACCAATTGGATTAACCAAAGTTACAACACGAGGAGACCAAGGTTTATTCAAGGATCCCTGAGAAACCTCGATCGTCCCCTACTACATTGTACCACCAAAGAAGATTGTATTTCGGTAATATTAGATTATATTATATTTTCTATATTTTTATCGTGTTAAATGCACTCACGTATATCTGCTCTATAAATAATATCTGTAAACCTTAATATCTGATTCAGTTTCCTATATTTGAATAAATAAATCAATTTTTATCAATAAAAGGGTACAACCTTTATTTAAACGATCCTCAATTTCCCGAACCGTAGCCGGTGAATGCAGGTAGGTTCGAAACTGCGTACTATCCCTTCAAAACTATAATTCGGTCCACTCAAGACGTAACACAACCCTTTTTAACAAAAGAAATCGGACTCCCTAAATCGATAAGTGCATTTACTTTTGAACTGAAACTACTGTTTTCGCTACTTATCTGTATTTTTACCGCTCCCCGAAAGTCATCGTCTTCTTTTCGCCCGTGCGCGATGTAGTAGAGGTCGCTCCTCGTTGTCTGTGCGTTGCATTGATTCGCTCGATGACTCATCTGTCCGCACGTGAAACAGGATCCCTACTCTCTCGCTAGTCTCGTACATTCGGCTGAGAAGTGACCTGGCTTGTTACAATTGAAGCATCTTCGCTCGGTACTTGTTGATCCTAGTCCCTCTATCGGCGGTGGCCTTGCCAATCCGTTGATCGAAGGGCCTGCTGTTCGGTGGCGTGTGAGTGGTCTACCGAACCCATCCGATGGCGCCACTTTCCCGACGGCGAAACTCCCTCCGATAGTCGTAGTCTTCCCGCCGGCAACTTCACGTTCGTGAAAGCCGTCAGTATTTCGTCCACGGACTCATAACGCTGTACCTTAGCCTGTATTTGTAACTCCCTATTCGGTATACCATCGACGACGTAGAAGAGTAATTCTGTTTCCGAAACAGGCACTGGATTTGCAAGGATTGTCTGATCGTGCACGTAATCGGCGAAAGATTCTTCCGCGCACCACTTCAAACATAAAGGATCCGGTCGTTGCCCGTACAGCCTTTTCAACTCTCTTAAAAACTCGTCGGCAGCCAAGTCTACGCAGTCCATTCTTGAGTGATACCACTTCAATGCACGACCTGTCAATCTGCTACACACTAGAGCTTTTGCTTGGTGGTTGTCCAACTCGTACGTTAACAGGAGTGCTCTCACTTGTTTCTCCCACCGATTAAAGTCCTTATTGTTTCCACTAAATTCACCCACTATATCTTTCAACTTGTAACCGTTCTTTCCGTTATTATTTCTACTTCGCGGGGGCCGGTCACTACCCTAATTTTTCCATGCTCGTGAATCCCCGAGCTAGGATGGATTCGTGCCTCCAGGCACTGGAAAGCGGCTAGGTTTGGACCAGTAAATAAATAACGGAGTTTTATGATGAAAAACAAAAGATATATTCTTGAAGAACTGTTCACGCTGTATTACAATCTAATCCCTGTACGGGTAACCATCCCACGAAGGCAATGAGCCTACACAATTTATAAAGTTTATCGAGGTTAGAGTGATATCTAACCATTCGCCCGTGTTTCGCAGCCGACGCGTGACTCGCTCGCGATACGCTCGCTTGACTCTACGCCTGCATTTAGTATTCGATCGACGATCGTGCAACGTTCAATTCGGACAGTGCTATGCTATACCCGTGATCGAGTGACGTCTTCACCTGTCAAACCCTCCAGGTACTTGGCCAATATTCGGACGAGTTTACTGGAAGGAGACACACACAAGATCTTGGTCACACCACGGGACACATGAGTTCATCCCTCGGCATGGCGCATGGCGTCGGAATAACTTCAGGCAATGGTCACGGAAGTGTACCCAGGATCGTGCACAGTTCGATCGTCTCGATTACTTAGAGACGCATACCAGACCACGATTACTTCACGTGACCCATGAGTCCACCCTTTGGCACAGTGTGGCCTCGGAGTGTACTCGGACACAGGTCACGGCAAAATCCTCGGGATCGTATGTTGCTCTATCGTACCGATTCGGGGAAGACACGCACTAAACCTCGGTCGCTCCACGGGACCCAGGAGTGTACCCGTCGGCACGTTGCGTGGCCTTGGAGTATGCTCTGCAGGGATCACGACAGAGTAACCGGGATCGTACAAAGTATGACCACCTCTTAACCGTGAGAGGCTCACAGCGAAACCTTGGCAATTCCACGGAACCCAGGAGTCTACTCTTCGGCACCTTGTGTGGCCTTGGAGTATGCTCTATTGAGGTAACGAAGGAATTGCCGCGATAGCGGGAAAGAAAGCCGTCTCGATCCGGAAGAGACCCACACTAAACCACAGTGACTCCACGAAACCCAGGAGATTACTCTTCGGCACTGTGAGTGGCCTCAGCGTAATCTCGGCGAGGGATACGACAGAGTAACTATGATCGTATGCTGGTCGACCGTCTTACTTCGACCCGATCGGCACGAGCAGTATTTCTCAATAATACTGCCGCGCAATTCGCAACTGACCGATTTTAGAGCTGTCCAACCAACCATGCACTCGGCCGTATTCTCGTACGAGTGGTCAGGAAGGAGACGCACACAAAATCGTAGTTACCCACACACGACCAAGGAGTTTTCCCGTTGGCACTTTTACGTGGCCTCCGAGCAAGCTCTTACTGAGGTCGCGACCAGGTAACAATGACTGTGTTATGTCTGTCTCGAGTCTGTTGTTATCCTAGCAGCATGATGTATGGAACGAGTACGTTATGCCTGTTCGACGTGCCTATCGTACGAATATTAACGCGTCACAATTCTTCCGAAACGCAAAACTAAATTTTTATAAGGTTCGTGTCATTCAGACACCGGCGCTTTACATTCGCCGTCACTTCTTATCACCACGACTTGCTCGCTCCAAGGTACATCACTTTGCGAATTTAAAATAGATAATTTATAATTGATTTACGTCTATAAGATTTCAGACACGGGACTACTACGCTGTCGCGACCGAGGATCACGGAATTTTAAATTATATATATATTTCGACGGTGCCACGGCGCGGTTTGTGCTCGTGACTCCTCGGTTTGAGGCGCGTAGGCACTGAGAGCAGGAAGGACGGTTTGCCTATCTCTGCCGAGTCGGTTTGACTCCTCGAAGTTCGTACCGTTTTTCGTCGAACAGGCAATTTCGCGAACGCGTGTTTCCCGGACCGCTTCCAGACGTAGAGTGCCGGATCTCCGGCTCGCATCGACCTCCTTCGATCGTTATCGAGTGGGGATCGATGCGTGCGCAATTAGACGCGTGTCGCGATATCTCGCGGTTCTTCTCGATTTCCCTACTCGCGAGCGCCGTAACGGAATGTAGTGGTGGGGGACGGTGTCGCTGTTCGATATACACGGTGTCCATATGTAACCGACACGGTTACAAACTCTTGCCATTTTTTTACTCTCGTCCGTCCAGATACGATTGTTTCCGATCTTGGCGTCTTCCGTAATAACGCCAATTCTCTCCTAAACAGTTCGTTCTCCCGGGCGACAACATCTCGTTCTCTTCTTAAAACGTCTAATTCACGGATGGTTATCTCGTCCACCAGCCCTCTCGTATCGGGTCGGTTTTGAATCTCGTCGCTCGATCCCGCTACCGGTTCTGTCCCGTCCTCTGTCATGGCTAATTCTTCCGCTGTGACACCAGCACCCAGTAACCGTTTTATCAGTTCGGCTTTCGTACTGGTCGATTGAAAATTCTTAGTTTTCAGCTTCTCCTTCAGTTCCGCTACAGTAAGGGAACAACTCATTTTTTAACTGGAATGCACACTTCACATAAACGTCCGTCACGTAACTTAAACTTCGCGCAAGACCGATAAGAAATTACAAAACGACTGCCTCGATCCCACTTCTGAATTTGTAAGGAATGACCCGGATTAAAGCAGACAGTACAGTGACTCGCAATAATATTCGGACGCTTTTAAAAATCGTATAACTTTGTTAATATTGAACCATGCGACTTGGATTTTTTTTTAAAAGTTAGCACAATTGATTTGCCATATAAAATGAAAGGAATTTTTTACAAAAATTGCAATTGGTCGAAATCACAGAGAAAATAATAAAAGTTGTATTTTGCAACTTTTTTATCCGGGCTTAAATTAAAAAATTAAAAAAGTACGTTTTGTACATCTGTACGAATTATACATATTCTGAGAATTCCAGCAAAATCGGTCAAAGTTGCAACGAGCTGCAGATGTTCAAAAATGATCACATATGGGCGAAATTCCCTGACAAGGCCAAAATTCTGCGACTTTCGCCCTTAAGTTTTCATCGTTAAACGTTTGTAGGTCAGTGCAACGTTGACCGATTTTGATGAAATTCTCAGAATATGTATAATTCGTACAGATGTACAAAACGTACTTTTTTAATTTTTTAATTTAAGCCCGGATAAAAAAGTTGCAAAATACAACTTTTATTATTTTCTCTGTGATTTCGACCAATTGCAATTTTCGTAAAAAATTCCTTTCATTTTATATGGCAAATCAATTGTGCTAACTTTTAAAAAAAAATTCAAGTCGCATGGTTCAATATTAACAAAGTTATACGATTTTTAAAAGCGTCCGAATATTATTGCGAGTCACTGTATGTAATTTATTAATATGTCCTTCTTCGATGTCGAACCTAACGAGACTGCTCGTCCTTTTTGCATCCCGTTCGTTTTTCTTTTTTCGACACGTTCGCTTGTCGTTGGCGATGAATCGCTTATCAATAACATGAACATATTTGTTATTTATATGAACAATATATACGGTGGCGAATCCGTTACAGCTTAACTTACAAAAGCAGTAATTTGAATTTGAGCGGAAGATTCTTTAGAATTTCGTAGTCAATTTCTAATAGGAGAAACCGATGAAATGTTAACCCTAGCAAGTTCCTCTAATATGATCTCGTGCGGTATAATAGGACACACGTTGGAAAGAATTATCCTTTTAGCTTTTGCAATAAGCGGTCGAATGGTTAACGAGTATGACCCAATATTCATCTTGCTATGATCATTCATTAATTTGTCTGTGAAGAATTAGGAGGTTCCGTGCATAAAGAAATCTATACCTTTATGTTTAATGAACTAAAGTATATTCACTTGTGGTATAATGTTTACTTTCTTGTAGGGCACCTCGTGCCGTCTCGTGTGAGAGCCAAATTCTTACTACTAAACGACGCTAAAACCTACGCTTCACTTACCGCGCTCGCAATGATGCTCAACTTGAACAGTGACACTCCTTTTATCTTTTACACTAAACTAAATTTAGTCGATTCTCAACACGCCTCCTTAAATTTAGTTTTTTATTTAACAAATCTTTAATTCTTCTCTAAACTTTTCAAACTTAGTACGTCCTAATGACTTAGTAAAAATATCTGCAGGATTTTCCTCTGAATCTATTTTTATTACATTAATCTCTCTATTTAAATAATTTTCATTTACAAAATGATAGTGCGTTTCTATATACTTAGATTTCTTTGTTAAATTTCCAAATTTCCTTATACTAATTGCACCTGCGTTATCTTCATAAATTTGTATAGGATCATTAATCTTTATTCCAAAATCCTTTAATAATTCTTTAATTAATTTAACCTCACTCACGCACATAGACAACGCAACATACTCTGCCTCTGAGGATGATTTTGTTACAATATCTTGTTTTTTTGATTTCCAGAAAATACTATTACCATACATTCTGTCGAGGCTAGCAATAAGGGAGCATTTATGACACGGACGCGGATTTAATTTTTGGGTCTGTCAAATCGGTCGACAGTTGGTTTGCAGATGTTGGGGAATCTTGTAACCGTTTTTTAAGGGTTTTACCGGTAATTGTCGACGTGTCATAAATTGCAGCCTCGACCGGTGATGGCCAAGGTGAAGGTAATGGTTTTACGGATACCGACGGACCTCTGACCTGGCGTCACTCGGCACGGTTGTCGAACTTGCCATCCACCCCCTTTTTTTCGTGAGGAAATGTTTTATACATACCCTGGCACCCTGGGGGAAGCCGGGATTATGTCGGAGTCTCCCCAGGAAGGGGGTGAACCTCCTGAGTACTACCCACTAAAACCTCACGCCCACCTAAGCTACACGGGAGGTGCCTGGATTACGCGAGTACTCAACAGGACACCTCCCAGCTAAACATACTATCCCTGGGGGAGGGGTTGTACCCCTCTCCCATGCCCTACGCTATTAGACCGCGAGCGGAGGGGCCCGCCCGGTGTCCCCATCCCTGGAGCCTTCGAATTGAGCTTCCCGAGCCCCAGCTCGGTCCACTCACAGCTCCCGCAGCCTCCCTGTTTCGCTCGGAGCCGGTATCCTGACGAAACCAGCTCCGGCCGAGTGAGGAAGGCGCCGCTCACGGAAGGAGGGGCCGTCGGAGGCGCGATCCGGCACGCCCCGACCCCTCCTAACCCTAAACCCCCCACGTATCCCCCTCCCCTACTCTTCGGGGAGGGACGGACCGGCACCCCCCCACACCGAGTTCTATCTCGGGGGGAGCCGACCGAGCTCGGAGGGAGCTGGGCTCCCCCCAGGGGGCCGGGGTCAGCTCGTCCCCCGGTCCTCTGAATTCGCCGCCCCACTTGGCGGGGGCGCATCATTTCTCCGGGAATTTCCCGGAGAGATTTCCCTGACGCCCCCCCGCCGAGTGGGGGGCCGGCGTGGACGCGGAGGACGGTTTCGCGCCCACACCCTCCTCGCCGAGCCCGGGTCACGTTCCCGGGCTCGCTCGGCGGCCTCCTTCTGCGACATAACGTCCTCGCAGAAGGAGGCCACCGCCTTCCACGACCCCTCGCTGTTGACCATGTGGTCGACCATGGCCCCCAGCGAGAGGTCCCACCCGCCCACTGCGGCTAGGAGGACACGGCGCGGCTCTGCCCAGGCTGGACATTCCTCTAACGTGTGCCGCGCCGTGTCCACATCTTCCCCGCAGTGGTGGCACTGCGGTGTCGGCTCCCGCCCCATCTTGTGCAGGTACTCTCCGAAGCAACCATGGCCGGAGAGCACCTACGTGAGGCGGAAGGTCAACCTTCCCCGCCTCCTGCACCACATATCAAATATGGGCAGGAGGGCCCGGACGATCGGACGTTCGGAGGGCTCCAGTAGAGCCCTCCACTCCGAATAAACGTCCGCCCGGGCCTGGCGATTCCGGCCCTCGAGCTCCACCTCCTCCTCGCTCGTGAGTTCCACCCCCGGTGGGCGGCGAATGGAGCGGGCGATCTGATACAGTTTCGCCCGCTCCGCCGCCACCAGATGGAAGGGTGGAATCACGGCGAGGAGTCCCGCCACCTCCCCGGAGACGGTGCGGTAACCCCGTATGACCCGCAGAGCCAGCCGGCGGCGCACTCTCTCTAAGAGTGCTTGGCTGCGCCGGCTGGTCTCGAGAGAGCGGGACCATACGGGGGCGCCATCCACCCCCTGCGAAAGGGAAAACCTTCCTTACCCCCACCCTTCACGCAGATAATGGTGCGAGGGAGGGAGAATCGGGCCTTCTGCGATTTTGAAATCAGTTTGAGAAGTCAGAACAGCTCTGGGGTTTCTCTAGTTAACATCTATAAGCGCAAGACCAACGGGGTCTAACGGGAGTCAAGGGACTTGCAAAGTAGTAACCCATGTACAGTTGATCAGTTTCAATAAACTCTGTGGTCACCAACCGGCAACATTATTTTTCCCACATTCGGTGTGGGTGGTCCTTCGAGAAGAAACTCGGCGCACATCACGTGCTATACGCAGCGAGAGCCATCGCGAAACGGTCGCGAAGTATCCGCAACACATTCTTATTACATATTTAGTCGTAGACTTTCTATCAACTATATCTCCTGCCCAATCAGCATCGACACAACAATCTAATATATCTGCGTTTAAATTTTTCTCAAATTTTAACTTTAATTCTTTAGTGTAATATAAATACTTTAATATTCTTAAGGCATATTCATAATCACTTTGGTCATGGCAATTTTGGAATCTGCTAAGATAGTTCACACAATAACAAATATCCGGTCTAGTACTTGAACTTATATATAAAAGTGCTCCAATTAAATTTCTATACTTCAAATCACTTGATACTGATAGTGCAGGTTCACATTTTAAGTTTTGCTCCATCGGAGTCGCATATAATTTTGCATCTTCAATTTCATATTTTCTCGCCAATGACTCAATATAACTTTCCTGATCTAGCGTCATACTTTTATTTTTGTAATCATAATTAATATTTATGCCCAGATACTTTTTTATTTGGCCCATGTCTTTCACTCAAAATTGTACAGCTAATTTTCTTTTAATAAACTCTATTAATTTTCTACTTTGACCACAATTTAGTAAATCATCAACAAAAATAATGAAATAAACTTTTTCATTATTAATTGTCGTAATATATAAACAATAGTCAATTTTTCTTTTCTCAAATCCTAAGTTTAACAAAAAATCATCCAAGCACTCATACCATGCGTGTGGACTCGCGGAGTCCGTACAATGATTTTTCGAGTTTACACACTCTCCCTGTGTTATCGTCGTAACCTTGAGGTTGTTTCACATACACTTCTGACTTTATTTTTCCGTTAAGGAATGCGGCTTCCACATCCATTTGGTCTATTTCTAAATCTTTTTGTATACAGTAATTTAACAGAATTCTCAATGTTTGAGTCCTTGCTACTGGCGAATAAATGTCTTCAATTATTTCTCTTTGTTGAAAACCTCTTACTACAATTCTAGCTTTGAATTTATTCTCAGCCTTTTTTGTATACACCCATTTTAAATCTAATATTTTTTTATCTTTTGGTTTTTCAACTAATTTCCACGTATCATTTCTTTTTAAACATTCGATCTCTTTGTTCATCGCATCTCGCCAATTTTCACTCTCATTACTGTTTATAGCCTCGTTATAATTTTCCGGATTATCTACGCTTACATAATTTACGTAAATACAATTTGTTACTGGATTTCCATAGCGATTTACAGGACTTTTCTTTCTTTCTGACCTTCTTACTGGTCCTAAATTTTGGATACTCGTACTTGGTACAATATTTACATTGTTTTCATTATTTTCACTTCCATCATTTCCAATATTATCATTTTCATTAATTATGCTACTTTCATTTTCATTTTTACTTTGTTGATCTATCTCACTTTCATTTAAACTATTATCAGTAATTTCATCGTTACCGTTAAACCCAACTAACTTTACATTTTCCTCGATAATATCTACATGCTTGGCTACGATAATCTTATTATTTATGAGAATCCTATAGCCTACGTCTTCGTAACCGACTAAAATTCCTAAATCGGCTTTTCTATCCCATTTGTTTTTTCTTTTTATTTCCGGAACTTTAACAAAAACTCTACTTCCGTACAGTTTCAAATTTTTAATATCGGGCTTCCTTCCCATCATAATCTCATATGGCGTCTTTTTTCCAAAGTATTTGCTAACGTTCTATTTTTCAAGTATGCTGCCGTTTTAACTACTTCTGGCCAAAATCTATTGTCTATTCTCGCGTCTGCTAGTAAACATCTCGCTGTTTCCATTATTGACCTATTATATCGTTCAGCAGTTCCGTTCAATTCATGAACATACGGAGGGCATGGTTCTATAAAAATTCCTTTTTCTTTCGCGAATTCATAAATATCTTTATTCAAAAATTCTTTTCCGTTGTCGCATCTTAAACGTTTAATTTTTTTCTCGGTTAAATTTTCTATTAAGTTAACATAAGTTATAATCCAATGGCAAACTTCATGTTTATTTTTCATTGTGTAAACTTTCCCAGCTTTACTAAAATCATCAATCAAAACTAAAAAGTATCTTTCTCCCATGCAGCCTACTGTGCTATGCGGTCCGTTTACATCTGCATGTATAATTTCTCCTATCTCCTTCGCTCTATACCTATTATTTTTGAAAACAGTATTAGTCATTTTATTTTGTATACATGTACCGCATTTCAAATATTCACTCTCTAAATTACTCGGTAAGCCTTCGACTAAATTATTTTTACTCAGAATATTCAAATACCCAAAGTTTACATGTCCGAGAATCCTGTGGAATTTCTCTTTCAAAGTCATGCCGTTATTTATATTTTCAGCTATATAACTCGGTTTATTCTCGAATATTGTGTTTATGTTGTACAAATTATTTACTTTGTTCGCGACTCCTATCAATTTATTTTCCGTGTAAATCTTTGAATTATTTCCATATGAAACTATTTTCGCTTTCTCTGCAACTTTACCAAAACTCATTAAATTCCTATCCATCTCTTTAACGAAAAATACATCTTTTAATGTTATTTCCGTTTCGTTAAAATTCGTTATAAATTTTGCTTTAATATCTTGTACTTTAGTCGCTTTTAATGTTCGGCCATCTCCCACTTTAACATTTATCGGATTTTCTAGCTTGCTTAATTTTACAAAATATTTATCATTGTTTATGATATGGTCCGAACATCCGCTATCTAATACCCATTCTAATTTATTTTCACAATTATTTACCTCGCTACTGTAGCTTACTCTACCCTCTGTCTCGAACAAGAATGTCATCGCGTCTTGGCCTGTGATCTGTCGATCTTGCCATTGTTGACCGCCTCGTCCTCGATGATCTGCGCCTCTGCCTCGGTAAGCGCTGCAGCCTCTGCTATAACTGCTGCTGTCTCGCTGTTGGGGCTGATATCTCGCGCCTCCTCGCGCTTGCTGCTGTCTTCCTCCTCTCGAACCTCTCCACGAATTTTCACCGTTGCTCTAGCTCATGCACTCATATTGATAATGTCCTGGCTTCCCGCATGTGAAACACGTTCTGTCCTTTTTTACTTCACTTCGAAATACATTTGAATTACCACTCTTAATTTTTGAACTTTGATTTTCATCCTTTTCACGTTCTTCGTATAGCTTGATTTTATTTATAACATTTTAACGGGCTCGATTGTTTCATCGGCTCGTTGCAGCGGGATGTACTCGCGGCCGGATTAAGCTCGCCGAGCCAGGGTTCGTGGGATACGCGAGTGGAAGTGACAGGGTAGCGAAATGAAAGCTGCAGGTTATGTTTCTACCGGTTACGGTTCGCGGCTCATCTCTCGCGGGTGTATTCGGCACGCGCATTATCGCGGCGCGTGTTATCTCTGAACGCGGGTTATCGCGGCACGCGTGTTTCCGACACGCGTGTTATCGGAGCGCGTATTCGCGGGTCGCGGTTTATCGGATCGCGGGACGGTCGGTTGTCGGCGTTCGGGGACAACGGAAACGCGGTGACGACAGCGGTCGGCACGCGTGGGTGTTCGGGGGACGATTCATCCTAGCCTCGGCAGCAACAGTCGTTGTCGCCAAGGCCACGGTGTACCGGCGTTTCGGACGAACCTCAGTAGAGGTTCGTGTCGCCAGATCGGTCTTGATTCCGCGGTGCGAAGGCGACAGCAGGCACCTCGTCGCACGTTTCGGGTCGGATACCGAAGGCAACAGCAGTTACCCAGTTATTCGGTATGTTTCCGGATTCTACCGGCAGAACAGTGGCAACGACCGTTGCATTGTTCTGTCCAGGGGTTTTGTCGGGGCGGGGTGAATGGAAACCGCAGTTACCGGGAAAACGGCCAGGAACGGCACGAATACCCGGATACTTACGACAAGGTTCGCTGTACGGGAACGAAGGTGTGAATCGGTGTGTGTGTGTGTTGTGAGACGTGTGTGAAAGTCGATGTATACTTGCGGGTGGCACGGAAGTCAAAGAGACCCGGTCCTGTTCGGGGGTTCCCTTTATGCCCTAGCCGATCTAGGGCAAGGGGCTCGGCGCGGGGTGGTTTTCGGCGGAACTTTCGGTGACGTTTCGCATCCGGTTCGAACGTTCTCGAGGCAATGGCGGCTTCCGTTTTCCGCCAAAGTCGGTTTCTAGACGCGGGGGCGCGGAGTCCGGGGATCGGTACCGTTCGCGGTCCGTCGGCACTGCTCGGGGGTGGTTGCGATGGCGCGAGACCGGTTCGTAACAGGCCTGGTGCATCCAGGTCTGTTACAACATAATCAACTGTTCTTTCTTGTTCGGGCAAAACATCAACTAAATCACCAACATGACTTAGGGAACTGGGTAGCGTTCTCAGTAAATAGTTTAACTTTTCTGATTCATTTACCTTAGCACCGGCATTTTTCAGTTCAATTGTCAATTTTTCAAATTCACTAAAAAATTCACTTGTTTCGATAAAGTCCTTTAATTGTAATCGTTCCAATTTATTTCTAACACAAATTTGTAATGCGGTTGACTCACGTAAATACAGCTTATCTAATTTCTTCAGTATTTCATAGCTGGTAT
The DNA here is from genome assembly GCA_913789895.3 of Seladonia tumulorum. Lineage (NCBI taxonomy): Eukaryota > Metazoa > Arthropoda > Insecta > Hymenoptera > Halictidae > Seladonia > Seladonia tumulorum. The sequence continues at coordinate 1,878,543 of CAJYYF030000015.1, read as the reverse complement.
TTTCGTCATTGACTAATTCCATTTGTCTGTTTGACAAGGCACTATAAATGTAATTCATTGCCTTTAGATCCTTCTCGTTCCACGTGTCTTCATTTTCCGTAACGGCTCTCTCATGTTGAATCACTGTTTCACATTTTTCATTCTTAGAAAAATCGTAATTCTCTTCTTCCACGTGCTGTAATCTTTTCCATCGAAAATAGGTAGCATCATCTTGAATTCATCCGCCATGTCGACTTGTCTATTTTCACGTTTAGTTTCTTCAAATATTTTTATGTTTTTCTGTTCAATTTCTTTGAGCACTTTTACCACTTTTACAAATGATTCAAAACTTCCTTCACTTACTTCGTCTTTAATTTCAAATTCGTCTTTTATTCCAGCTTCACGTGTTTCCATAACATTCTAGAACTCTTCCGAACTTGACTTGTTTTCCTTCTATTTTCTTATTTAAATCTCGATTTACGAGAATCTTAAAATGACAATCTCACTTTGTTGCAATTACCAGCAGAATTAGCGAACCACGCTCTGCTACCATGAAGAATTAGGAGGTTCCGTGCATAAAGAAATCTAGACCTTTATGTTTAATGAACTAAAGTATATTCACTTGTGGTACAATGTTTACTTTCTTGTAGGGCACCTCGTGCCGTCTCGTGTGAGAGCCAAATTCTTACTACTAAACGACGCTAAAACCTACGCTTCACTTACCGCGCTCGCAATGATGCTCAACTTGAACAGTGAAACTCCTTTTATCTTTTATACTAAACCAAATTTAGTCGATTCTCAACAGTCTGCAATCTCTTTACTACTCAGATATAAACATACCCGGCCTTGTGAGATTCTTGATACGAATCTTATATTGTTAGGGCCTATTAATTTTGCTATTGCCACCGTGTAGTCATGAATCGTTACTCCATCACCTGAATCAATAATTATCGCTTGTTGACCTCTCTCTCAGAGAAGTAAATACTAGAGATCAAAAGCCGCACACCGCGCAGATACAGGCTATTGCGCACACAATACAGTATTTTGTCATTTTAAGGCAGTGCCAACCTCCCATGCATAAGGCAGTGGAAAACACCACACCATCGCTGTGAGTGGCCGAAACTCGAGAGCCGTCACGGCGACAACATTGTCGGCTATATCGGTGTGAGACTAGAAGACCACTACTAATCCAATTATAAAACTTCTTTATTTTTCATTATTTTTTTATGAAACTTTTACCAACATATTCGTGGCATTTTCTGATTAAAATGATACCAAGTATGATATAAATCCGATGATATTTACCTGTGTAATGAACGAAGAACGTTGCTTCCCATAACAATTACATTAACGGAAAATTAGTGTAAATGTAATCCGAATTATATCGTGTTTGGTATCATTTTAATCAGAATAATGCCACAAATATATTGGTGAAAGTCTCATAAAAAAATAATTAAGAATAAAGAAGTTAAATTTTTCATTTAAAGGCCTGCGCTCACGCGAGCTTTGATCTCCGCCGGCGGCCGCGAATCTATGCGGCTCTTTCTTTCCCATACGCTGTCCTTCTCTGTATTCGAAACTTTTATCGCTTGTTACACGAGTAAATATCATCGGAATTATGTCATATTTGGTATCATTTTAATCAGAAAAATGCCACGAATGTGTTGGTAAAAGTTTCATAAAAAAATAACGAAAAGTAAAGAAGTTTTGAAATTGGATTAGTAGTGGTCTTCTAGTCTCACACCGATATAGCCGATAGTGTCATGTTACACTCTTCGGCTGCGACGGCTCTCGAGATTCGCTGTCAACACCTCCGTACAATATTGTATCGGTGGTTCACTATCACAAAAAAATCCGATAATGCCACGAGAGAGGTAAGCGTAGAAATAAAACTAAAATAAACAGCGTAAAATAAATAAGTGTTAACCATCATATAGATACATAATCATACATATATATAATGTAAAGAATTGAAACCTATGTTAACTCGAACTGCGCAATACCGTGACGCACTAAGAGAAGCCAAAAACAGCAACTCAGCCTTCTGCAAAACGCGCAAATGAAGATCGGTTTACACCCTGAGAACCAAGAGGAGAGGCATCAAATCATGCCAAACGATGAAAAAAGACGGCAACTCTATAGTAAAAGGATCCCGACGATATATGGAGTCGAGCAGTCAGGAGAAGATTAAAAGATGCAAGGTAGAGACTCCTGAGCCAGCATCTTCAGGAAACAAAGAATTGGCCATCCTATTGTTACGTCCCAAGTGGACAGATCTATGATTTTAAGAGGATAGTACGCAGTTTCGAACCTACCTGCATTCACCGGCTGCGGTTCGGGAAATTGAGGATTGTTTAAATAATGATTATACCCTTTTAACGATAACAACTAATTTATAGATTTATTCAAAGCAAGATTCTGAATCGGATGTTAGAGATTACATATAATATTTAGGATACGGATATACAAGAGTGCAAATAATGGGGTTACAATGATACGAATAATAGTAATGTTACCGCAATACAATGTTCAGGAACTGGATCTTGTTTCCTGGCTCACGGAACTTAGAGTCTTTTATAAGAGTCTTTTAACACCACTTGTTGACGCGGTTTCGCGGTTACGATTTTCTCGAACAATTAGAACTGACTGTAGCTGATTTTACGGTTCGCGGATATATGTCTTTCGGTGATGATGGTCTTGATTATAACTGCCTGTTGGGGAGTTGATCCCCATATTTATAGGATGGCCAATTCTTTGTTTCCCAAAAATGCTGGCTCAGGAGTCTCTACCTTGCATCTTCTAGTCTTTTCTTGACTTGGTCGACTCCTTGTCGTCAGGGTCTTTTTACTAACGAGTCGGCATTTTTTCTCATTGCTTGGCATGGTGTGATGCCTCTCCTCATGATTCTCAGGATGTAAACCGATCTTCATTTGCGCGTTTTGCAGAAGGCTGAGTTGCTGTTTTTGGCTTCTCGTTACTGCGTCACGGTATTGCGCAGTTTGGGTTAACACAGTTCTCTCTCGAGGCATTATCGGATTTTTGTGATAGTTCTTTATTATATAGATTAATCATTGATGGTCGAACCACCGGACGTGACACTATAAATAAGGGGACAAACTCCTCAACAGGCAGTCAAGACAACCATCGGCGAAAGATATATACTCGCGAATAACGATAATTGTTCAAAGAGTGGTGTTATAATTATTAAAGTCACAAAGTTCCGTGAGCCAGGAGAAAGCATACACGTACAGATCAAACCTGAAGATTGTATTGCGGTAATATTACTATTCGTTATCATTGTAACCCCGTTACTTGCACTCTTGTATATGCGCTTCATAAGTAATATCTGTAAACTTGTAACATCTGATTCACTATCTTACTTTAAATAAATCTATAAGTTAGTTGTTATCGATAAAAGGGTACAACCTTTATTTAAACGATCCTCAATTACCCGAACCGTAGCCGGTGAATGCAGGTAGGTTCGAAACTGCGTACGATCCCCTTAAAATCATAATTCAGCCCACTTGGGACGTAACAGATGCTTTTACCGTTTGGCAGACAGTATCGTTTGATGGTATGGGTTTCATATGCCTTAAAAACGGACTGCCTTACAGATTTCCAGCGTCCCTGTGTATTTCAAATGGAACGCTCGGCGAGAACCTCCGATCTCGTATGGAAGACAGTAAAAAGAAACGCGCGACTGCCTTAAAATGAGAGAATACTGTAACACGTAAACACAAATAGGCGGATCGCTCGAAAACACGTATATCTTCGACGAGGTGGTGAGATCAACTCCCGTACGAGCAATATTGCAAGATTCCGAGCGTGACAGCGTCACCATTCAAAGTTAAATTCTCGGGATTGCGTCGCTTTTGTCGTAGTCTTATTTTACGTATAATTTAAGTTGTGTTCTCGTGTGAGTTTAATCGCCCACCGCTGAAATAAAGGCGAAGTCAAGGCGAACATTGCATTCATTTGGTGCCTCCCTGCATCTTTTCCTCGTACGCCCGACTCTAACTTCGCGCTCAGCGCTGGGCTGATCTGGAATCAGGCAATATTCGACCGGCGGTCAGTTGCCGAAACATATTGCCAAAACTATAATCAATAAAAATAATTGTAATACAAAATAATTGCGACTCGAATATATTATGACAGTCAAATGTGTAGCATAATATAAACATTGCATACAATGTATTGCAGAGTAGAGCGATGGATGGAGTCGAGCGCGGACCTTCATCGGGTGCGGAGTGTGTGTTGTTCCGTCTATTATATTATCAGTGTTTAGATTACTCACAGGAAACCAAGGCCTCGTAGCATGTCTTGACGGGGCATTAATTTTAAGGAGCGAATTAGAAGATAGGAGATATAAACGATAAGGTAGGATAGAAACTAGATTAGGAAAAAATTGCGCATAACATGATATAGGGGATGGCTCTTTTGCGCACAGACGATTGCGCACGACGGCATGGCACACAGTTCTTTTGGACACGGTATTATTGGACACACGGTTCTTTTGGACACAGTAACATTGGACACAGTGAGTTTTCGCTCACGCAAGGATTGCCCACATGGTTAAGACGCACACGCTGAGTTACGCACATGTAAAATTGGACTCATGATAGATTGCGCACAGAATGGCGAATCGAGAACAAATAGAATTGCGCACAGTAATTTTGGACAGTGATGGAAATGTGGCGTTATTAATTTCGGGTTATTAAAACATTTCCTCACGGAAAAAAGGGTTAGGGTTAGGGTTAGGGTTAGGATTAATGAATCACTTGGGGGTAGAAGGGGGTGAATCGACTTTTGAGTAGAACTACGGGGTTAGGTAAGCGTGATATGCCCCTGGTAAAGCCTCCCAAAATTTTGTTATTTTCTTCCTACGACGCTCGGTTTAGGAGATGGAACGATTTTTAGAGGAGGCGAAAATGAATTTGGGCAGGGCAAAGGGGTGGCGAATCGACTTTTGATTAGGCCTAAGCGGTAGTCTCGGAGTGATATGCTTTGTGTAAAGTCTTTCAAAAATTTCGTTATTTTTTGTCTAGGACGCACGGTTTAGGAGATACAGCGATTTTTAAATTCTGTGAATGTGTCCAATTCTATTTGTGCGCAATTGAGATGTGTCCGATTCTTCCTATTCTGCATAGAAGATATATAATCATAGACTAATCACACAGCACAACACACGATGATAAACAACAGTTTGAATTCATTCTGTGCGCAATCTATCATGAGTCCAATTTTACATGTGCGTAACTCAGCGTGTGCGTCTTAACCATGTGGGGAATCCTTGCGTGAGCGAAAACCCACTGTGTCCAAAAGAACCGTGTGTCCAATAATACCGAGTCCAAAAGAACCGTGTGCCATGCCGTCGTGGTCAATCGTCTGTGCGCAAAAGATGGCCTCTCATATAGATATATAGATAAATATATAAATAGATAAATAGATAGAATAAACAAATAGATAGATAAATAGATAGACAGTATGAAATCGCTCGAAGTTGACAGAATGAAAGCTCAGGAAGAACTGTTTCTGTCGTCTGAGAGAACTGTTTCCCTGAGCTCTGTAACAATCTTAAAGAATTCATTCTGCTTGTCTCACTCTATTGATGAGAGAGATTTTCCCGAGAAAATGTCTCTGCTCGTAAAAGTCTCCAGTTACTCCTATCATAAATTTTCTTTCGCTACGCTCAGGAGTTCGCCGGACACTCGGACCAAGTGGAACCACATGTTCTTCAGGCATCTTTTGTGGATCCCCTGTGAAACCCTTAGCACTCGAGTAGTGACTCTGAGGAAGTATTTACTAAAAATTCTATACGAATAGCCAAAATTTTTTTACACTATTAAATATGTTCGTATCTAATCAATTCCTAAACATTCAATTTTGTATCAGGCATTATATCAGATTCATAGCCATAAAATGAAAAAAATAATATTTAATAGAAATATTCTATGAAGACAGCGTAAACGTATGAATTATATGTATATTATACATTATTTTGTAAATTCGATACCGTCGGAATCCACGATCGAACTGACATAGAGTTTAATGTATTAACTATGCTAATATTCTTAGAACTCTTTAAAACAGTCAGAACATTTTAGAACGCTAAATAACTTCGAACTTGCACAATTAGAACATCGTGTACTGAACTTTTGAACTATTACGAATGTTAAGTGAGTTTTAAACTAGAGCGTTAATTGTGAAACCTAAATGTTAAACCTAAAGCAATGATAACAGCCTCTTGTCGTGCAAAAGATTCTACAAGAAAGAGAAACTTGATATTTATTGTAGATCTATATTTCCTATATCTATAATGCCTAAATATCGGTGATAGCAAACTAGATTTTTAGTCTGATTTAATTCAGCTGTTTGATATCATCCTCATAACGCGTCTGACTTGTTGTTATAAGGTAAAGATTAAGAATACATTCAATCATATAATATATACGTGCCATTTATATTTTATTAATGCAGTAAGACTCCAGTCTTCACGGTTAGTGAGAATCAGAGAATATCATGTGCCCCTCATAGTTTACGCGGATCCTACTTATTTACGCCTATGTCGACCGTCCCCGCCGGGAGTAAAGCGTAAGAGTGGGATCCGCGCGCGCGCAGCCTTGCGTGAAGAGTGGGGACTCGCCGTTCCCCCTGCACCCCACTGACGAAATTCTGTGCCAACTCTCACCGAGCGTATAATACTGGATTTCACATTCTGATGGCCAAAGTTCGTCGAGGGTTCCTGCATGAATTCTCCTGAAACTCGGCCATGCTAGGCACGCGAAAATTCGTAAATTATCGATCCCTGGTCGATACGGAAGTTCCTCGGGGAGCGCTTCCTAACCGATGGAGCAGTCGCAATCTTCGCGAAAACACAGTCCGGTCACCGACGAGATATATTTAAAGACAGCCAGCCCCCGTGTTAAACTGCGGGCACCGACGAGATATATTGAAAGACTGCCAGCCCCCGTGTTAAACTGCGGGCCCCAAAGTGGGTCCTGAGTGGGTACTGGGAGCGGTCGGTAACGGCCCCAATGCCGAGATACTCTCATCGGTTGTGGAACTAAGAACGTGGAACTATCACTGATCGCAAATACCAACATCACTAAACATGCCGCGCTCACTACCTAAATACGAGATTTGCTCGTGAAGTACGAAAGAAACGTCAGTGACATAGGCAATAAATAAACATAGAATGCTGACATAATGCATTCTGTAATTGCATGGAAAATAATTATTTTTTATTATATAATTTCATTACACTCTTATTGCCTTCTTATTTTCCATATTGTTCACCATTGTAATCATTGTTTTATAATCGATAGTTTATAGGTGTAATTAATTAATTCGGAAATTATTGCGATATTTATAAAATAATGATTATTCAACAAAATATATTCTGTAGTAATTACAGAATAAAAAACAAGAATAAATACATACACAAGTAATGACAAAATTCAATCGTTCTTATTGTGATCCGTAGTAAAAAACAGAAAATTAATGTTTTTACTTATTTATCCGATAATACCACTTCTAATGCTCGATTGCACTGACTGCAATTATTCAAGTAGAGGTAGTAACAAAGTAAAAGTGTTCAGTAATGAAACTAATTTTTGACGGCTCCTATCCGTATAATGCTATTTGGAGACAGTATTATTGCTATTGGTACAAACGCACAGATACACAGATTCTTATATGTTGCAATGCATGTTGTTTTTTCTCCGTTTACCGATTTCGATGAAATTTTCAGTATGTGTACCATAGATGTACAAGACACATATTTTAAATTTTCATTTGGGATTCAAATAAAAAAGTTTTAAAAAGTGCGTTTTCTGGTTTTTTATGTAATTCTTACCAATTGCAATTTTTGAAAATCTGTTTTACACGTCATTTAGTAAATCAATGCTTTTAATTGCTAAAAGGAAAGTCAAAAAGTAAAAGTATTCTAATTTAATGCACAGCAACATTTGCAGTATTCGGACTGTACGTGGATTGTACGCAGACTGTCCGCGTAAATATAATCATATAAAATTACGGTAATTGTTTGTTACATCCTATCCACTCGTAGAACGTGCCGAGCGTCTAGTTAAGAAAACCTAATTTATAATTCGGACGCAGGATTTACAACTGCACGGTAGGCGCAGCGGGGCTTTTCCGGAACCCTGCTAATTTTTATGGCAACCGTAGGGACCTCGACGACCATCACCAAACACTCGAACACCACGTGCGACACAACGGTGACCTGAGACCGGACGAGTGATTGTAAATCACGACATCGACAAGACGAGACGAGACAAAACTAAACGCTCGACGATTTCCCACCCTAAGACGCAAAACAGACACACCCACGACCAATGACAAAATAGAATTCTCCCCCCACCCAAAACTGCAACTGCCCAATCCCTAAAAAACCAAGTTTACGAAAATCCAAAAACTCGACGAGGACAACACTCAGACCACGACTACACTAGACACCGAGTCGTCTCAGAACGCGCAGTCCAGTTTGTACGAGCTAAGTCCAATAGTCCGTTTCTTGTGAATATCAAGTGAATAAATTACTATTTTACACAACCCTTTCGCCGTGTCGTTTTCCTCGATCGGGACAAGAACCCAACTCCTTTTCACGGAAATCCTTTCGTGTGTTGCGGCAACGTAACAATTTGGTGGCAGCGGTGTTGAGCATCCCATCTGGAAGTCTAGACGACAACGGCTGAGACAACCAACAACCTGCGACGAAGTCAACGACATTCCTGCGAGCGGATCAAGAACAGTCAACCTCCTGGAGAACACCGAGTCTGTACGAGCGCCTGCACGACGAGCTACATCCGATAGCCATCAGGTGACAACGTACAACCGCAGCTGATTCTACACGGCATGGTCATCCCTGTTCACTTCGCTATATTGTAAGTCGTTGAAAATAACCGCCAAATATTTTGTTTTGAACAACCGCGGAGTTAAGAGTTAGGACAAATTGTAAACCGTACACAAACCGTAAATACCCCAATATACCGAGTCAAAATGTCTGCAGAAGAATTAGCAAAACAATTAGCCGACAAGTTGAAGATCGATAACAACAGTGGTACACCCGAACCGGATTATTATACTGTAAGAGAGGCAGCAGAATGTATACCAGTTTTTGACGGACACAACATACCAGCGAGCTCTTTTATCCGCGCCTGCGAATCCGCGAACAATTTAATTAATCCGTCGAATTCGGCATTCTTAGCACGCGTGATAAGAACTAAGATCCGCGGAGACGCGGATATTACACTAGGATATTTACCGGCAAACGATTTGGAAACGATACTACGCGAAATAAAACGTGCGTACGCTCCGCGACAAAGCCAGACGAAATGGCAAACGGAATTAGCTTTTGCGAGACAAGAAACGTGGGAGTCACCCCTAGATTTCGGTAAAAGAATCGAGAATATTCAAACTCGGGCAAGAGATGCCATCCGCGAGAATAACACCCCGAACATAGCGTTAGGAATGATATACGGACTCGAACAGACCGCGTTACAAGCCTTTATATCTGGATTGAGAGACACCGAACTAGAAAATAAGGTAGGATTCACATCACCTAGAAATCTTAGGGAAGCGATAGAAAATGCAAGCGTTGCTTGGGAACATATAAAAAATAGACAGTTAAGATTTATGGGACCGCCTGCTCCTCATAATGTACAACGTGCTGACTGTCATTACTGTGGGGGCGAGATGACGATTACATAAATTGCCCATATAAAAGAGTCACTAACGATACTCCGCCACATTTTAACCAAATGTACCAAAACCCCGTTCCTACTCCACATTACAGACAGTATCCAAGCCACCAAAGCCATAGTATTCAACCCCAACCTATCCCACGACAAACTGCCAATTACTACACACCTATTCCAAACGAACGACCACAATATAGGCAAAACACACGTGACGTTCAAACCACAAAAACTTGCATTTACTGTAACCGAATTGGCCATACCGTTGAGCAGTGTCGAACTCTAGAAAGGAATAAAAAATATTGTAACAATTGTAGAATGAAGGGTCACGACACAAACGAATGCCGGGCAAGATACAACCAACGCGCAGAAGTGCATATGGTAGAAACAAATCCCTTAGACCATTTAAACGGACCACTCGTTTCTCAGGCGGGCGAGCTGAGGGACAACAACCAGTAAAATCTCCCCTATTGCCACCCGTTACAGCACAGATTTACTCAATATCAAATAGTACAAGCAAAATCCCAGTTATTCTTCTAGAATCAAAACAATTTCATGAACCTGTACAGGAATTCCTCATCGATTCCGGTTCACACGTCAATCTAATTAAACAAAGCGCACTAAAACCAGACACCCCATGTAACATACACAATCAAATACAATTAAAGGGTATAACGGCAGAAATTACGAACACCTTAGCAGAAGTCACCATAATGGTCAATAATAACTTGCATATTTTTCACATAGTATCAGACTCATTTCCAATCAATCAAAGAGGCATTTTAGGAATTGACTTTCTAAATAAAGAAAAAGCTGTATTGTCATTTTCGTCACAATCGCTAACCGTAACAAACAATGTGACAATACCATTTCAAGACGAAAAGTTCACGATTCCAGCTCGTACAGCTAAAATAATTCCGGTAAAACTAACAAACACGGCAGAAACAGAAGTAGGAGTGCTAGAAAAATTAAACCTGGGTGACCAGATACTTGTCGGGGAGTCGCTGGTTAGAAATAATAAAGGAATAGCGCATACATATGCCGTTAATACAAGCGAAACCGACAAAACCATCCAAGTTCCAACAGCGACGTTGACACCAATCGAACTTCCTAAACTTAAAGAAACTCGCGAATACGTAGCGTTAAATATATCTTCGTCTAAAATACACGCGAAAAAATATACTCATATGCATAGCGATAAGAATCCGACGGAAATCCAAAAATCTAAAGCAAAAACTATAAACAACGAAATTCAAAAAGAAGAAATCCTCCAAGCGCCTAACACATTACAATTATCTCAAGTCGAGAGGGTTTCCCAACTACATAAGATTCTAAGATTAGATCATTTAAACGCGGAAGAAAAATCTAACATTTTACAACTTACGAAAAACTTTAACCACCTTTTCTATTTATCGGATGATAAACTCTCCGCAACTACGCTCGTGAAACACGCTATACACACGACGGACGAAACGCCGATCCACGTTAAACAGTACAGACACCCCGTAATACATAAAGAAGAAATACAAAAACAAGTTACAAAATTACTGAACGAGAATATCGTAGAACCATCGAACTCTCCTTATAATTCCCCGATATGGGTAGTCCCGAAAAAACCGGATGCAGAAGGCAACAAACAATGGAGAATGGTGGTAGATTTTCGCAAGTTAAACGACAAAACGATCGGCGATTCGTACCCTTTACCGAACATTACGGAAATTCATGATCAGCTCGGTTCCGCCAAATACTTCTCAACGTTCGATCTAGCCTCTGGTTTTCACCAGATCCCCATGGATCCTGCACACGCTCACAAAACAGCTTTTTCCGCAACAAACGGTCACTACCAATATACTCGTATGCCTTTCGGCTTAAAAAACGCTCCAGCAACCTTCCAAAGACTAATGGACCAAACGCTAACAGGACTACAAGGAACAGATTTATTTACATATCTTGATGATATCGTTATTTATGCGCGATCTCTCGAAGAGCACAAAACAAAATTTAAAAAACTTGCCGAACGTTTAGGGAAAGCAGGCCTTCAACTCCAGCCAAATAAATGCGAATTTTTAAGACGTGAAGTGGCCTATTTAGGACACATTATTTCCGAAAATGGCGTTAAACCTAATCCCGAGAAAGTACGCGCAGTAAAGGAATTCCCTGTACCAAAGACAGAAAAAAATATAAAAGAATTTTTAGGACTCATCGGTTACTATCGTCGATTCATACCCGACTTCGCGAAAATAGCAAAACCATTAAGCACCTTACTAAAAAAGAACACGAAATTTTGCTGGACCACCGAACATCAAGTAGCATTCGAACAACTAAGGGACATGATTTGCCAAGAACCTCTTTTGCAATACCCGGATTTCCGAAAACCATTTATTTTAACGACCGACGCATCAAAATATGCCTTAGGCGCCGTGCTGAGTCAGGGTACAATAGGGAAAGACTTGCCCATCGCTTATGCCTCTCGCACTCTTAACAAAGCAGAAGTCAATTACTCAATCACCGAAAAAGAGTTGTTAGCCATTGTCTTTGCAGTTAAACATTTTAGACCTTACCTTTATGGAAATACATTCACACTAGTAACAGATCACAAGCCGCTCCTTTGGCTGCAAAATGTTAGCGATCCATCATCGAAATTACTGCGCTGGCGGTTCATATTAGAAGAGTATTCCTATAATATAGTATATAAAGCAGGAAAGATCAACCTAAATGCCGACGCTCTCTCAAGAAACCCATACGAATGTAAGGTACTGCCTATCACTGCTAAACGCCCAAGATCCACTACTTCCGGTACAAATGAAAAAACTAAACCACATAGGTATAATTTACGACAAACACCATACCGTAAGATACGTCAAGTTTGTAAAAAAGTAAAAAATTCACACTTAGGATTAACAAAAAGGAAACGACAAACAGCTACAAAGTCCTCAGCGGACATTTCAGGGAAATCCACTTATAACTTACGAAAACGAATAAAAACGGCACAGCAGTATCCACGTAGGGAACGACCTTCGAGTAGCGAGTCATTAATAAAACCCCGATGCAAAGCTCCACGTTTAATCATATCATCAGATACAGAAACGGACGTACAAGAAGATGAAAACGCAGACACAGATACGGATATCGAAACGACAAACGAAAACTTAGACTTAGATACAGACGCGGACGTCGATTCAATAGATTCAAACGAGGAACAAATAAACAACACTCACGACGCAGTCTTACGCGAAAATATTATATCACAACAGAGTCAGTCTAGAACATTAGAGCCCGACAAAATTCACGAAACCATTGAAAATCCAAATTACGAAATTCAGCCTCACAGTATAGAATTGCTAAACGACGGCACCATAGATTCAGAAATTGAGACAGACAACGACACGTGTACGAATTCACGACCAGACAATAACTCGATCGACGACATAAGCGATGATTCATTTATTCCCGAAAATATTCAGACATCAGTGGAAGTACATCATCCCGAAAGAAGCAGTCACGAAAAGAGTAGAGGCGAATAAAATTCTCCGGCAGCTCCAGCCACAGTAACAGACGGGGACTGTTATAATAGCGATTTTGCAGACTATATTAGAAACTACAAATATATAACCGATACACCAAACATTTCGGAGACAATTTTCATGACGAACAATGACTACGCACACTTTATATCAACCGATAACAGAAATTTTACACCTACCACGGACACGTTAATAGCAAAGGAACTGCTAAACGAAAACGATTTGCAACACCAAACACTTTCGATCGGCGAGATAATCGTTACAAAGACGAGAAACAAATACATCTTTAGTCTGGTTATAGCAGATAAAGAACGCGATACCCCGACACAAGAAAATCTCTTCAGAACACTCAGCAGCTTGAAACACATTTGCATAAAACGAAACGTAAAATCCATAGCCGTTAGTATAGTAGATCTAAAACTGAGCCCATTGGATAGAATAAAAGTAAGAAACATGTTCCGTTACATATATGCGAACTCTGGAATAACAATATTAATATGTTTAGATAACACAATAATTCCCAATATAAAAGACAGACAAGACATAATTCGCGAAAATCACGAAACACCTATCGGCGGTCATAAAGGTATCACGAAAACCTTTAACAGGATTCGCGAAAACTATTTTTGGAAAAACATGAGAAGAGATATAGAGGAGCACATTAAAAGATGCAATAGTTGCCAAAAGAAAAAACTAGTCAGAATTAGAACCAAACAACCAATGGTTATTACCGATACGCCCACAGACGCTTTCGAGAAAGTTGCCCTAGACATTGTAGGCCCCTTACCCACATCTGCGAACGGAAACAAGTACATACTAACCGTACAATGCAACCTAACTAAATTTTGCGAAGCATACCCACTTCCTCACACAACAGCACAGATAGTAGCAACAACACTGGCAAAACAGTTCATATCACGCTACGGTTCCCCCAAATATATCTTAACCGACCAGGGAACTAACTTTTTGAGTTCGACTATGAAGCAATTGGCAAAATTATTTAAAATAAAACAATTGAAAACAACCGCCTTCCACCCACAAACAAATGGCTCTTTAGAGAGAAGCCACGCGGTACTTATAGAATATCTAAAACACTTTATTAAAACAACAAAGGACTGGGATAAATGGATTAGATTCGCTGTCTTCTCGTACAATACATCGGTCCACGACGGTACGAAATACACACCTCACGAGCTGGTCTTCGGGAAAAAGGCACGAGTACCCTCTAATTTTGAGTATTGCGAAACAAACAATTTCACATACGAAGCATTTCTCATAGAGTTAACATCACGACTAACAGAACTTCGCAAGTCTGCGGCGGAAAACCTTAACAAAGCAAAGTATAAATCCAAAATGTACTACGATCGCAATACGAAAATACAAAAGTTTAAACCGGGAGACTCTGCCTATCTAATAAAAGAAAAAGTAGGGAAACTAGATGACCGCTATTCTGGACCCTATATAATTAAAAATATAATAAACGACACAAATGCTATTATTTATTTGAGCCCGACAAAAACAAGGACAGTACATATTAACAAACTCAAACGCGCCTATGCTCCAGAGTCAGAATAATCATAACACCAACAGAACCTACTTTCACTGTAAAGAAAATCCAGATCTTAAATCCCGAATTAACCTTCCTGACTCCTTACAACTAGTAAACACAAAGAACTAATAAGAAATTTCTAAGCCATAATTAACACACATAAATGGTCGTTCTAATTTAATTATCGGGGACCCCACCTCTGATAGTCAACACGTTTAATTTATACAAATTATTATCTGTACCGACACCGCAGGATATAGTAAATAAGAAATATGCGTACATAATGTCCCAGGTCTTGCATTTAACAAAATAACAGATCGCACATTGTAAACGAACCCGCCGTTCCGCCTACAAGTAAGAAGCGAGCGTACTATGTAAAACTATTATCTTTGTATAACCAACCGTTAAAAATACGTAATAACTAACATTTAGAATAGTACAATATCATTAAGAATCGACTGATGCGGAAAATGTACACCCGTTCGGGGTATACATCTTCCTTTTTCCGAGGGGGGGGGGGGGGCGTGTTACATCCTATCCACTCGTAGAACGTGCGTGACGAAGAACGTGCCGAGCGTCTAGTTAAGAAAACCTAATTTATAATTCGGACGCAGGATTTACAACTGCACGGTAGGCGCAGCGGGGCTTTTCCGGAACCCTGCTAATTTTTATGGCAACCGTAGGGACCTCGACGACCATCACCAAACACTCGAACACCACGTGCGACACAACGGTGACCTGAGACCGGACGAGTGATTGTAAATCACGACATCGACAAGACGAGACGAGACAAAACTAAACGCTCGACGATTTCCCACCCTAAGACGCAAAACAGACACACCCACGACCAATGACAAAATAGAATTCTCCCCCCACCCAAAACTGCAACTGCCCAATCCCTAAAAAACCAAGTTTACGAAAATCCAAAAACTCGACGAGGACAACACTCAGACCACGACTACACTAGACACCGAGTCGTCTCAGAACGCGCAGTCCAGTTCGTACGAGCTAAGTCCAATAGTCCGTTTCTTGTGAATATCAAGTGAATAAATTACTATTTTACACAACCCTTTCGCCGTGTCGTTTTCCTCGATCGGGACAAGAACCCAACTCCTTTTCACGGAAATCCTTTCGTGTGTTGCGGCAACGTAACATTGTTCATAAAAGAATTCATTTATATCTCGCCGATTTTGGTAAAAGTTAAATATGTTGTAAAACTCAACATTCTGAACAACTTTTTCCTATATATGGTGCCGCTGCTCGGCATTAGTTTCTGAGGTATTCTCAAAATCTGTTCCTGCTACTAGAATGGATTCTGCACACTCTTCTGCATATTAGAAGGCATGATTAACACATATAAGTTACTTTCTTATTAACGAATATGTAGAATCACATACAAGATCTCAAGGAGAAGGTATAATTAAAATTGGTTGGGATTAGGTCGTGTGTGGTGGGGGGAGGGGGACGATTACTCTGACATTGTTTCACATTTCACATGTGGATTTTTGTATAGAAAAATACTTAATGAATTTTTAATCCCAACCTATTTGAATTGTACGTTCTCCTTGACATTTTTTACTACGAGGAAGTGTATGCAGAATCCGTTCTAGCTGCAGCACCAGATTATAGAATATCTCAGAAGCCGCTGCTCGGCATTAGAATAATGACCTTGACAACATACTTCAGTCATAAAAATCGGTTTGATGTACCCTTTCCTGTATATTTATTAAAAATTGTTCAGAATTTTCATTCTAACAACATATTAAAATAAGCATTAAAACAAGCACCGGTTTTTATAGGCCGTGAGGCCGGGCCACGTATCGGCCGCGCGGTACGCGGTCCACCCGGGACAAACGGCAGCTCGTTGACTCGACTTCCGCGAAATTTACTTTAGCTATCGGTTCTTCGAACGGGCGCCAGGCACCTCGGGGTGCCACGCGAGAAGTTCGCGAAATTTCGGCAAGCGGAACGTACTGTCGAATCTACGAGTGTCTCGCGGTCTCCTGGATAGCGAGCCCGTGGCCAGGATTTTACGAAGGGAATACGGGCTGTTGCCCGCGGCGGGAAGGTTTCTCGGAATAATTAGAGGCGGTCTTAGGGCTTTGACAAACGTTTATTTGACGAAGATGTTATACACGGCTGCCGGGAGATAGCCCGGCAGCGTAGAAAGAAAAGCCCGCGCGATGACGATAATATACCGGCAGCTTTTCGGCCGATCGCGCTATTTCGCTCGATTTTAATTTCTACGCGTCGAACCCGGCCGTGGACGCGATGGACGGCGTCCCTTCTGTACAATTTTTCGAGCCTACTTCGACCGAGTTCCGATATTATACGCGATAGGAAAATTCCGTTTTGACCGTAACCGTCGGCACGAGTCGGACAAACGCTACGGAACGTCGCGGCGTCCCACCGTGGACTTTCTCGAAGGTCGTACTTTGTTTGGGATTACTCTCTCCGCGAAAAAATCGGTGGCGTATCGGATCCCCCGCGAATTCGTGACTTCGCGTTACAAACCCGATCCCTACGCTCTCCTGACCAACGATTCCGGGCCCTACGCGATTTACTCTACGACGCGATCCACGGCACCTCGGAAATACGTCGTACACGACACGAAACGCAGGTCGTTCGCGAAAAACGACACCGAGCCAACGCGAAATATTTACACGATATTAATCGTAGTACGAAAGCCTGATCGGCACTTACCACTCGGCACAGCTGGCTTCCAGGTTTTCCGGCAGCAGTTCTCCGATCACGCGTTGTTACTCTACTCGCGACTCTAACACTACTTTTAGCTAAGCTATTAAATCGACTATCAAGCGCGACAGTTTCCGGCACAGTGACCTATTTCGTCTTTGGCTCGGGAACGCGGAAGTAAGGCGTCCCCCACTTTCCTAATTTCTCCTATCCCCGCGCGACGCTCGGACCTATCGCATAATTTGGCGCGGCAGGGCCGCGACCGACGGTCCTGGGCCCACGACGTTCGGCAACCGGCATCGATGTCGCCCTCCGATTGGTCCATTCTCCCGCGGAGACAGAGTCCGAGCCAATCCCGCGTCGCACGCATTCCCTCGGCGGGCGAGGCAGCCACGAGGTGGAGAAGATGTTGGCCTCCTTGTGCGAAATCCTTCGTTGGCTCCTCCAGGCTGGTAAACCCGGGCTCGGCTTCTCCCTCGTTGTCGTCGTGCGGGAGCTCCTACAAAACGTCGCGGGGAGCGCCTCTCCTCGAGGTTTCCCGCTAGCGGCCGGATAGGAAAAAGGGGTCCGGGTCCCCCTGGGACCCGGATACGATCCTGGAATTCGCGCCGCGCCAAGTGGCGCGACGTTTAAAAACGCATTAGCACTCCGCCCTTGGTCTTTTCGAGACCGACTCAGGGAGAGCGCTCGCGAGTGCCGCACGCCAATGCGTGATCGGAAAAGTGGCCCGGTCTTCCGCCTCCGGTTCGGAGGGACGTAGGCATTTATGCCACGTCACAGTGCATTGTCGGAAATTCGATTGAATGCAAAAAATAATTTAACTGCATTATTAGAAAGGTGTTCCAAATGGCGCACCATTAAAAATAATGGTCAGAAT
This sequence comes from Seladonia tumulorum, assembly GCA_913789895.3. Lineage (NCBI taxonomy): Eukaryota > Metazoa > Arthropoda > Insecta > Hymenoptera > Halictidae > Seladonia > Seladonia tumulorum. The sequence goes on along the minus strand of CAJYYF030000015.1, from coordinate 1,860,204 downwards.
ATACCACCATGTTTCGAAGGCTTGGAAATTTCTGTGAAAGCAATTTTGCAATTATGGGAAGATCTTAAGTGCGATGGAATTAAATTTTTTATAACGTCTAGAGTGAATCAAGACCCACTGGAAAATTTATTTTTCATGATCCGCACTTATGGTGGAACTTACAATCTAAATCCGTCTGCAAAAGCTTTTCGCTTATTATTACAAAAAAATATTGTATTAAATTTATCAAAACCGGCTCAATCTGTCAATTGTTTAGATGATGGGGACGAAACGTTACTTCCAAGCTCGATATATTTTGCTACATCTAATGTTGCACTAATATCGACAAATACAAGTCGTGAACGTGAAGTTGATCAAGAAACGTTTATTGATGTCGAAGAAGTTGTCATTGATGCGTCATATATTAATGACGAAACATTAGAAGCCTCCGCGGTTGAATATTTTGCAGGATTTGTGGTCATGAAATGTGTTAAAAAATCTGGTTGCGAACAATGTTCGATCTCATTAATTAGCGAAAATCATGAATTCCTGCAGGATAGACAGATATTAACATTTTTTAGAGCCTATGAAACAAATGATGTCGAACTATTCGGTCATTTATGTACTCCATCTGCAGAATTTTCGTTTGTATTTAAATTAATGAACGCAGTATTTGACGCGGCCTATCCTAGTATTAGAGAAAAATATGGTATACAAGATACGTTATTTCCATTAATGGTGGAAGCTGTGGATATGAAATATCCAGGTTGGTTTCAACATGAAACTTGTGGGCTCCATCGGAAGGATCTTGCATACTATATGATGAAGGTTAAAATTCATAAAGATTTAATATGGTTAGGAAATAAAATAAGAAAAACAGATTATCGCCACAAACCTGTACAAAAATTACGAAATGTACAAAGTATGTGAAACAATTTTAGACATACTAAGCTGGCAATTTTTAATAAATTTATAGGAAATACAGTCAGAGGCGATCTAACGTGAGCTGACAATTTATATTTAATTCATACAGTCAGAGGCGATGTAACGTGAGCAGACAATTTATATTTAATTCATACAGTCAGAGGCGATCTAACGTGAGCTGACAATTTATATTTAATTCATATAGTCAGAGGCGATGTAACGTGAGCTGACAATTTGTATTTACAGTATGTACATACTGTACAGTACAAAATTATAGTATATACATGCATACAGTCAGAGGCGATCTAACGTGAGCTGACAATTTGTATTTACAGTATGTACATACTGTACAGTACAAAATTATAGTACATACATGCATACAGTCAGAGGCGATCTAAAGTGAGCTGACAATTTATATTTAATGCATACAGTCAGAGGCGATCTAACGTGAGCTGACCATTGTTAATGCTAGTGTAAGCGTATGTTTTTAACTTTATAGTGAAGCTGCTTAGTGATATGCGATATGCGATATGCGATATGCGATATGCGATATGCGATATGCGATATGCGATATGCGATATGCGATATGCAGAGACAGAAACGCAGAAATACCATGGAGACCTAAGGGTGCATGTCCATCTGTGAGTTTCTCTCGAGAGAATTTCCTGTACAACAAATGAGGGACAAAGCTTTCTCTTGTATCATCGACATCCTAAGGATCGGCTGAAGTGAGGGTAATAGAGCTACGGAAATTTATGACCTTGGGTCACGGCGGCGACAACTCATTGACGCCTTGCAGATGTTGGGGTTGGAGCGAGGGATAAGCAATTGAAGCCGGGCCAAATGTTGACTTTTCCAAGGAAGGACAGCGATTTTGGACAAAGGAACATCGACGGCTGATACACGAACGATTTTGATGAAAATTTGCATAAGGGTTTAGTAGACTTAAAAATTTGGTAGAAATCAATCAACTTATATGTGCCGGAATTCTTTTTTTAAAAACTTCTGTCCATAAATTTTTTTTTTTAAACGCTACAACTTATTTCAACCATTCATGTACGTATAAGAACCGACTCGAATAAAGGGTTGATTTCTTCATTAGAGTAATAAACTTGCACTAACAAATTAAGGCAACATTCTTAAGTAGGTCAACTGAACGCTTATGCCAATTTTCATAAAAATCGTCATTGCTAATCGTTATTTTATCTAACCGTGTAATTTCTTACACTAAACTGGGAGATTTTCCGGTTACGATAAACATTGTTATAAAAAGAGTGGTACAATAGGGCTCCTGGCGAAGATCCACCTTTAAAAAATCTAACGCGCCATTAGTGAAACCTCAGAGGTGGTGTGGAAGATCACTACAATCCATAAATTAAACTGTTCAAAACGAATTTTTATCCTAAATATGCATTGGGTAATTCTTATAGAGCTTCTCATCTGAAACACGAATCCAAAACCGAATTGCTCTATCACACTCAGTTTTTGTAAAGACGGGCTATTTTACGAAAAATAAGGTATTGCGTGAAAAATAAAACCTCTAGAAAGTTCTATCTACGTTTAAATGACAATATAAAGTTTCTGAATTATTCTAATTGGCTGTTGAAGTGTAAAAATGGGCAGATGCCGGCCAGATCGAAGAATTAGTTGTTCACGCCTATTGTAGTGATAAATAATAGTAAACTCAATTTTCTATTGTTAGAAGGAAAAATAACTCACAGGGCACCCTTGGAGTGGGGACCAGAACTTTTCTTTATTACGCTTTACCAAAAGGTTACTCCGTTTTAATTCGCACTCTCGCTCGTTCTGCGCCGCGCTACCAGTTTCGGTCACTCACGCACTCTCCTTTCTCTCTCTCTCTTTCGCTCTCTCTCTCTCTCTCTCTCTGCCAATCACACCTGCTCGCGTCTGTTATTGGTCCCTCTTTCGCGCGCTCATACAAAAATCTATAACACTATTAAAAGAAAATTCTTAAAATTTTTTATATTGAGATTTGTAGTAGCCTGAGTACTTACTATTACTATATTATTAATAAAAAAATAATATTAATCATAAAAAAATAGGTTTCCCAGAAATCACGAAAAGAAGGAATTTTTTCGGTGAAAAATGATGTCTAAAAAAGTTTTGATCTTTGAACGCTTATTTTAACGAGAGCTTTTAATAACTTTTATCAATATTATCGTTTTGGAATGTAAGAAACATTATACATTTGTTAAAAATCAATATGAGCAGTTTGGTTTTTGAGCCCATGAACAGCTAGCAAGTCGGAAACTTGGTGAACAGCGTGGTAGAAGGGGAAATCAGAGTGGGGGTACAACACAGACTGAGCAACCAGATCTGTTTGCCCATCTGCACCAGACGAGTGACAGCGAAAAACAACTTTCGAAATCGGAAATGCAGGGTTATGAATGTGACACCATGTCTAGAATGATTGTTTAGAGTGACTGTGGACGCGACGTCGTGGCGCCAACGTGTTTGGGTCCGGCTTCAGAGGGAGTCTGTTTGGGCATAAGTGCGAAAGAAGAGTGTTTGGGTTTCGGTGACAAGATGGAAGTGTTTAGGAAGAATGAAAGTGGGACTTAAATAAAAGGGACGAATGCGAGGGATGTCGTATTAGTCGGAAGAGAGTCAGTTGAGCGAGAGTTGGTACGAGAGTCAGAACGAGAGTAGAGTTAGAGCGAGGAGTTAACGAGAGGGCGAAGAGTTGAGCGAATTAAATAAAGAAGGACTTTAGCAAAATGTAAGTATCTTTACCTAAATAGTTCTTCCTATTAATTTATATAATCTAATCTACATTAATATAGTCTGTAATCATAGTGATATATTATAAACAATACATATTAATACTTTTTTTTACAGTTTTAATAATATTATATTGATTTATATTTTTAGACAAAATCCATCAAATAGAATGGCGACAACGACGACGACGACGACGACGACGACTCCACAATCGATGACGACGACTCCACCATCGATGGCGACGACAACATCATCGACGACGACGTCGACGACGACAGCTAGTGAAATTCATCCGCAAATAAAGGTATGTAATGATGTTGATTTATAAAGATAACTAACACTCCAAAGATTCATAATAAATCGGTGTGCTTGAGACCAAACAATGTTTATGTATTATCTTAATAATGTAATTTTGTATGACTTTCAGAAGATAAACGAAGCGGCAAGGAGGGCTGTTACAAGGGAATTGAAAAAGCAGAAACGGCAAGAGGCTCTTCGTAGGCGCCGCCAGTATAATAGAATTTATAGTGTCCCCCTACAAACAGGCCCAATTTATCCTCCCCCTACGAATGTCCCTCCCGTGTACCCTCCCCCGGCATACCCACCCCCGGCATACCCTCCCACGGCATATCCCACTTACCACTATCCACCCCGATATTAGTAATTTTAAGTTAAACTAATCATTAACAAATAATAATAAATTTAAAGTTATAATTGTATTTTTTGTTAATTTTTATATTATACTCTTTCACACTATTTTATAGGTAGATGTAAGTTAGGTTAAGTTAGGTTTATGCAATGTCTCTATGTCTTGTGTTATGTACTCTTTTTATAGCCTATTTTATAGTTTTATAGTCTTGTATTTTATATGAAATAAACTTTATTTGTAATCATATTTATTAATTTTACTGTTAAATTACATTTTCCATGAGTAATCGTTAATACATATACACCAGTAGTAACCATATGTATACATTTGCCCGAAATTCAGCTATTTGTCCGCACTGTGCGACGTCGCGAAAACTGAGCAGTCGAACTCGAGACGAGAAGGTCTCTCCGGGTCTCTTTCTTTCGCATACACTGTCCTTCTTTGCGTCCGAAACATTAACCGTTCATTACACAAGTAATTATCATCGGAATCATATCATATTTAGTATCGTTTTCAATAAAAAAAATGCAAGGAATATGTTGGTGAAAGTCCCATAAAAAAATAATGAATAATAAAAAAGTTTACTTTTTGATTTAAAGGCCTGAGTTGACGCCAGTCTTTGATCTTGTCCGAACGCTTCGACTCGCCGCGGCTCTTTCTTTCGCATACGCTGTCGTTCTTTGCGTCCGAAACTTTAATCGTTCATTAGACAAGTAATTATGATTGGAATTATATCATATTTGGTATCATTTTCATTACAAAAATGTCACAAATTTGCTTGTGAAAAAGCCATAAGTAATAATGAAAAATAAACATGTTCTTTTGTTTGATTGGTAGTGATGTCACACCGATATATTCGATGCAACACGACATATAATGTTACACTCTTCGGTGACAGAGGCAGTCGAGCTTCACTGTCCTCTTCTCCGTTCGGCAGGGGATGCCAGAAATCATTTCTTGGAAGCTAAATTCTGACCGGACCCGAGTATGCAGAGCCTACAATAATCTTATTCTTTTTGTCAAAATTTGATTTTCCATTTAAACTAGTTTCTTATTGAAACTCACTTGAAATAATTTAAATGATATTGAAATATTGGAATATTACAATTTAGAATATTTCGCCGGACAATTTAGTCAAAAATTCCCTTCAACAGATTTGAACGGCCGTTGCGCCATACGATTTTAGGTCAATTTTTCCCAATTAATTGCATGTAGAAATATAGAAAAAATCTGACGAATTACGGTTATTTATATTCATATTTGAGGATTTCTGTCGATTTTTCGGTTGAAAATCATATTTATAAAAAATGAAAGACACGTAAGAATTTTACAAATGCAGATTCTTTTATAGAAATTGAAAAAGGACATCGATCCTATTTTTAAATCAAACCAAAAATGAAATGATTCAAAATTTGAAAGGTTTGGAAAGAACTGAGATTTATAAGTTTCTAAAGTTTTATTTGAGCCCTGTTTTGGTCATTGGGCGATGCAACTACATTGTAACGCACGAGTCGGTCTTTGACTGGTCTGTCCTCGTTACAGCATTTGAACGCGGCTCCGAAAATTATTCGAAATAAAATAAACCATCGAATAAAGACACAGATGAAAATGAACACTTTATTCAACACTAAAGATGAATCGCTCAAACCAATGAAAAATTCGTCGAATAAACTTATTACGAGTGGAATAGAGATAACATAATTATTTTTATTTGCCGCGTGCCAAATAAGTTTTTTATCTTTTATTCGTTATTATAAATGTCTATTTCAATAAAAATTTGCCCATCTTTGCTCCTACAATTACATTATTTTATATTATATTAGTTTTTCTGTGTGGTTCTCTCTCAAATTCTGTACTATTCGGAATAGTATGTCAAATAAACGTTATTCTGGTTTTCAACATATTTCTGTTCCCACAGTTCAATTCTTGAAACAATCAACTATAAAAAAAGTGTAAGGAAATAATGCTTGTTTATGAAATATTTTTAAATTACAAATTGTGCTATCTCATATGAAATTTGAAGTAGTAATTATTGATTTTCCTAAAATTATGCTTTAATACTTTCTTACGTAAAATATTTCTAGGAATTTTTTGTCCTTGATATTAGTTTTACTTTTAATATTTTATGTCTTAAAAAGCAACACTAAAAAAAAAACTGTTTAATTCGAATACGTTCGTCGGAGAATGTAATAAATAATCGATATGGTCACCGATATCTCGTCGGTGATATGGTTCCGTGATGATTCACCTTCTCGCCGACGATAATTTCCTTAGTGGTCTTCTGCACCGACGAAATACCGTAGTTGGCCTTCTGTTTCTTACTCCAGCCAAAATCTATTCTAGAGGGCGGTAGAAGACACCGTATTTTTCGTGAGACACGTTCTCCCGTAAGGCTGGCAGTCTTTCAATATATCTCGTCGGTGCTGCGGGCCTAAAGTGGGTGCTGAGTGGGTGCTGGGAGCGGTCGGTAACGGCCCCAATGCCGAGATACTCTCATCGGTTGTGGAACTAAGAACGTGGAACTATCACTGATCTCAAATACCAACATCACTAAACATGCCGCGCTCACTGCCTAAATACGACATTTGCTCGTGAAGTACGAAAGAAACGTCAGTGACATAGGCAATAAATAAACATAGAATGCTGACATAATGCATTCTGTAATTGCTTGGAAAATAATTATTTTTTATTATATAATTTCATTACACTCTTATTGCTTTCTTATTTTCCATATTGTTCACCATTGTAATCATTGTTTTATAATCGATAGTTTATAGGTGTAATTAATTAATTTGGAAATTATTGCGATATTTATAAAATAATGATTATTCAACAAAATATATTCTATAGTAATTACAGAATATAAAAAAAGAATAAATACATACACAAATAATGACAAAATTCAATCGTTCTTATTTTCTTATTTTGATCCGTAGTAAAAAACAGAAAATTAATGTTTTTACTTATTTATCCGATAACACCACTTCTAATGCTCAATTGCATTGACTGCAATTATTCAAGTAGAGGTAGTAACAAAATAATAGTGTTCAGTAATGAAACTAATTTTTGACGGCTCCTATCCGTATAATACTACAATGTATTTGGAGACAGTATTATTGCTATTTGTCCGCACTGTGCGACGCCGTGAAAACTGAGCAGTCGAACTCGAGACGAGAAGGTCTCGCCGGTTCGCTTTGTTTCGCATACGCTGTCCTTCTTTGCGTCCGAAACTTTAATCGTTCATTACACAAGTAATTATCATCGGAATCATATCATATTTAGTATCGTTTTCAATAAAAAAATGCTACGAATATGTTGGTGAAAGTCCCATAAAAAAATAATGAATAATAAAAAAGTTTACTTTTTTATTTAAAGCCCTGACTTCACGCCAGTCTTTGATCTTTTCCGAACGCTTCGACTCTCCGTGTCTCTTTCTTTCTCATTGGCTGTTTTCTTTGCGTCCAAAACTTTAGTCGTTCATTACACAAGTAAGTATCATCGGAATTTCATCATATTTGGTATCATTTTCATCAGAAAAATGTCACAAATTTGCTTGTGAAAAAGCCATAAAAAATAATGAAAAATAAAGAAATTCTGTTGTTTGATTGGTAGTGATGTCACACCGATGTATTCGATCCGACACGTATAATGTTACACTTTTCGGCGACAGAGGCAGTCGAGCTTCACTGTCCTCTTCTCCGTTCGACAGGGGATCCCAGAAATCATTACTTGAAAGCTAAATTCTGACCGGACCCTAGTGTGCAGAGCCTAAAATAATCTTATTCTTTTTGTCAAAATTTCATTTTCTATTTAAACTAGTTTGTTATTGAAACTCACTTGAAATATTTTAAATGATATTGAAATATTGGAATATTACAATTTGGAATATTTCGCCGGACAATTTAGTCAAAAATGCCCTTCAACATATTTGAACGGCCGTTCGCCATTCGATTTTCGGTCAATTTTTCCCAATTAATTGCATGTAGAAATATAGAAAAAATCTGACAAATTACGGTGATTTATATTCATATTTGAGGATTTCTGTCGGTTTTTTCGGTTGAAAATCATATTTATAAAAAATGAAAGACACGTAAGAATTCCACAAATGCAGGTTCTTTTATAGAAATTAAAAAAGGACATCGATCCTATTTTTAAATCAAACCAAAAATGAAATGATTCAGAAAGGTTTGGAAAGAACTGCAATTTATAAGTGTCTAAAGTTTTATTCGAGCCGTGTTTTGGCCATTCGGCGATGCAACTACATTGTAACGCTCGCGTCGGTCTTTGACTGCTCTGTCCTCGTTACAGCATTTGAACGCGGCTCCGAAAATTATTCGAAATCAAATAAACCACCGAATAAAGACACAGATGAAAATGAACACTTCTCATTCAACACTAAATATTTATTTGTTTATTCGTCGAATAAACTTATTACGTGTGGAATAGATATAACATAATTATTTTTATTTGCCGCGTGACAAATAATTTTTTTATCTTTTATTCGTTATTTTAAATGTCTATTTCAACAAATATTTTCCCATCTTTGCTCCTACAATTACATTATTTTATATTATATTAGTTTTTCCGGATGATTCTCTCTCAAACTCTTTATTATTCGGAATAGTATGTCAAATGAACGTTATTCTGGTTTTCAACATATTTTTGTTCCCACGGATCGATTCTTGGAACAATTAACTATAAAAAAAGTGTAAGGAAATAATGCTTGTTTATGAAATATTTTTAAATTACAAATTGTGCTATCGTTAAATTATGCTTTAATACTTTCTTACGTAAAATATTTCTAGGAATTTTTTGTCCTTGATATTAGTTTTACTTTTAATATTTTACGTCTTAAAAAGCAATACTAAAAAAATATCTGTTTAATTCGAATACGTTCGTCGGAGAATGTAATAAATAATCGATATGGTTCCGTGATGATTCACCTTCTCGCCGACGAGAATTTCCTTAGTCGTCTTCTGCACCGACGAAATACCGTAGTTGGCCTGCTGTTTCTTACTCCAGCCAAAATCTATTCTAGAGGGCGGTAGAAGACACCGTATTTTTCGTGAGACACGTTCTCCCGTAAGGCTGGCTGTCTTTAAGTATATCTCGTCGGTGGTCCGGTCCCTCCGATATTCGTTATCGGGAGGGAAAGTGATGTCGCAAAATTTACAGCGTCACAATAAATAAATTTTTATAATGTTCCTGTATTCATTATTTGAATTATTATTTCAATAATAATTTATTGTTAAAACAATTGTTTAAACAAATAAATTTTTATAATGTATAGAAATTTGTTTCTATAAAAAAATTATTTTCTCATATCCTAGTCTGTTTTAGCCTTATCGTTCGTGAACAGCTATCGTGCCGTCGCGTCACGCCACAAGACAACACGTCCGCGACAATATTGCTTACTCGCCCGTAGGCTAGACCTGACTAGACTGAGTGCAATGCATTTTCGGTGTCAAAACATCTGACGAATAAACTCCTTTTGTTTTCAAGGCTTCTGAACATTACGAACGTTAAATTGAGTAGCATGAGAAGAATAGAAAAAGTCAGGACGTGCAAGTCGTAGGAAGTGTAGGTGTAGGTTATTGGATTTGTCTTGATAAATGTCGACATAATACAGGAAAACATAGGGTAGCATTTGAAAAACTAAAATCGACTTAAAAATTTCCCGCACAACCTACCCTACAAAAAAATAACGTACACCGTATTATGTCCCCCTTCATATCAAACAAGTTATTTCTAAACTCTTTTGGTAGGTGTGGTCTTTCACGAGATATTTCAATTCTTTTAGATAAATGAAACACCCTGTTTGGGATTTCTGCGAGGAGGGGATTTGAGCCGCCGACTAAATGTAAACCGTAATAGACAAGCATAATTCTATGCGCCTCATTTTGTAAAATTGACTTTATTCATTGAACACATGTAGGTACATATGCCAAATAAAGAGACTCAAATGATTGGATCGACGGCGCGTGCGCGACGTCGCCCCTGCGTTCCTCCCCGCGTCCCGCGAGTCACCAGGTGGATCGAGCAGCTTGGTGGCCCTCGCGAGCCGCGCGGGGAACGGGCGCCAGGAGCGATCGCGACAACGGTCGATCGAGTCAGTCTAACTGTACTAGCGACCATCGGTGTTTCAATTACGTGCTATCTCTTTCCGTACTGCGATTCCCGATCCGTCGGCCTCTTTTTCTATCCCTCGTTCTTGGCGAACTCTCAGAAACCTCTCAGAGTATTGAGAGATCTGCATTGTTCAAAACACACCCTGTATATTGGATTTCAAGTCATTGTAATCATAACCATTTGTATAATTCTTTTATGCATACTACTTTGGCAAGATCAAAAAATAAGAACTATTTGTTTCACATTTTCCATAGAATTCAACGGATTCTTGTTTATGGAAATGTCGCACCACAGACGAGGGATAGGAGTAGACCAATCACCATATGGGGCTTCTTGTCTCACATGTAAACAAATGGTTTTCTTACGCCCTCTACGCTGACGAACGATAAATGCTGGAACTAGATCTACAAGAATGTTCAAATCTGATTGACGAGTTATGTATCTGATGTTATGACTATATGTTCAAATTATATTTTTTTATTTGATGTCATTATGTTATATATCTGCAATTATCCTTATCAATACAATATTAATAAATGTAGATACCACGTTTTCAAATTATAGAAAAACAATTTTCATAAATCTTGAACGTGAATATCTTTACGTATACATTTATTTTACACATTTTATTTATACGTATAATTATTATTCGCATCTCTATAATTTTTTAACACTATTAATACGCATCCATTTTGAATGTATTTTGTAACTGAATTTGGAAAAAGAATTAAATTTAAATTTACTATACATTTTCATGTATGTTTCATAAATTTTGCCTTTAAAGAATCTTGCAAAATATCAATGAATATTAATTGTGAAATTCGAAAGAGTTAAAAATTAATCAATCAATAATTATGTAGTTAATCTTTTGCCTTTAAAGAATCTTGCAAAATATCAATGAATATTAATTGTGAAATTCGAAAGAGTTAAAAATTAATCAATCAATAATTATCTAGTTAATCTTTTGCCTTTAAAGAATCTTGCAAAATATCAATGAATATTAATTGTGAAAGTTAATTGTGAGTTAAAAATTAATCAATCAATAATTATGTAGTTAATCGTTTTTTGCGATATGTCAATCTATTTTACTACTGACTCAGACCGTAGTTGTATTATTTTCTTGCGCGTTTGTAGTGAGAAAATAAACGAAGAACGCCATAGTACGACACGTACGAACGCTACCGCATTCATCGAGCTCGATCAGGCTCCAGTCGTGATGCAAGAATCATGGGTCGCCGTCCCACGTGGCACGAGGGGGGGGGGGTGATCTTATCCGCCGGAACGGCCCGGCCCCACTCATTGTCAGACGTACCTTCATCTCGTCACCAAAATTTCAAGCGCTTAAACCGCAATCGATTCCCGGTTCGGCGAAAGGCACAGTTTGCTACAATTTTTAAACTAAAAAAGATATCGATGCGAAATTTGACCAAGAAATTTTTTTTTGATCGGGTTTAATGTCGTATACTGAAATATGTCCTATATTTTTTAAGTAATTTTTTTTTGCCGATTTTTAAGATAAAGCCGGATAAGATGGTCAAAAGTGCCTGCTGTTACGTCCCAAGTGGGCTGAATTATGATTTTGAGGGGATAGTACGCAGTTTCGAACCTACCTGCATTCACCGGCTACGGTTCGGGAAATTAAGGATTGTTTAAATAAAGGTTGTACCCTTTTATCGATAACAACTGACTTATTTATTCAAAATAGGATGCTGAATCAGATGTTAGAGTTTACAGATATTATTTATAAAGCAGATATATGTACATGAGTGCAAATAGCGCGATTACAAAATTAGAAAATATAATATTGTAACAGACCTGGATACGCCAGGCCTGTTACGAGCCGGTCTCGCGCCACCGCGATTACCCCCGAGCATAGCCGACGAACTCCGAGCGGCACCGACCCCCGGACTTCGCGCCCCCGCGTCTAGAAACCGGCTTACGCGGGAAACGGAAACCGCCATTGCTTCGGGAACTTGCGAATCGGATACGACACGTCACCGGAACTTCCGCCGAAAACCACCCCGCGCCGAGTCCCTTGCCCTAGATCGTCTAGGGCATAAAGGGAACCCCCGAACAGGCACGGGCCTCTTTGACTTCCAGACCACCCGCGAGTACACAACGAAGAACCCGTAGATTACACACACTCACCATACACACCGCCGATTTCACACCTCGAATCCCTCGTAAGTATCCAGGTATTCGTGCCATCCCCGTCCGTTTTCCTGGTAACTGCGGTTGCCACTGACCTCGCCCTGACAAACCCTGGCCAGAACCACGCAACTGATGTTGCCACTGTTCGGCCAGTAACACCCGGAAACGTATCGAACCGGTAACTGCTGTTGCCCTCGATATCCGACCCGGAAACGTGCGGCGAGACAACTGCTGGTGTCTTCGCACCGCGAAATCAAGACCGAACTGGCGACACGAACCTCCACTGAGGGTCGTCCGTAACGCCGGAACACCATGGCCTCGGCAATAACGACCGTTGCTGTCGAGGCTAGAGGGAAACGGTCCCCGAACACCCACGCGTGCCGACCGCTGTCGACACCGCGTTCCCGCCGTCCCACGATCCGATAAGCCGCGACCCGCGAACACGCACCCCGATAACACGCGTGTCGGAAACACGCGTGCCGCGATAACCCGCGTCCCGTGATAACACGCGTGCCGCGACAACCCGCGTTCCGGCGATAACACGTACCGCGACGATGCACGAGCCGCATGTACACGCAAGGAACGAGCCGCGAACCGTAACCGGTGGAAACGTAACCTGCAACATTTGTTTCACTCCCCGTCTCTCTCACTCGCGTATCCCGCGAATCTTGGCACGGCGAGCTTAATCCGGCTGCGAGTGCCATCCGTTGCAACGAGCCCGCGGAAAATCGTGCTCGTTACAATATAATATAATATTACCGAGATACAATTTTCCTTCGGAGTAACACAATGTAATGTCCTGGGGGTAAAGTCCTGGGGTATCCTGGGGTATCCTGGAGGAACTCCGGGGTCTCGCACTTTTTTAACTTTTGGGGTTTTGCACCTTTTCAACTTTTGGGTTTCGCACCTTTTCAACTTTTGGGTTGCGCACCTTTTCACTACGATACTCAAACGATACTTTAACTACAGTGTTGATTGACTGAACTGAAACTGGTTCTTGAGGCGTTGATTCCCTTATTTATAGGATAGCCAATTCTTTGTTTCTTGAAGATGCTGGCTCAGGAGTTCCCACCTTGCATCCTTTAATCTTCTCCTAGCTGCTCGACTCCATGTCGCCAGGATCCTTTTTCTATGGAGTCGGCGTCTTTCCTCGTCGTTTGGCATCATCTGATGTCACTTCTATTGCGCAGTTTGGGTTATCGTAGTTCTCTCTCATGGTATTATCTGATGTCTTTCCTATTTGTTCTCAGGGTGCAAACCGATCTTCATTTATGCGTTTCGCAGAAGGCTGAGTTGTTGATTTGGCGCCTCGTTACTGCGTCACGGTATTGCGCAGTTCGAGTTAACATAGTTCTTTACATTATATATGTGTATAATTACGTATGTATATATTTGAGGGTTAACATTTATTTATTTAACGCTGGTTATTTTATTGTTTTATTTCTAAGCTTACCTCTCTCGTGGCATTATCGGATTTTGTGATAGTTCTTTATTAGATTGATTAATCATTGACGGTCGAACCACCGGACGTGACACTGCAAAACAAATTTATTTTTAATCGCACCATGCTCAACACAAAATTACGAAAAAATTCATGAATATTCTATCTAATATCATACACGACTGAGATTTTTTTCATAATTTTTGGTTGCAAAACCGAATTCTAAACAAATCCGAAAGCATAAAATTGCCGATTTTATGTCGAAGTTTCCAGTTGACCATGTTTACGTTATTATGTTAGTTGTGTTTCATAGTGATTATTAATATGAATTTTTATAGATTATTTTCTAGATTATGCAAACATGTTTAAGAAAATTGAATGTGCCCAATCATTTGAAGAAAGTGCACATTTCGAATTGAAGTTTCAGAGATACCAGTTTTACCAAAATTAAGTAATTAGATATTATTGAAACTATTGTTCTTAATTTTTTTATAAATTTTTATTCATTGCATTGTCGTTAAAAAAAATCGAAATCAATTGTTTCAATACTTTCTTACAGTTTTATCGATTTTATCGATGAATCTTTCTTACAGTGAGAATATTTTGGTCTCGGGTCGAATCCCGCATCAAATGACTTTTTTTTCGTTAAACACTTTTTTCTTGTTCTTTCTACTACATCAGTCTTTTCCCCCGTGCAATTACAATTACAACAGTGTAATAACACAATAATTAGAAAATAAATTAGTTCAACGTTAGAAAGAACGTAGCATTTTCAATGTGCATTTTTTTCAAATGATTGGACATATCCAATTTTCTTAAACATTTTTGCATAATCTGGAAGATCTGTAAAAAATTCACATTAATAATCACGATGAGATACAACAAACATAATAAGATAAATGTGGTCAACTGAAAACTTCGATATAAAATCGGCAATTTTATGCTTTCGGATTTGTTTAAAAATCGATTTTGCGATAAAAAATTATGAAAAAAATCTCAGTCGTGTATGATATTAGATAGAATATTCATGAATTTTTTCGTAATTTTGTGTTGAGCATGGTGCGACTAAATATAAAGGTTTGGGGCACTTTTCATCATCTGAGCCGGCTATATCTTAAAAATCTTCTTTAGTTTAAATGTTGTTGCAAAATGTGCGCTTCGCCGAACCGGAAATCGATCGCGCTAATCGGTGAAACGCTTTGAACAGTTGAGTAGGCAGCTCAGACGACGTTACGTCAGAGTGGGGGCCGAGTCGGCGAAGGGGATAGCCCCCGTCCCCTGTGGGACGGCGTCGCACGATTATGGTCCAGTTCCAGAGTAGGCAAGATTCGCTACCGAAACCGTTTTCCATAAGAGTTTTCAATATTAATTTGTTCTTCGTTATTCTCCGATTTATTGCGAATTTAGATTCGTTTTTATCAGAAAAACATCTCGAATCGGCTGATAATATTTTCATTACGATATTTTTGATAATAACACAGTTGGGTTCTGGTTGGTCATTATTAATAGGCAATGCGTTACAATGTTGCCTTTCGTACTCTCTTCCGATCGAGGTCTTGAGAATTTCAGTGGCTTATTGTCAGCCAGGCAAGCAGCTACCGGACACAACAATGTAAGCTCATAAGCATTGCTTACTAATGAAAATCTAATTTTTGCAATAATTTATTGTTATGGTATGAAAATACGAACAATAAATTGTAAATATTTTTCTGGTAAAAATAAGACCAAACACGCAATAAATAGAATGAAAAGGAAGTTAACCCCTTAGCTTACGAT
Source organism: Seladonia tumulorum (assembly GCA_913789895.3). Lineage (NCBI taxonomy): Eukaryota > Metazoa > Arthropoda > Insecta > Hymenoptera > Halictidae > Seladonia > Seladonia tumulorum. The sequence goes on along the minus strand of CAJYYF030000015.1, from coordinate 1,844,413 downwards.
GACGCCTCAGAGGCGTCGCAAGGTTATCGGACCAAACATGAATAAGACGCCTCAGAGGCGTCGCAAGGTTATCGGACCAAACACGAATAAGACGCCTCAGAGTCGTCGTAAGTCTACCGGGCGAAACATAAACAAGACATTATGTCCCTGCGCGCGACCGACCTTGGTGTCGCTTTTGGCCCGCACAGTTGGAAATTTGATCGTAAGGAAAGGGGTTAAGGAAGTGTGTAGGAATGAAATGTAAATAAATATACATAATTAGGCGGATTATTAACCAAAAAAGTAACATTATCACGTTTATCAAACACTCATTTCTTGCAGCCAGATGTACCATTAATAATGGTCCATTATACTGTAGCGACTCGACGGCTACCACGTCCCGGGAAAAACCCGGCCTTATTATACGACTGCAATCACCCCGAGGGATTTACCTAGGCCCATTACGGACCAGCCAAGGACGGGCCTGCAATACATCTGGCAACCAGACTCGCCCGGTCCGATAGCGTTTTGTCAGAAAATAGCCTCGGTTCGCGATGGGTCCAACTATCCAGGTATGTGTGCTGTGACGTTGCAAATTTTGCGACGTCACTTTCCCGCCCGATAACGAACATCGGAGGGACCGGACTGCGTTTTCGCGTAGATTACGACTGCTCTATCGGTTGGGAAGCGCTCCCCGAGGAACTCCCGTATCGATCAGGGATCGATAATTTACGAATTTTCGCGTGCCGAGCCTGGCCGAGTTTCAGGAGGATGCAATCAGGGAACACTCGACGAATTAAGGCCAACAAAATCCAGTACTGGTACTTTCTTGTGACGGAGATAACACACTCGGACCCGACAACCCGGAGGCGAGCCTGCAGGACGAGGACCCCTTCTCGAACATCATGACGTCTTGTCGCGGTCCTGCCGCCGCCTCACCTCAGCCACTTGCAACGGGGTCCCGGCGGGGGTAGTGTCGAGATCTCGTCAGGGTAGATCTAAGATCTGACCCCTTTGGGGTTTTCCCCGCCCGCCAAGAGCGGCCGGGAGGATAGTACTTTTCGCGTGGGTCTGGGGCCCCTGGACCTGTCGAGTATACGTCCCTGTGTTCCCGGAAACTCGTGCGTAACACGCTCCGTTAGGCAAAATCGGAATTAGGGCCGCGGTGGGGGTAACGTAGGACCTCATCGTCGCGTCTCCGTTAGCGAAGGATTACTGTCGTGATTGCTTCCGTCGCGTAGGGTACCGGTTCGCGATCGCTGCTGAAATCCCGAGGTTTTATAAGAACTTCCGCGGCTGATTTTTCGCGTCCCGGCTCGCAAGTTACGCGTCGCCGCGTTTACGGGTGCGAATACACCCGCCGCGAGGATCAACTTCCGTGCCGGGAAATTGGCGAACGGGCAGCGAGAGCGGACCAGGGAATCCCGTGTCGAGCGAGACGGTAAGTCCACGCAGTGGTCCTTCCTGACGGTTTTTGGTGATCTATTCCGAGTTGGTTCGAGTCATTTCGCGTTCTCCAGATTTCGTGTGCTGAGACGCCTATCGTCTCGATCAAGTTCGCTCACGCCGAACCGTCGGCGTTTTGAGTTTTTCGGTAGTTTTCCCGATCCCTGTAGAATTCGGAAAGTCTTCCTCGGCGGAGCCGCAGTCGTGGTGAGATTGTAATCGACTATAATATCGTTTAGCGAACAAGAATCGCGACAGTCCGGTTGTAATTGCGCCGTCCATCTGCGTTCCGCGAAATCCCGCCCTAACGGGCGTTTGATCCGTACCGGGCTACCGTACGCGCGCGGATTATTTTATTCCGTGACAACCACGCGCTGCGAACCCTCCACCTTTTCGCTATCGTGTATGAAGAGCGCGGGCTCTCGGGTGCGGCCTCGTGGCCGCGTGATTGTAAACCCCCCAATTTTATAATAAAGAACTAATAGAGCCGACTTCGTTTCTCGTTACTGTAACCTGCGAGATCCGCCCTGCCGTGAGGGCTGTCCCCGTTATCCCGTGTCCGACCCTTGGACCCATTCATGCTTTATGTCATCTCGTGTTTCTCGAAGGTGCCCTCAACGTATTTCGCGTGGCACCCTTACGGTGCCTGGCGCCCGAGCAGAAGGCTCTTCTTTTCGTGCAGTCCGAGGCTGACCTTCGAGATCGCGTTTGTACCGGGAGGACCGCGCATTGTCACGGCCGTGCGCGGCCCGGCCTCAGAGCCTGTAAATTCCCGGAGTCGTCCCCGATTCCCGTCCTGACACGCGGCGAAAAAGGGACGACGTTACAGTACATACCTGATAGTTGGTCCCGCGCAGGGGGGGTAAGCTGCCGTGTTAAAAATCTGACCAGTATTTTAGCGCCGCCTAGGAGCCAGGGGAGAACTAACGACAGTATATATAGATATAAACGCTACATACTTATACACAGATACTCGCGTCACTCACACAACTCTATATACCGTACCTATACATATATACTTTAATGTACACGCGTACACGAGTGAAGAGGGTAGAAATTGGTACAGCTTTAAATGAAATTAAATATTTATTAAAAACTTATTTTAATCTACAATGTTTTGTGTAGTCAGACGCTACGTCGAAAATTGATATGTCTGACATTTGTACATTTTTTAATTTTTTATTCAGAATTTGGTTGACGTGTTTTATATATCTATTTAAAATATAATGAAATATATTATAAAAAATGGTATATTTTAATCCATCGAGATGTTGCGTGTAGTCTGTATTAAATACTATGGTTTCTTTTAAATATTTTAAAGCTTTTTGGCTTAAATTGCTTTCGCAGACATTATTAATGATGATCGAATGACAAATGTCTATTACTAAACTTGTGTCAAATAATTTTTCCAATTCCGACAGTTTTAATATTGCTTTACACGTGTTGCATTGTTCTATTTTCATATATTTTACAGCAGCAACTAAAATATCTTTGACATGGGCGTCGCTTATGCTATTAAAATGTACCTCTACATTAGTCAAAGAGTGGTTTGCTTCCACATCTTGTTTATTCATATTAATTATATTCTTTGTGTGAATAAAATAGTCTGACTGGTCCTCTTCGCAATTTCCTTTGCAGGATATTCTTTTACCAAAGTGTTGTTTATAAATATACTCTTGTAATAACTCGTGAACAATGAACATGTCGGATTGGAATTTCTCCCTCCATGGCTTCTCACTAGACTGAAAAAGTTTTCTATTGCATCTTGGTTTAGATTTCTGCCAGCAAAAAGTTAATATTTAAACATTTTAATTTAAAACTCAATTTAATTATATTTTGTAGTGTAAAAATCCAATTTTTTAAAACGATCGGATACATCTTATCTTTTGGTTTATTTGGTATAAATCTCATTGATTTGATTACACGAATTCCTTCATTCCAAATGTTCATGTTTCGGGAATGGGTGTTGCTATCGAAATTCTCGCTATAAAAATTATTTAATGTATCAAATGACGTATTAAAAAAACGTAATAAATTTGAAGTATGCATAGGATCCGGTGACAGTACCACACACTGTGATTTCCCTCAATAGGTTTGTAATTGGCGTAGAAATGAATTATTTTTGAAAATGTTGAACTAAAAATTTGTGTGCAATACGCCACTTTCATTTTTTTTATGGATTCTTTTTTAACATGCTGGTCAGTAATTTTCACCAAAAGACGGTTCGGTCCATTTGCGCGACCAATCTCATACGTTCCGTCTATGTGTTCCCACTTGGCTGTTAAACGATTGACACCATCGAGGGAGAATTCCAAATTTTTTGTTAATAAATTATTTCTAATGCACTTCATGAGGTGCGGGACATCATACAAAGGAATGATCTCCCTATTGTTAAGAGAGATGGTTCCGTTGGGCGAAGTGTTTACCAGTGCGTTTATAGCTTTGACGTTATTCGCGTTCTGGTCACATACAGAAGCAATCACGTGTAAACCAATATTTTCCGCTGCTTTAACGATTTCTTTAAACATATGCACAATGTCTAAATACGTGGTGCTACTATTGCAAAATGTATATGCTACTGCCTGCTTCCAAGGTCTTGCACCATATATGCCTTTGAGCATCCACACTGTCGCATGGTCCGCATATTGTAAGTTGCCCTGCTTATCTATGTACATCCCTTCTACATTATCTATTGTTGCGTTATAATTTATTCCTGCAGATAGTTTCATTTCATCAAATATCAAAATACAGTACTTTTCTTTTTCTGTGAACGATTTAATATTTTTACTCATAGCTTCAAAAACGCTACTACATATACCAGGTTTTATATCCAATTGTGTTATTAATTTTTTTAGAGTTACTACAGAGGGCAGTAAAAAAAGATTCTGGAAAAATCTATAATTTCTTGGGCTTTTCTTCCAAATGGATAATGCCATTATCTTTTCTTCCATCGTGAATGATCTTTTGAACTGGTTTTTGTTCATATTTCTGTGGTAACATACAAATAAATTTTTGATATGGTTTGGCATACGTTTCCAGTAATTATTATTAATGAAACTATCTGCAATTTGTAGCCTCTTTGTAGTTTCGATTTTGTACGTTGCACTGTTTAATCTTCCTCTGCATGTCCAATATTACTTGGTAATATTTCTTGTTCTCGTTCGATAGTTGGTTGGCAGAAGTTGCATTAAAAACATTCAAAATAGACACTGAAAAATATAATACAATTATTGTATTTGCGTTATTTAAATAGCGCAAAAATAAAATAAGCATAAAATTTAAATTTTATGTTATGCAAGCCAATCGCCGCACACACTCCATTTGTGCATTCATTTAATAAAGTACAAATATCACCACAATCGCACACAGAGCTTGTCAGAAATTAATAAAAGAAAGAAAAGTTGGCAATTCAAGCATCAAGTGTAAAATATGCATATCATGCTGCATATGCGCACAAACCACCTCTGCACACAAGAATTCTTACTTTGTTTCTCAGAGGATTCTTTCCCCTCAGTTATTGCCTTGTTGAAATGCAGCAGATGTAATGTTCTTGAATAAGAAACCACTAAAATATTTTGTATTTTCCGTTTTCGTTTATAAAATACTAGTTTTTAAAATAAAATAATTACCTCTTTTCTGTGTCTTCGTTGATACTGCTCTTCCTTTATTTTCTACCCTTCGACGTTTTACGTTTCTCTGCATCTGAACACCTAATAGAAATTTTTTGTTATTAAAGAGCTTGACACAAATTGATATAAATTATAAGAACAGACTGCTCCTATATATATACCAACCTTCGGTTACGTGACCATTTTTGCTCGTTGAAGGTTCATTGATGTCTCTGCTTTCACTGAAATCACGAGTTTCATCACCTTCAGCTTCAACATATGAGAAATGATCCCGTGGAACTTGAATAGGGTCTGCGAATATAAATACAAGATATATTATCACACATATTTATAGCACTACTTCTTAACTATATGTCTTTATGAATAAATAATATATAAATACCTGGTAAATATAAACTGGGTATCGCAGACAGAGAAAGGCCATGCTTAAGCAAATATTTGTTTTCAAAATGTATATCGCATACTGCCCGCTCCAAAAGTTTATGCTCTGGCAAATGCAGTAATGCTTCGTTCCCAATCACAGAAAGCCATTTACAAATTCTTTTCTCGTATTTTCTGTCCTTCGGGATTTTATATAGTTTCCTAAAATTGCCGGGGCAATTAGGAACTATGCACAATGTCGCAACCATAGTTATTATTTTCACTACACTGGACTATATGTATAATAATAGTTTATATAAACCACGAGGACCACGAGGAACAACGAGGACGCTATTTACACGTCGGATAAGCGTGGCGTGGGTCAGCATGGGTACAGAACCGTACAGAACAGTACAGAACAGTACAGAACGGAGCAATGGTGGCCGCGTCAGCGTCATGGTCAGCGTCAGCGTCAGTCAGCGTGGGTACAGAACAAAGCAAGCGTTCTGCGCATGCGCTGTAGAACGCCACCAACGCCGCCTATGACCCAGGGGGGCAACATAGTGGTTGAAATATTTCCATTACAGCTTGCACCCTCTGGTCCCGCGCGACCGGAGTTTCCCGCGGACGTTTACCGCATCTGGCGGAGTTTTCCAAGGACGACCCTCGTCTCCCCTCCATAGGACTCATGTCCTTTGTACAAGAGAAAATAAAAAGCCCTCGATAAGCGTCGGAGGGCCTCACTTTTCCGACTCGCTGTCACGACGCCGTTACTGTCGCCGCGTACGCCGTTTTCTTGTAGTAGCAGTGTATATCTTTGCGAGTGCTAATAAACTATATCTTTGTTAATTTGAAAGTGGATCGATTTCGTATTCGTCTGTCTCACGCCACATCCTAACCACTTCAACTGGTGACCCCGACGTGATCCGCGACGCGAAGAGACCGTATTGGTGCGCGAGTGTGGTTGTGCTGTGTGTATATCTTATGCTGACTTTTGGTTACACATGATGGCGACTGTTAACGCCAACGAACGAGTGGCAGTGCGCGTTCCGGAATTTGACCCGCAGGACCCCGAGCTATGGTTCTGCATCGTGGAACGGATTTTTGCCGCGTCTGGAATCGTGGCTGAGGTAGCGAAAATTAGCTACGTGACGAGCGCAGTCAGCCCGCGATGCAGGGTGAAAGTCCGCGATGTATTGCTGGCCCCGTCGGTGGCGGGCTCATACGACACGCTCAAAGGCGAATTAATCCGCCGACTGAGCATTTCACTTGAGCAGAAAACGCAACAACTCCTGGAGGGAGAAGAGCTCGGAGATCGCAAGCCATCTCAATTTTTACGGCACCTGCGTAACCTCGGAGGCAGTTGCCTCACGGAAACGCTCCTGCGGACCCTGTGGCTTGGCCGTCTACCCACGAGCACCCAGACCATCCTGGCAACCCAGAAAGAGACACCGCTAGACCAGGTGGTCGAATTAGCGGACGCCATTCTGGAAACGCACCCCAGCCGACCAGCCATCGCCGAAGCAACGTACTCCGGACCAATGATAACATCGACCCAAGCAGCAGTTGCGCCATTACCAGCGGAAGATCTGAACGAGCGGATGATGCGGCTCCTCATCTCGTTGCAAGAAAAGACGGAAGAGATGCAGCAACAAATAGCGGAAATACGCTCGCCCCGAAACCAGCCGACTCGGAGGTACTACGACCATCGACGCCCACGAAGTTCATCCCGGGGCCGCGCGCCAAGGAGACAACACGCGCCGAACGGAGTATGCTGGTACCATACCACGTATGGAGCGAACGCGTTTCGTTGTAACGAGCCATGCAGCTTCCAGGGAAACGCCAGGGGCAGTCGGTAATGACGGCTAACGACCACGGCCCGACGTTTCGCCGTCTGTTCATTTTGGATTGGCAGACAAAGACGCAGTTCTTGGAGCCGACCTCTGCGTCCATCCAAAAGCCTTAATCCGCGGCTCATGCTCGAACTTGGGATAGGAGCTTTCTGCGGCAAATGGCATGCCAATCCCAACGTACGGGACGACCACGTTGACGCTGAACCTGGGCCTCCGTCGGGATTTCACCTGGCAGTTCGTGATCGCCGACGTCGCAAAACCAATCATCGGTGCCGACTTCCTGGCTCATTTCGGTCTCCTGGTGGATGTCCGGAACCAGCAACTGATCGACCAAACGTCCAACCTGAGCACGAAAGGAGCGGCAGTACAAGAAGAAATAGCATCGGTAAAAGCGATGCAAGGAAACAACACTTTCCACGCGCTGTTGGGCCGCTTTCCCGCCATCACCAAGCCACGAGAGACACCTGGAAAAGTCCAGCACGGTACGCGACATCACATCGCCACGACACAGGACCATCCGTCGCTTGCAGGCCCCGACGACTTGCACCGGACAGACTCGCCATCGCCAAGAAAGAGTTCGACATGATGGTAAGATTAGGCATTGCGCGACTGTCGATGAGTAGTTGGTCGGCGCCACTACACCTAGTCCCTAAGAAAGACAGCGATGCGTGGCGTCCATGCGGCGATTACCGTGCCCTTAACGCTCGAACCATACCCGATAGGTACCCGGTACGGCACATCGAGGATTTCGCGCAATCCATCCGAGGAAAAATCATTTTTTCTACCATAGACCTCATACGAGCGTACAACCAGATCCCCGTCGCGACAGAAGACATACAGAAAACCGCAATCACAACCCCATTTGGACTTTTCGAATTCCCATATATGACCTTCGGTCTCCGCAATGCCGCGCAAACATTCCAGCGTTTCATCGATGAGGTATTGCGCGGGTTAGATTTCTGTTATGCCTACATCGATGACATTTTGGTTGCATCTTCGTCGGAATCCGAGCACCTACAGAGCATCTAGAGCTTTTATTTAAACGTCTGGAAAAGTATAATATAGTAATTAACCCCGGGAAATGTAGGTTCGGCCAGAGCGAGGTTAAATTCCTTGGTTATACCGTTTCCAAAGAAGGATCGCGCCCTTCCCCAGAAAAAATAGCTGCAATTAGCAATTTCCCCAGGCCCGAAACCGGCAAGCAACTTCGCCGTTTCTTGGGTATGGTAAACTTCTATCGTCGTTTCATATCCAAGGCGGCCGAGACCTCCTGAACGCGATGTTGACAGAAAACATTAAAGGCAGTAAACCCGTAATTTGGACGGACAAGGCTCACGACGCGTTTGGAAAATGTAAAGATAGCTTAGCACATGCTACCCTCCTGGCTCACCCGCAGCCCAACGCGCCGCTGTCGCTTACCTGCAACGCTTCTGATTTTATGGTGAGGGCCGCTCTACACTAGAATTGTGGCAACGCCTGGGAACCGCTAGCTTTCTTTTCAACAAAGCTATCCCCGACAGAACAAAAGTACTCCGCGTTCGACAGAGAACTATTAGCCATATATTCGTCAATTAAACGTTTCCGACACATGCCAGAAGGCCGAACGTTTACCATCTACGCGGATCACAAACCACTGACATTCGCCATTAACAGTAAACCAGACAGACATACTCCGAGACAGATAAGACAGTTAGACTTCATCGGGCAATTCTCCACAGACATTCGACACATTTCCGGTCAGGATAACGTGGTTGCGGACGCTCTATCCAGGATAGACGCAATCGACGAAGGGATTAACTTCGAAGAACTAGCGGTATCCCAGGCCACCGATGTAGAGTTAAGAGATTTCCTGCCTGGGGACGCAAGCCTAAGCTTAGAAAAAGTAGTAATACCGGGATTAACGGGAACTATTTATTGCGATACAGCCACCTGGATAGCACGACCTTTCCTCACGCCCCCATTCCGGTGAACAGTTTTTAACGCGCTACATAACTTAGCCCACCCTGGCGTTAACGCAACGGTCAAAATCGTGACACAACGTTACGTATGGCCATCCATGAAGGCAGACAGAGAACGGGCCCGTAATTGTTTGCAATGCCAGCGCGCGAAGGTTACGACCTTACGAGGCACGTTTTCGCTCCCCCCGGGTCATTCCAGATACCGTCGGCGAGGTTCGAGCACGTGCACATTGATATTGTAACCCTTCCCGTCTCCGAAGGATATCGATATTTATTAACCGCCTTATTTATTCGCCTGCGTCGACAGATTTACGCGATGGCCAGAAGCATTCCCTCTTACCGATCAGGAGGCCGCAACCGTTGCCCGAGCTTTCTATGAAGGCTGGATTTGTAGATTCGGAGTCCCCTTGCGAGTCACGACAGACCAAGGCAGGCAATTCGCGTCGCACCTGTTTAAGGAACTCTGTGCTTCAACAGGTACGACTCACCTACGTACGACAGCCTATCACCCAGCCACTAACGGCATGGTGGAGCGTCTGCACAGGCAACTAAAGGCCGCGATCCGATGCCATGAAAATGCCCGATGGACGGAGGTCCTTCCGACCATCCTAATGGGAATTCGCTCTGCCTGGAAGGACGATTTAAAACGACCTCGGCGGAATTGGTGTATGGCGAGACACTTCGTCTACCAGGAAGTTTCCCAGCGCCTACACCAACGCCCACCGACACATCCTTTTTCGTAAGAACCCTACGAGAGCATTTCAAGGACATCGGACCGACGGCAACAACGCCACATCGTGTTCCGCGGATATTTGTGTACAAAGATTTAGATAAGGTAGACTACGTATTTTTAAGGAACGACGCGTCGCGGATAATTTTGCAGAACCCATACGACGGGCCGTACAGAATCATAAGCAGAAATGTAAGGACATACGTGCTAGATATTAAGGGCAAACAAGTAACCGTTTCGATAGATCGACTCAAACCAGCATACGTTTTGTCTGAAGAAATTCCAACACAAAACACCAACGTGGTGATTATACCCTCCGATCCGACACCTCCCGACAATAGCACGGTGCAAAACGCATACACGACCCGCTCCGGCAGGAGAGTGAGGTTTACCGAAAAATATCAAGCGGGATTCCCATAAGGAACATTTTTCTTTTTAGAGGTAGTGTAGGCACAGCGGCGCACATATTTACCTAAGTTGTAAGTTTCGTTATTTTATACTGCGACTAGTTTTAAAACTGCATGTTGGCGTCCTATATTTCGAGTAAGCGTAATTTTTTTTTTCTCTTTTTCTTTTATTCCGGCAAAATTACTGGTAGGGGGGTGATGTGGCGACTCGACGGCTACCATGTCCCGGGAAAAACCCGGCCTCATCCTACAAGTGCAATTACACCGAGGGTTTTACCTAGGCCCATTACGGACCGGCCGAGGACGGGCCTGCCATACATCTGGCAACCAGACTCGCCCGGTCCGATAGCGTTTTGTCAGAAATTAGCCTCGGTTCGCGACGGGTCCAACTACCCCAGGTATACGTACATACCTGATAGTTGGTCCCGCGCGACCGGGGTTTTCCCGCGGACGTTTCCGCATCTGGCGGAGTTTTCCGAGGACGACCCTCGTGTCCCCTCCATAGGACTCATGTACTTTGTACAGGAGAAAATAGAAAGCCCTCGATAAGCGTCGGAGGGCCTCAATTTTCCGACTCGCTGTCACGACGCCGTTACTGTCGCCGCATACGCCGTTTTCTTGTAGTAGCAGTGTATATCTTTGCGAGTGCTAATAAACTATATCTTTGTTAATTTGAAAGTGGATCGATTTCCTATTCGCCTGTCTCACGCCACGTCCTATCCACTTCAATACGTATAATGCATTTGTAATAGCATGCCACTCTTTCATCTTAGTTCTTCTATTACTTCCCAATGAAGTGATGTAGTACATACAGTGGTCAAAGTAATAAAATTAACAGGATGGGCCACGTGAAGGCGTGAAAGAAGGTCTTATCCATCCCAGAGTACATTAAATTGTAGCGGACGTCGTGCGTGGGAAAGAAGGGACTTTCCTGGCGCGGAAACCTTTCCATTCCCAAGTACGCACAGTTGGTGGTCGAGTTGAAGGACTGGCCATAAAAGTGACGATTGCCAGAACCCTCGCCAGGTCACTAAAAAGTCCTTCACAGTGACGACCCCAGATGCATTCATTCGGGGAACAAACTTTCTCCCTGTCCTTGAAGGACAAGGGGGTTTTCCCTTGTTGAGCGGTTTTCTGGGATGTCACCAACTCAGCCACCAAGGAACACTTCCACTTCGACTTGCCAGAAAGTTTCCGACTTCCATGGAGACCACAACGCTCTTGGATAGTCGACGTATCGCAAACTGTCTGTTAACGTTGTCGCGTTTTGTTTTGTTCGCGGACTATCGTTATTGTTTTCTGTTTGCGTCGTTTGTTAATAGATTTCTTGTTTTTGTTCCGGTTATTGTTTTTGTTGTTTTACCGTTATTAAATATATATTATTGTTGTCCGTTAACTCTCCTGTTACTACAAACATTTAATTACCTTTAATCACCTAAAACTGGTGACCCCGACGTGATGGTTGGTAAAGTAGGCGACGGGGTATAAGTGTATGTGCAAGTGTAATAATGGAGTCGAAAAACAACGCCGGTGGAGCAAATATCACCACGACTACGCGAAAATACCACCATTTTGGCCACAGAAACCAGCGTTGTGGTTCAAACACATAGAATGTCAATTCGCCGCGAGAAGGATCAGCAATGATCAGGAGAGGTACAATTTGGTTGTCGCCCATCTCGACACTCGCAGTATCGAGGAGGTGGAAGAAGTTATCCTCGACCCTCCCCGGGAGGACCGGTATAGGACGTTAAAAGCGGAGTTGGTGAGGCGTTTCACGGATTCGGATTCCACCAGAATTCGTAAAGTTCTAGAGGCGGAGGAAATTGGCGACCGTACGCCCACGCAATTTTTGCGTCACTTGCGACGACTCGCTGGGCCCGCCGTCAACAAAGGATTTTTAAGAGAGATTTGGCGGAACCGTCTTCCCGTAGAGACGCAACAAATCCTGGCCGCCACGGAAATCAATGAAGGGACCAGGCTGGCAACGATAGCCGACAGGATTCACGATATTCCCAGGAGCGGGACGAGAATTGCGGAAGTAGGTTGTGGACAGGCAAGCGGATCGTCGGAAACCGATTCTCATCGCGAGGAGATACGGCAAATAAGTCTCGCGGACACCGGCGCAAGTCACGGCCTAGTTCGCGAACGTCATCCCGCAGTTCAAACTGCGAGCGCGATGACGGTTTGTGTTGGTACCACCGTGTGTGGGGCGAAAAGGCTATGAAATGCAAAGGCCAGTGGAATTGGAAATCGGGAAACGAAGCCAACCGTCGAACCTAAACGCGGCAGTTATCGACGGTCCCTATCCTGGCCGCATTTTCGTGACGGACAATAAGTCTAAAGTAAAATTTCTTGTGGTCACGGGGGCGGATGTATGCGTGTTCCCGCGATCGCGTATCGGCGGCCGATTGCCGAAGTACAACACGGAACTTTTCGTCGCAAACGGCTCACGCATAGCCACGTATGGCACAACGACCGTGCATTTAGACATCGTTGCGACGCAATTTTGTGTGGTGTTTTATTGTGGCCGGCGTGGACGGACCGATAATCGGGATGTGGACATGTTATCCCATTACAATTTACTCGTGGATGCGCGCAACAAACGTTTGGTCGACGCGACGATAAAATTGTACGCGAGTGGTTGTGCGGCGGGTAAAGGCCTCCCGACGGTAAAAACAATGAAATGTGATACGGTGTATCCTAGACTTTTAGCGGAGTTCCCGGATTTGACTCGACCGACGGTACTTCTTCGGGAGACGGTCAAACACAGCGGTACACCACATTGAGACGACACCTGGACCACCTGTATTCTCCAAACCACGGCGGCTCGCTCCGGATCGGTTGAAGGTGGCCAAGGCGGAGATCGACTCAATGTTGCGGCAGGGAATAATTCGTCCCTCAAAGTGCGCATGGGCCTCACCGTTGCACCTCGTGCCTAAGAAGGACGGCAATACACGACCGTGTGGGGACTACTGTTTGCTCAACGCCCGTACTGTTCCGGACAGGTATACGCCACCTCATATTGAGGATTTCGCACAATCTTTGTACGGGAAACGGGTATTTTCAAAGATGGATTTGGTTAGCGCGTACAAGCAAATTCCCGTTGTACCCGCGGACATCGAAAAGACAGCGATAACGACACCGTTTGCTTTATACTGTGACGTGACAAGTTTTGCCTACGCCCCCCCCCCCCGAGTTTCAGCGGAAGAAAGGGCCACTTCCTAAACGGGCCGAAAGAGATCGGCACCCGCGAGCGCTCTCCCTGGGATGGTTTCTAAAGACCAAGGGGCAGCGCTAATGCGTTTTTGGGCTATCTCCCGGCAGCCGTCTGTAACATCAACGGTAAATAAACGTTTGTAAAGCCCTAACTGGTATCCGAGTTCTTGTGAGAACCCTTCCCGCCGCGGGGAACGTCCCGTACTCCTCTCATCGAATCCTGGCTCCGGGTGTGCTATCCAGCGTATCGCGCGGCCGTCGGGAAGTCGGAAGTACCATTAATCTCGCATTAAAGATCCGTAAACTATTCGCGTGGCATCTCTCGATGCCTGGCGCCCGTTAGAAGGACTCGATACTTAATTCAAGTTCGCGGAAACCGACTTTGCGACGTGCCGTTTGTCGCGGGTGGACCGCGTACCGCGCGGCCGGTGCGTGGCCCGGCCTCGAGGCCATAAAACCCGTAGTTGCCCAGGTTTTCACCGTCCGACGGACCGGGAAAACCCAGGCAACGTGACAAATTGGCGCCCGAACAGTCTGAAAAGATCCTTCGACGAATGCGAACTTAACATCTAGTCGTAAAAAGGAAAATTCGAAGGGCCCTTTCATTTAAGACGAGCGAGAAGAGTGCGTGGCTCTCACGTAAATTGTAAAGTTGCCGGACAAATAAAGTCGAAACGTGACTCTTGGTACCGCCGCGTCATAAAACTGACAAGTACCAAACCAAGTAAAATCGAAATTTCGCGAATAGGACGAGCCAACGCACGAATTGATAAATGTTAAACATTGATGATACACTGCATAATTTATGTGATTTGAATTTTGATGATATGTTTTGTAATATGCCGTTCCACGCCATCAAGTAAAGAAAGAAAAATTGAAAAAATTGCAGGATTCAAACTGAAATTCAATTTATAAAGTCGCTAACGAATCATATAATAACGTAATCAATTTATTTTACGGCTAATTTATTTCCTTGTTGATTTATTAAGTTAACTTCATCCATTATTATTTATTACGATGTTTCCCTTAATTTGTTTTGTCCTCCCACATTTATTTTGTGTTCGCCCTTAATTTAAATCGTCAACTCCTTATTTATTTCGTTCATTTGGTAATTTATTTAGTTATTTCCTTGGTTATTGTGTTTCCCGTCCTATTTATTTTGTTACTTCTTCATTTATTTTAGTTACCCTATTTATCTTGTTAGTTACTAATATAGTTTATTATTTCCTTATTTAATTTATTATTTTCTTATTTATTTTGTTATTTTCTCATCTACTTTGTTATTTCCTTATTTAATTGGTTACTTCCTAATTTATTCTGTTAAGTTATTCTGTTATCTATTTCGGTTATTTTATTGTTCTTTTATTTAAATCATTAATTTTGATCGTTTTGGTCAATTGATTTTAAAGTTACTTCGCAATACTATGGTGGAAATCTATATAAAACAAGTAAAATAGAAATACTTGATGACGTGGACAAAAGATAATATGCCAATATTTGATAATGAATAATTTATGATATATGATGTTAATTTGAAATGATATTTCACGTTTCTTTTATGACTCGTGTGATATGCAATGACGAATTGATTGGTATTTCTTGTGCATTATATTTCATTTTTTTTAATTGATAAAATTTGGCGATATATGAAACGATATTTCACGGTTTATATTGAATGTCTTATGTGATACTTATTGATGAATGGTTTGGCATTTTTTTTATATGATGTTTCATGTTTCTTTTCTCTGATGATTTATAAAATGGTATTTGATGATATTATGTTGTATTGTATAATGGATAAATGTAACATGGTGATGGAAGATACGTCCCTTTAGAACTGTGCCATCACTCGTGCCGTCCTAGGGGAGAAGGAATAAATCAAATGTTATAGATTTTTGTATGAGCGCGCGAAAGAGGGACCAATGATAGACGCGAACAGGTGTGATTGGCAGAGAGAGAGAGAGAGAGAGAGAGAGAGAAGGAGAGGGAGAAAGGAGAGTGCGTGAGCGACCGAAACCGGTAGCGCGGCGCAGAACGAGCGAGAGTGCGATTTGAAACGGAGCAACCTTTCGGTGATACGTAATAAAGAAAAGTTCTGGTCCTCTCCAAGGGTGCCCTGTAAATTATTTTCCTTCTAACAAAATCAGAAGTGGGATCACTCTCACGGTGCCGACCAAATCGCGTGAAATAAAAGTTCGCGAAAACGAGCGAAGATTTCCGGGACGAACACGTGGCCGCGAAGGAGATACCTCGTTGTATCTACGTGTGGTGGAAAGCGTGCACGGTGAACAAGGTCCGATCGAAGTTTCCAGGAACTCCAAAGGGGTGCAACGGGTTAACAGCCAAAAAGGGAATGGCGTACGCCCAAGAGTGCACTACGGGCACTGTTCGGTCTCAAGTAGACCGAACGCGAGTTAAAACAGTCGAGTCATCGGACACCACTACGAGACCCCCGTGAGCGAGCCCCTTTTCCGATTTTCATACACAGCGGGCCGTATGGCCCACTACACGCGGCGACCAGGATCATAAATCCTTTTCGAGTTTCGCTATAACCCGAAGTACCGTGTCTCTGGTTTGCGTCCGCTTGACGAAAACCAGAGACAATAACGCATTCATGGGCCACTTAGGCCTTCGTCGCGCTGCTCCGGGGCCCCATAAAACGCATCCTGGGAAAACTTTCCCTTCTTGACTTGAGGGTGGGAACTTCCTCCTCCACCGGAGAGGTCCGTTCGGAAGATCCTCCTCCCTCAAGTCAAGCAACGAATGGGGATCATTCTTCCCCCAAAGAAGGGCCCATGGCCAAAGAATCATGTCACCACCGAGGTGACGAGCAAGCGGGCCTCGGAGCAGAAAATCAGAATCGTACTAAACACTGTCTAAAGCACATTTGTAAAACACAACGGTTTCTCGCGATTACCTCGAAAGCAATTTGTACGCGAACCTAAAGACAGAATAAAAGAGTGTTACCGGAATTCGACCCCGTTAGCGGACGGTTGACCATTGGAGAATGGATAGAGAAAATGGAGGAGTACGGGGACCTGTACGAGTGGGACCACATCGCGATGCGCCACCACGCTCTCTCGAAACTCGCGGGGGTGGCCAAGGTATGGAGGGATAGTTTGCCCCGTCTAGACCGCACGTAGGACCAGTGGAAAATACTCCTCACGGAGAACTTCCCTTCCACCAAGAGCAGCGTTAGAATACGCCTGGAGGCCCAGGAGTA
Organism: Seladonia tumulorum; assembly: GCA_913789895.3. NCBI lineage: Eukaryota > Metazoa > Arthropoda > Insecta > Hymenoptera > Halictidae > Seladonia > Seladonia tumulorum. The sequence continues at coordinate 1,827,612 of CAJYYF030000015.1, read as the reverse complement.
TAAACGGAAAGCAGGGCAGGATCTAACAGAATATTTTTACGAAAAATTGAGTCGTTGCAATCCCGCCCGCATGACGCAAGCCGAGTCCATCGAGTGGATCGTGGATGGTTTGAACAATTCACGGTTTCGGGACTACTTGGGGCCCTTAAACAGATACGATCGACCAAGCCAATTACTCCCAGGATATTCTGGCCGGTGGCACGCACATTTCAGAGACACCCGCTAGTAAGCGACCGTTGCGGAACGAAAATGTTACACGTAACGACCCACCGTGCCCTGTATGTAAACAGACAGGTCACAACGCGAGACAGTGCCCGAAAAGGATAAACACGGTGACGTGTTTCAAATGCGGGGTTACCGGGCATATATCACGAAGGTGTCCAACCGCGACATCGTCAACAAATGCCGAGCCGCAGTCGACAAACGCTACAGGCCGTTCCAAAGGTAATGGAGTGTTACAGGTTGGACCAGACACGCACCGGAAGTACTATAAGGATGCGAAGTTGAACGGCCACTCAATACGATGCTACGTGGATTTGGGCAGCAGCGTCGTAGCGTTACGTCAGGACGTGGCCGATGAACTCCACTTAACCTACTATCGGACGGAGCTCCCTCCTTTCGTCGGGTATGGCGCGGGGCAGGTACGACCGCTGTGGGCGTATTCACAGCTGAATTATCCATTGACGGGGTCCAGGCAAATGTGGATGTCCATGTGGTACCAAATGCAACCCAGACGATACCTTTACTGGTTGGTCACCCGTATACCGAGCACGAGAATGTGCTCATCTTGAGCAAACCTGGCGAGCTCCGTATTTCTTCCACGGAGGAAGGCCTAGTAGGGGCCGTCACGTCGTCGGGGAGAACTGTTTTGTGGGCCAACGCGGCCCAGGTAATCCCCGATCATTATTTGGGGCATATAACTGTCTGTGGGAAAATTCCAGATAGCAGCTTGTGCATAGAGGGAGGCTTACGCTCCGAAGGGCCGAGCATACCGCGGTGTATAGTCGACACCGACGAGAACGGCCAAGCGGTACTTCCGGTCCTCAATCTCACGGGCCAAGAGCTCAAACTGCAACCTGGAGAACGAGTTACGCGTGGCGAGGTGTGCGAAGAGGTGGAGGCGAGCGGCAACCCCTCCAGCGGATCCATCCTAACCGAAGAGGCACCCACAAATCCGATAGATCCTGCGGAGGTCGACACTGACCTCGATGGTGTCGAGAAGGAACAATTGTTAAGTATTTTGAACGAGTACCGCGATCTAATTGCGCGAAATATTTTCGAATTAGGGAAAACCGAGAAAGCCAGCATGCATATCAGCCTAATTTCCGATAAACCGATCGCATATAAACCTTACAGGTTATCTTACTTTGAACGTCGTCAGCTGAATGACCTCATCGACGATTTGAAGCAAGCGGACGTAATCGAGGACAGCGAGTCGCCGTACGCCAGCCCCGTGATTTTGGTGAGGAAGAGCAACGGTGAGATCCGTATGTGCGTGGATTACCGTGCTCTCAACAAGGTCACGATAAAGGACAAGTTCCCACTCCCCAGAATCGACGACCAACTCGATTGTTTGCGAGGGTATGCCTTCTTTACGTATATACTTTTAGCGGGTACTATCAGGTTCCTGTAGGCGACGAATCCAAAGAAAAGACGGCCTTCGTTACGCCTGATGGACATTACCAATTTAAAAGGATGCCCTTCGGCTTAGCGAATGCCCCAGCAGTTTTCCAACGATTAGTTAACACTATTTTAAGAGCTCTGGACTATAAGATAGCCATTGCCTATTTGGACGATTTCCTGGTGCCGAGCGATTCTGTGGAGGAGGGTGTTAAGCGACTAAAATGCGTCCTTGATTCGTTACACAATTCGGGTTAAAGCTCAACCTTCGTAAATGTCATTTCTTTAAACGACAGATCGACTACCTAGGCTATGAAATTCGCGAAGGAGAGATTAGACCAGGGCGGAAAAAGGCTGAGGCAATTCTGTCTTTCCCGGAACCGAAATGTGTACGGGATGTGCGTAGTTTTATAGGGCTTGCGAGCTATTTACGTAGATTCGTTCGGAATTTCGCAACCAGGGTGAGACCGTTAACCGACTTGCTGCGTAAAGATACGGTTTTCTGTTGGGAAATAGAACAGCGAACCGCGTTCGATGAAGTTCGCCAACTGTTAGCGGATAGACCGGTACTAGCGATGTACGAACCCGAAGCCGAAACGGAGGTGCTCACGGATGCATGCTCAGCTGGGTTAGGAGGGGTCTTGCTACAAAAGGGCAAGGATGGCGGATGGCATCCAATAGGCTACTACAGTAGGAAAACGACGCGAGAGGAAGGTCGATACCATTCCTATGAATTAGAGGCACTAGCTGTTGTTTGTACTTTGGAGAAATTTCGTGTGTATCTGATTGGGCTAGCCTTTAAGATTAAAACAGATTGTAACAGTTTGAAAATGTTAGCCGACAAAAAGGACTTGAATCCGCGTATCGGGCGGTGGTTTATCCGCCTATCCGAATTTAATTATACGATCGAGCATGTGAGCGGGCGCCACAACCAACCGGCCAGATACCCAGTGGCAGAAGCCGAGGCGGCGGAGGTAAAGGGTTTACCGGTGTTAGGCGTGAAAATAACGACCGATTGGGTCGCGGCTATGCAACGTGCAGATCCGGAGATACAAAGCGTACGCGACTTGCTCGAACCAGACGATCAAAAGACGCACGACCGCTTCACAATGTATAATTCACGTGTGTATAAGGTTAGTAAAGGGAGGTGGCGGCTGTACGTCCCGTCCGATTTGCGACACCAAATAATAGCAGAAGCGCACAACACGTTAGCTCACCTAGGGGTAGAGAAAACCGTGGAACAGGTGAAACGTGAATACAAGACACCGCGAGGAAAACCCCCGGGTTTTCTTCACCCATTAGACAAGGGCAACCGACCCTTCCACACCATTCACTTAGATCATCTTGGACCATTTGTAAATACCGAGAACGGGAACAAGTATGTACTGGCGAGTATCTGTGGATTTAGCAAGTATGCGGTGCTCAAACCGGTGAGCAACACCAGTGCGGATTCGGCGGTACAATTTATGCGAGAGTACATGTCTCACTATGGGAGACCCGAGCGTATTATAACAGATCGTGGAACGGCCTTCACGGCGAGAGTGTTCGAACAATTTTGCGAAAGTTACCATATTTATCATGTACGCGTCGCAACGGGTACTCCGCGAGCATCCTTCCATCCTTCCATCCATCCGTACTCCGAGGATCCTGCAGGTGAGGATTGGGACATGAAACTGTATAGTGTACAGTGGGCGGTTAATAGTAGCGTTCACAAGGTGACAAGACGAACACCGTTCGATATAGTTTTCAATTTTCCCGTAACGGGATGGCATGAAACTCCTCTCACCTGCGAGATCCGAGCTCTAAACGAGGAGCTAGGTGTCGAACATGAGCAGCAAGATGTACAGACTCTACTTAGAAACAACCAAATTAGTGTAAAAGAGAGATATGATAAAGGGCGCAAAGGACCAAGAACATATGCGGTTGGCGACATCGTACTCATCCGAAGCGAGGCTCCCAGCACCGGGGAAAGTCGAAAATTAGCGCCAAAATACAAAGGACCGTACGAAATTGAAGCCGCATTGTCTAACGATCGTTATAGCGTACGCGATATTGAGGGCGAGCAACAAAGCCAACGACCGTACCATGGTATTATAAGCGTAGATCGTATTAAGTATGTTTCCACGTCGCGTGACTATCAGAACAGGCGCATCACCCGTTCGACAGAGGGAATCATAAGCGTATCGAATATTCGTGATGTCAAGAGAAAGAATTGTAAAGTGGCACGTCGTCGACGAGGACGTCGAGGCTACTGGATGGCCGAACTGTTATAGATTTTTGTATGAGCGCGCGAAAGATGGACCAATGATAGACGCGAACAGGTGTGATTGGCAGAGAGAGAGAGAGAGAGAGAGAGAGAGAGAGAGAGAGGGAGAAAGGAGAGTGCGTGAGCGACCGAAACCGGTAGCGCGGCGCAGAATGAGCGAGAGTGCGATTTGAAACGGAGCAACCTTTCGGTGATACGTAATAAAGAAAAGTTCTGGTCCTCTCCAAGGGTGCCCTGTAAATTATTTTCCTTCTAACACAAATACGAAAATTGAATAACGGTTAGATAGAAGGAGAAAAGAAAGATTAGAACTTTAAATTGGAATATTTCTGGTTAGCGAACCCAACGATTAAGAAATTAGCGAGCGTTAAATAAGAAATGGAGAAAACGCGTGTAAAAATCGCTGGGGAAAGCCGTGAACAACAGATTGGAAATCGTGCTGCCGGTAAACACCCATACATTTGAGAGTCACCCGATAAGTACTACGGAATTCGGGGAAAGTTTTTCTGTAGCCGGTCGGAATAGCGGCCCATTGTTCGCGCGCGTAGAATTACAAGGCCAGGGTCGCCTCGCTCGGGCGAAGTAAACACAACGTAAACACGCGAAGTTTATGGCTTCTCGAGGACAGTCGGTAGAATAAATAAAAGGGAGCCCGAAAGATAATAGACACGGTCGAAATGTTAAAACCGGATTACGATGAAGGGGACGCGAAATCCGAATACGGGGACGCGTTCGATGAATTGCCTTTGTCTGACGGTAGATCGACAACCGAAGCGTATGTTTGGCCGGAAAGATCACCGCCCAAAAACATAACGCTGCAGGTACCAACAATAAATTAGTTGCCGGAATCAAAAGCAATATCGAGTCGTTCAAACACCAGACCCGCAACCATGCCAAGGGACGATTATTACCGGGGAACGCCAACCGCAGAGATAATGCGGAAGTGGCGTATAAAATTTTCTGGGGCGTCCGGGGAGGACTCAGAAGCCTTCCTGGATCACTTAAGTCAACAAAGGAAATTTTATAACATTGCAGATGAAAGTTTGCTTCGCTGCCTGCCGGTTTGTTTAGAGGGTAACGTGGTATAGTACGCGGGAAGGCGAGTGGGCGACATGGAACGAATTTGTTGCCGGATTTCGTAAATTTTTCGGGGACCCAGACTATCAAGAAACATTAGAGAGAAATATAAAAGATAGATACCAAGGGGAAAACGAACCTCTACGCGACTATATAATTTTAATGGGGGCAATGTTTAAGAAATTAAACTCCCCCTGGCCGGAATCGAAACAGATTAGGAAACTATACTGGGGCGCGAAACCCATGATACGGAACGCCATAGCATTGCCGACAATAACGACGTTACAAGAACTAGAGGACGAACTATTAGGGTCAGACCAACAAACAGACATGACAAACAGACGAAACCCGAGACCGACGGAAATGGTACATCCCAGCTTTGCCTATGACCCGAGTCGGTACCCAAGAAAGGGAAGGGGAAAAACAGAAAATTTTGAAACGGAATATGCAATGGCTGCCGTGGGCGGAGAGGAAAGCGGTTCCTCGAGCGATCGATCCCCCACCTGTAAATACGCGCCTAGAACAGCGTATAAAAAGCTGCAGACATTTATGAAGGAAATTAAAGAAACCCCAACACACAGAGAAAATAGAGAGCACGACAATAGGCCGGAACCGACGCGCGAAAAACAACGCACGTTCGGGAAAAAGCCATTGGATATTGAGTGTTGGAATTGTCGTAAGACCGGACATTTGTCGCGAGATTGCCGCGAAGAACATCGGCTACATTGTTTTCTCTGTGGAGCACCGGGAGTAACTTTAAAAACATGCCAAAAATGTAACAAACAAGCGGGAAACGGGGGGAGAAGTCGCTCGGAGGGGCCGGAGAGACTTCGCCAGAGTTAATATCGGCCCGCGTAGCGGTAATAAATCGCGAAAAATTAACACCTCTGTTAACAATTACCGTGTTATTTTCTCTTAGCTACGGGTGCCGTGGATCGCGCTACGGAGAAAGCACATTTTAAATTGCGCATTAACACGTTGACTGCCGTGGGGGTCACCGGTGACCGGCACTCGACTCTGCTACAGCGCCGTGGGGGCTACCGGTGACCGGCGGCGTGGTCAATACTAAAAGTACATAATTATAGTAAATATGGATACTGATCAATTTTTCAATAATACCATTGTTACTATAATGGTTTGAAGAAATTAATGCAATATAGAACATACAAAATAATTTTATTACCACATGAAAAAAAAAAAAATGCTTCAAACATGATTTTATAACTCATATTATTTGCTGGGAACTATATTTCATCATAATATGCATCGCATAATGAAAAGTTCATGTTGGCGCCTCGGACAAACCATGGAATATCCGTCCGGCAGTCAACGTGTTAAGGATAAGGGATGCCGGATTTCCGCGCGTGTATTAGACAATTTGATAACCCCGATATTACTAGGAACCGATGCCATAGCGTCGTTCGGTATCATTGCGGAATACCATCGAGCGGAAAGGTACTTAGCCGATAGACCGGAACGGAAATTTCCCTTCGTCGACAACTCCCTCACTGCCGTATGCTGCGGATTGCAGATACTCGATCAGAAACAAAGGAATATATTGCAGAAATTTCTCAAGACTTCGCTGCCGAAATTCAAAAGCAAAACCGGGTTAACCGACTTGATCAGTCACAGAATAGACGTGGGCGGCCACCCGCCGATAAAACAGCGCTATTATGCCGTGTCTCCAAAAGTACAGGAGGCAATTTATGAAGAGGTAAATACCTTATTAGCGGACGGCATAATAGAAACGTCAAATAGTGGCTGGTCAAGTCCAATAGTCATGGTTAAGAAATCAAACGGTAAATATAGATTTTGTTTAGATTTTCGAAAGGTAAATGAAGCCTCGAAAAAAGATGCGTACCCGCTGCCGCTCATGACACAGATACTAGACAAGCTGCGAGCAGCGAAATACATCTCGACACTCGATCTCAGCCAAGCGTATTTCCAAATACCACTAGCTCCGGAAAGTCGCGAAATCACGGCCTTCACGGTGCCGGGGAAAGGCCTTTTCCAATTCCGCCGCATGCCGTACGGTCTCATGGGAGCACCAGCCACCTTTCAACGGTTACTCGATCGGTTAATAGATCCAGAGATGGAACCTCACGCGTTTGCATACTTAGATGACATAATTATCGTAACAAAGACATTCGAAGAACACCTAGAATGGTTAGAACGCGTGCTTAACCGCATCAAAGAGGCTGGACTGACCACCAACCCAGACAAATGTGAGTTTTGCCGACAGGAAGTCCGATACTTAGGATTCGTAGTCAGCCACGAAGGGTTGAAAGTAGACGCGGAAAAGATTCAGCCCATCTTATCGTACCCCGTCCCGGAGAACATAATACAATTGCGGCGATTCTTGTGTATGGCCTCCTGGTATAGGAGGTTTATTCCAGAATTCGCCACACATGCCGAACCGCTTAACAACGGTTCGAGACCCTACGGGAAGCGATAGCAACCACGCCAACCCTCTCGTGCCCTGACCTCGAAGTCCCATTTATTTTACAAACGGATGCGAGTACAGTAGGACTAGGGGCTGTTTTAACGCAGGAGGTAGAGAGTGTCGAGAGAGTAATAGCGTTCGCTAGTCGATCTCTAACGCTGCCGGAACGAAAGTATTCCGCCACGGAGTTATAATATCTATACTTGATTCCTCGAGTGTTTGCCACCGCGTTTCGACCAGGTTTCGTTCGTCGCTGCGCATTTTCGCCATGATTGGTGGTTTTCTGCATTCCCAATGCACAGAACATGCGCGCAGTGGCATTTAAATGGCGCCACGTACTGCAGCGCTGCATGCGGCCACATTCATAGCTATACAGGGTGTTTGCGCGGTCTTTTGTTTCACAATTTACATACAACAGAAGTGTTGAAAGAGTGTCCTCAAAATCTCAAGTTCTCAAGATTTAAAAAAAAATGGAGAATCAAGTTCCTGGCTCGTCGCATGTCTCCAGTAAAGAAAAATCCGAGAGGAAAGGTATGTTTACATTATACATAATTATTTATCATGAGGATTATTTATCGGTTCTCCAGAACCGTTGGAGAACCGTTACAGAACCACAATATTATATCTGTTCTATAACCGTTATTTTTCGGTTCTGGATTTCGCGCGGTTTTGGTTTCGGTTCTGTCATTCTGCATTCTGTATTGTGTTCGGCCTTATATATTTATTATTTAAGTAGTTATTTAATGTTATTTATTATTTACACAATTTTTAAATAAATAAATTTTTATAATGTTTCTGTTGTTACGTCCCAAGTGGACTGAATTATAGTTTTGAGGGGATAGTACGCAGTTTTGAACCTACCTGCATTCACCGGCTACGGTTCGGGAAATTGAGGATCGTTTAAATAAAGATTGTACCCTTTTATAGATAACAACTGATTTATTTATTCAAAATAGGAAACTGAATCAGATGTTAGAGTTTAGAGATATTATTTATAAAGCAGATATACGTGAGTGCAAATAGCGCGATTACAAAATTAGAAAATATAATATAATATTACCGAGATACAAGCTTCTTTCGGATAGTCGCAAAGAAAGTATCCTGGGGGGGGGGTAATGTCCTTGGATATCCAGGGGGAGGCTCGGGGTTTCGCACTTTAACTTTGATTTCTCGCACAACTATAACTTTGTGTTTCCGCACAAATTAAACGCACGATTTTTACTAGAGCGATACGAGAACTACTGTGTTGATTCCCTAGTAGCACAAAATATTGTATACACATTCATATAATATTAAAAAGAGATTCAATCTTTTTTTAATATTCGAATATACATACAATATTTATTTTATATTCAGTAAAAAATATTTTTTTTTAAATATTCAGGAAATATGTATTTCATGTTACGAGAAAAATATTTTTTTCTAAATATTAAATAAATCTTTATTTCATATTAGAAGTAGAATATTTTTTCCTAATATAAAAATAATATTTATTTAATATCGGGAAAAAAATATTTTTTTCTCATTATAAAACAAATCTTTATTAAATATTAGAAATAGAATATTTTTTCCTAATATACAAATAATATTTATTTAATATTATGAACAAAATATTTTTTCTCATTATTAAATGAATCTTTATGTAATATTAGAAATAGAATATTTTTTTTTAACTATGCAGGAAATATTTTATGTTTATCATGAAAAAATATTTGTTCCCGAATATGATGCGAAGTAAAATGTTTACTTTTAGTTTACTTTGAATTCGTGTTCGTCACTTAATCGACATATATTTATATTATAATAACATTAATGCGACAAAGTTATTGCATGAAAAATAATCGTGTAGCTCTTACGTCTTACGCAATGTTATTGAACTGTATGCAAGATTAAAACGTTCGTAGTAACAGACTACCTATAGCATTTCTGGTACCTATTCGGGATCTTTCTCGACTTTGTGTAAACAAAGTCTGGATATTAGACTAGCGGCGACAGAAAGTATAAACATTTAACTTCGATCAATGTATTTGGGAAAGGCCCTGGCCATGCTGCAGCGAAAAACGGTCGATTGAACGGTCGGTTGCGATAGCCGAGGCACTCGACGCGACGCGACGGTCCCAAAATTATTGGGTGTCAGCGGACACCACTTCGAAACCTCCGTGAGCGAGCCCATTGACAGGGCAATATACAAACATTTAGTTTTCCAGACTATTTTCCCCATATCTCTCGCACCCAATTCATTATATAATCTAAACACAATTTCATCAAAACGCATCCCTACTCCGACGACCAAACTGCACCACCCACTCACCAATTAGGAAACTTTTAGTCACCCCATACAGTTTTAAGACAGCCAATAGGAAAATATCAAAGTTAACATTATACACGACACGACACCGAAAATCAGAAGACAAAATTCTCTCATATAGAACACACCTTGAATGTCTCGGCTATCTCTTGTGTCTCGACATCTCTATCGACTTGTACGTACGCGATTAAGTTTTTAAATAAGTGTTGTTATTCGTGCCCCGAGTACGTGTGCTCGAAACCTGCATTTCATCGTTCGCAGAAAAGGTATGTACATTTATGTGATATAGGTATATTTCATATTCTAACGACTTGCAATTAACGTTTTCAAGGATAGTTTTTCATACAACATTTAGTTTGCAGTTACACAAATTTCACAATGGCCGAAAAGCGATACAAAAAATATAAATTTATAAAGAAACAAATGGCTTTAAATTTGAATCAGAATCAGATGAGTCGTGACACAGTAGAAGAATCAATTGGAATCATACGAACTAATTCACAGACGATTAATGATCTCGTCTTATCTGACATGAATCAACCATTTGATTGTCAAATTACAAATAACACAAATTACACTACAGATGATACATGTACTGCTTTTCGAAATTTGAAATTACTTACGTTTTTAAAAATATGGTCCCTAGAAAATAAAATCAATCATTCTCAACTAAATAGTTTATTAAAAGGCTTGAAGGACATTTTTCCTGAATATAAGATTCCACGCGATGCACGAACTGTATTAAAGACTAAGCGCTCATCAAACAATATTACAACAATTATTAGCAAAAAGAACACGATAGCTCAATATTCATATTTAGGTATAAAGGTTCATTTAGTAAGACTGTTACAAAATGCAAGTATTTTGACGGAGCTAAAAGAAACATTTATGTTTCAATTAATTTTTAATGTCGATGGTATTCCACTTTCAACAAGTTCAAATAAACAGTTTTGGCCCATTTTATGCAAAATAGTACTGAAACATTGTACGGTGTCCCCTTTTCCAATAGCAATATATTATGGCGATGCAAAACCTAATTCCTTGACTGATTATTTAAATGATTTTATACATGAATTGAACGATATTTTAGAATATGGATTATCTTACGATGGTAATAATTTTAAAGTAACTGTTGTATGTTTTACCTGTGATGCACCTGCGAGAGCATTTTTAAAAAACATTAAAGGACATACGGGTTACAAAGGTTGCGAAAGATGTACAGAAACGGGTATATATTACAAAAAACGAATTAGTTATATAAAACATGACGCTAGTGCTCGAACGCATTTCCATTTTGAAAATTTTCATGACTTTTCTCACCATCAAGATAATCAAAGGACACCTCTGTTAAATATAATTAAATTCGACATAATACAACATTTTTCTCTAGACTATATGCATTTATGTTGCTTAGGAGTAATGAAAAAATTACTCCGTCATTGGTGCAAGATACAGCTTAGAAAGTCAGATAAAAATAAACTATCAAAGAGAATGATATCTTCAGTCAAATATGTACCAAGTGAATTTAATCGTAAACCGCGACCCATATCGGAGCTATCAAGATTCAAAGCTACAGAGTTCCGACTATTCCTTTTATACTTGGGACCCATTCTATTGAAACAAATTCTGCCAGATAATTATTATGATCACTTTTTGTTATTTCATGCCGCTATTAGAATTTTATTACATAATAAGTTATATCCAAACCCAGAGTGGTTAAACACGGCTCGGGGAATGCTATTTAAATTTGTAGATAATTGTGCAGGTCTCTACGGCAGAGAATTTTGTACATACAATATTCATAATTTAGTCCACATTTCAGACGACGTAGAAAATTTGAAATATTCTTTGGAGGAATTAAGTTGCTTCCCTTTTGAAAATTATTTAGGGAAGTTAGTAAGCATGCTGCGTAGATGGAATAAACCTTTAGCACAAATAATAAATAGATTATCGGAAAATGGAATACCTACAGTCACGGAAAATATTAATACCCAAATAAGGATTGCAACACACAATAATAAAAAAACAATACAACTTCCTAATTTTAAATTAAAAGCTTATGGATTTAGTGACCGCTATGTCTTTTTAAAAAATGGCCATGTCCTACAAGTCACAGAAATATTAGAAAACAAAATAGTTGGAAAATTATCAACGAAATTAAAAAATTTTTATAAACATCCTATTAAATCCAAAATAATAGGATTATTTAAATTTGATAAATTCGCTGATGAAATTGTATCTTATGAACTAAGTGAAATTTTGTACAAATCATTTGTAGTTAAATGCCATTCATATTTCGCAGCATATGAGCTGCTTCATCAATATAATTAATCTATATTTACTTACTTTATTTTAAATTAGATATTAGAGCTGATGTATTTATTAGTTTATATTTTTAGGGATTGTTTCATATCATTTTTAAAATGTCACCAACGAGGAAATCGCGACACGACACTGGTTCAAGAAAGCGAATTATTTTCGAATCGTCCGACTCATCTGAATCGTCGAATGAAAGCCAACCAATTGAGCAATCGCACATGGAAACCCCAAGTAAGTCGGAAAATAAACAAAAATGCTGAATTTTTATTATAAATATAAAAATAGTAATTAATTGATCATATACTAAAATAATAAACTTAAGGTAATAATAATACTTGGTGATATTCTATACAGATCTACATCGTGCAACGAAAAAGAACGAGGATCCTTTGGCAGCATTAAGTCGACAATACCTCGACTTAAAATACGACCTTAAGCAAGTTTTTAATAAATTAGAGAGGATAGAGAGGTTACTGAACGTCACAGTAACGGCTGGAAGCAACCAGTTAGCTGGAAGTAGCGAAATAGACACTAATTTTCTTAATCAATTGCCGTTAGGATCTATAAATAGCATCAATGAGTTCGATGCGATTATATCAGAACATACGGAAAAATTTAATTCGCTGGTATGTATTTGGAAATATAAACATTACTTGCATTTTTAGATAATTTCCGAAATATATGAATTTTATGGTTTTTTTACTTTATATGTGATTCATAGTATTTTTGTTTAGTAAATGGTTCATAATTATAATCTGTAATGTTGACATTAAATAAATAATGAGAAATAAATAAATTGTGACTGAACTGAAACTGACTGACTGAAAACTAACTGATAACTGGTCTCTTGAGGCGTTGGTTCCCTTATTTATAGGATAGCCAATTCTTTGTTTCTTGAAGATGCTGGCTCAGGAGTTCCCACCTTGCATCCTTTAATCTTCTCCTAGCTGCTCGACTCCATGTCGCCAGGATCCTTTTTCTATGGAGTCGGCGTCTTTCCTCGTCGTTTGGCATCATCTGATGTCACTTCTATTGCGCAGTTTGGGTTATCATAGTTCTCTCTCATGGTATTATCTGATGTCTTTCCCGTTTGTTCTCAGGGTGTAAACCGATCTTCATTTACGCGTTTTGCAGAAGGCTGAGTTGCTGTTTTTGGCTTCTCGTTACTGCGTCACGGTATTGCGCAGTTTGGGTTAACACAGTTCTCTCTCGAGGCATTATCGGATTTTTGTGATAGTTCTTTATTATATTGATTAATCATTGATGGTCGAACCACCGGACGTGACACTGTATTCACTATTTGAATTATAATTTCAATAATAATTTATTGTTAAAATAATTATTTAAATAAATAAATTTTTATAATGTATAGAAATTTGTTTATATATTCATTATTAATTCAATAATAATTTATTTTTAAAATAATTCATATCGAAATGATTAAAAAACAGTCGCCAATTGTTGCTTGGTCGTTACACAAAAATTTATTTGTTTAAAAATTCTTCATAACTGTTTCGATAACCGGAACCGATATCATAACAGTTTTCAATCCCTGTTTTCTACTAAACTTTTCTCTGTTTCTAGTTCGTCGGATGCGCTCAGACACAGATGATTGTAAATCTGTACAAGTCTGAGAAAGCGGAAAACTCGGACCTGAAGTATACGTCCCTCATCGAAAATATTTCGAGGAAGACGGGCATTGGACAGAGGACCATATGCAAAACGCTGGCGGAATACAAATCAAAAGGATTTGTTACATCGCCCAACAAAAAGAAGCGTCGGCTCAACATTTTAGAGCGAACTCCCGAAGCCGACGTCGTAGCCATTAGGAAGAAAATACACGACGTTTGGCTACGTCGGGAAGTTCCAAATCTAAACAAAATTTTGGAAGCAGTGAACGATGACGACACCCTGCCATCGTACAGTAGAACGTCCCTCTACCGATTACTGCATCGTATGGAGTTTCGATTTATAAAGCGCAAGCGGAATAGCGCCTTGATTGATCAACCCCACATCATCTCCAGACGGCAAGAGTAACAATCCACATTCAAAAATTTTTTTCCCAAAAACTCAGTTTCTATCCTCGTTTATTACAAAAATGTATTTTTTACTACGTTGCAGTTACATCGTAAAAATCCAGGATTTTCGATTGGAAGGACGGCCCATCTACTACCTGGACGAGACCTGCGTGAACGCCGGCGACTGCAGGAAAAGACTATGGGTGGACACCAGCGTGACCTGCCCGACCAACGCGGAACGACGGGGCCTAACAACGGGGATTCCTGCTCCCTCCGGAAAAGGTAAGCGGTTAATAATTGCTCACATCGGGTCAGCAGACGGGTTTGTACCTGGGGCCCTCCTTTGTTTTGAAGCCAAAAGTCATTCTGGCGATTATCATGACGAAATGAATGGGGACACATTTTGTGAATAGTTTCAAAAAATCTTGCCCATGCTGCGCAATAGGTCAGTCATCGTGATGGATAACGCCTCTTACCACAGCGTGAAGAAGGAAAGATATGCTATCATAAGCTGGAAAAGGGACGATATCATCACGTGGCTGCAGGGCAAGGGGGAAACGATCGATCCACGTTTGGGTAAAGTTAAGTTACTGGAGTGTAAAAATCCGTGGGTTTATTGAATCAACAAAACTGCAGTGTTCTTAACAATTTATTGATCAAACTCCACGCGATCACCCGCCGAATTAACTTTAGGTGATTAATTAAATTATGGACTAGTGACTGGTAACAATAATATAGTTAACGATGGAGAAGGTGCGATGCACGAACAAACTGCGCGGTATACGATGACTGGTTTTCTCTTGCGAGAATCGAGAGTGTTATGCTCTTGAGAGATCGGGCGTGTTCTCTCTACGAGAATCTAGCGAATTCTGATTTTACTGTCCCGAGGTCCGTTCTATCGTCGACTCGTGTGACGAGGAAATTCGTGGGCATAGGCCCAATTTTGGGGGAAAAAAGCACCCCATTCGTTGCTTAGATTGTAGGAGGAGGATCTTCCTCCCTTGGTGGAGGTGGAAGCTCCTCCTCAACCGAAGACGGGAAATCCCGAAAAATGTGCGTTTGAAGGACCTCGGGACAGTGCGTCTGTTTTTCGGCCTAAGTGGCCTTCGAAATTTATGGCCCGCGTGGCCCGCGTGCTGGCTGGCCCAAGTGGGCCGAACGTGGTTTATTACCCCCTTGGCCTGAGTACGCTCACGAAGCCAAGGGGATGCGAAATCGTAGGCTCGAACCCGAGTGTGTCTCGTTAGACATAAAACAGGCGCCCTTGTGAAATATGGCCTATGAGGCCTGGCGATGCGACGCAAGGACTGCGCTTCCTTGGCCGCTGCGTGTCACGGACAATGGTCCGTTGTCGTCCGAATTCGGGACCCTCGCGTGCCTCGCGATCGGTACTCGGAACGAGAGTCTTACGAATTGACTTTATGGCCACTTTTCCAATGCTGTCAGCTTAAACCCTCGAATGCACGTTTTAGACATTTCGAGGACTAAGCGTTCTTCTAGGTAAACGAAGGACAGCAAAAAATCGGAAAAGGGCCTTTATACAATAAAGAAGGCGCGGGATGGTCTGTAAGGAGGCATGCTTCCACTAGGAATCGAACATGGAGCTTGTTGCAAAATACAAGCAACCAGATAACAATTATGTTATTGATAATTTCGCGAGTGAGAATGGGCATACCGTTCTACGGCTTCCCCCTTACCATTGCGAACTAAACCCTATCGAGCTGGCATAGGCACAGATGAAAGCATTCATCCGATCGCGCAATACGTCGTATAAGTTGGCAGATGTCCGCCAATTTGTAGACGAAGCCGTCGCGAATGTGGCCCCCCCCAAAATTGGAAAAATTTCATAAGTCGTGACAAAGGAGGAAGAGAGGCTTATAAACCTCGACCTCGTGACAGATGCAGTTCTAGAGGAAAGTCACGTGTGGTCAAACTCGTCTGATGACTCGGACATCGATATATGAGAGTAATTTATAAGTTATTTTCCGAAGATTGTAAAATATTTTGTAATGTCACGTCCGGTGGTCTGACTGCCAACGACTATTTGACTATTTTATGCTATTTATTTTATTATCTTATATGATTGATTAGTTGTTGGCAGTGGAACCACTGCACGTGACAGTAAATAGTTTTAAGTAATATTGTAAATAGTTTTAAGAAATATTGTAAATAGTTTTAAATTATATAGTAAATAGTTTTAAGAAATATTGTTGTTGCAAACCGTTGCAGCAGTTTTCAGAACACCGGTAACAAGAATTATAATTTCTCTAGCCACGATCGGCGGTTTATTGGGGCAATAAACTTCTTGCCCAACCGACATAAGAAATGTCTCGGTGCGACCGTGTCCCGGCGTTGACAATAGCACAGCTGATCGTGCTCGGCGCCGGGACCGGGTGAACGCACTCAGACGTAAACCTTATGTTTACGTCTCGCGCCGAAACCGTCGCGTGGGCCACCTTTCCTATATTTCAAAATACCAAATCCGTTACCTATCGTCCTTGTTTCCCGTGCAGCAGCGGCCGTTAGGGCATTGCCCTCGTGCGCTGACTAACGTTCAGCACTGTGCCAAATCCTTTGTCATTTTCAAAAACCCCACTCCTTATTCCTTCCGCAATAAGTGGCCCCGCTTAGTATAAATATCGCGCGATAGCCGTATCGCGCTCTCGTCTAACGACTACTCTCGATCGCTTGATCACGTTCACGTCACTATTAGTATACGCCTCGCAAATCGTGCGCTTCACGTTTTGTACTTTCTTTACGTCGTTTTCATCGCATCATCACTCTGTCTTATTCACTTCTCACCTTTGTATATATTCATCCTTTTTAAATGTAGTATTCTATTTATTACTAATACAGCCCACTATTCTCTTCTACCTTTGCCTTTGCCTTTCCCAATTTTCCACGACTAGAATCTCAAACACATTGTAAATAGTTTTAAATTATATAGTAAATAGTTTTAAGAAATATTGTAAATAGTTTTAAATTATATAGTAAGTTATATTTTATGTGTAAGAGAGGCGGGGGTTTTTAGCCGGTAGGAATCCGGCACTACCCTATTAATCCTTTGCACTCGGCACAATTTTGTTTAAGAATACTCGAGTGCAAAGGGTTAAAGGGTGCCTATGTAAGGTTTTCCCCCACCTCTATAAAAAAAAAAAAAAAATAGTGTTATTTTGTAAATAGTTGTAAGCTTTATTGTAAATAGTATGTAAATAGTTATAAGCTATTTTGTAAATAGTTGTAAGTTATTATTTGTAAATATAAATATATTATGTAAATAATAATATCTATACATTATGTACAAAATTATGTTTTAAATTAAATAAAATGTCAAATTGTATATTTAAATTAAATTTATAATTCATTACATGTGCAAATGGTCACGATTTCCTATACCCTATACTTTCATGCTAATCCGTTTCATTACTGTACACCGCGTATAAGAAACCCACAGTGGAGAGTGGATGGTGGAGTGGGAGTAGAGAGGTTCGCAGCGCCTCTCGCGATCAGTCAAGTTGCGCGAAACGGTGGCAAACACTCGAGGAATCAAGTATAGCAATAGTCTGGGCTGTGCAGAAATTCGGGGCGTATTTAGAAGGGTACCGATTTACCGTAATTACAGACCATCATAGCTTATGTTGGTTAAGGAAGCTCCAAAATCCGTCAGGCCGGCTGGCGCGATGGGCCTTGCAATTATTAGAATACGATTTTGAAGTAAAATATAGTCAAGGAGCCCTAAATAAGGTGCCGGATGCACTCTCGCGCGCGTTTGAGGGGGGGGGGTGTCACGGAGGGGATGTTCCAATAGCTGCCGCGGTGCGCGCGAGGTGGTACGAGGGGAAATTCGCGGAAGTAAAAGAGAACCCGGATAAATTTAAGGACTGGGCCATTCGAGGCGGGGAACTGTTTTGCCGGAGAACGGACCCATTAATTGCCGAAACGTTAGAGCAGGACGGGGATGAGTGGAAGCTGGTGGTCCCCGAAGAACGTAGGACCGAGATCCTGCAGGAGGCGCATGATAGCCCACAGGCAGGCCACTTAGGAGTCGAGAAAACGTACCATCGAGTCGCGACGCGCTACTATTGGCCGGGGATGTACAGCTAACGTCGTCAGCTAACGAAAGTGGAGCAGACACTCCCTTCTGGGCTGATGGGCCGGCGCCGTGTGGACATGCCCTGGACAGTAGTAGCTGCCGATATTATGGGCCCATTCCCTCCTAGCAGGTCCGGTCATGCGTATCTTTTAGTCGTTCAGGATCTATTCACAAAGTGGATAGAGTGCGCCCCGCTTCGACGGGCGACCGGTCCAAAAATCGCCGAAGTTCTCGAAAATGTAGTATTTTCGCGGTGGGGAACTCCAGATGTGCTACTCACCGACAATGGCACGGAGTTCGCCAATAAATGTCTCAAAGAACTTGCTGCCGGATATGGTATCCGTTTGAGCACTACCCCCCCGTACCACCCACAAGCGAACCCGGTAGAAAGGGTCAATCGGATACTTAAAACTATGATTGTCGCGTATATCGGGAGGGACCACCGAGACTGGGATGTTTACCTGCCCCAGTTTCGGTTCGCATACAACACGGCACGAATCTCGGTGTTACAGGCTTCCCCAGCCTTTTTGAACTTCGGGCGAGAACCGCGATCGGCCAGGTGCGCACGTGCGACCAATTGTCCTACTCGGTATTCGCACAGCCCATAAAGAGGACCTAAAAACGTCTTCGGCGGAATTGGTTTATGGTTAGAGGGCATTCATCTTCCGGGGGAATTCTTTGTCACGGGTTGGGAAAATCCACAATCGGATTTTGTGAGTCGGCTTCGGCAACGTTTCCGGAATTTAAAGCCATCGCCAGCCACGCGCCACGGTACACGTAAGACGTTCGTTTTTAAGGAACTGTCTACGTCCCCTTACTATTTTTGCGGCACGACGCGGTCAAAAGTCCGTTACAGTCGCCGTACGATGGGCCATTTCGTGTCGTTAAACGCGGAGACAAAATGTTCGTCATCGACGTCAAGGGCAAGGAAGTCAGGGTCTCAATAGATAGGTTGAAACCGGCTTTCATTCTGAACGATGACATGAACGAAAACCCCTCGCAAACTATCGTTTGCACATGGACAGACGGTACAACAGAAACGCACAGTACGACCAACACGACTGCAATACACGGTACTGAGGACAGCCTTGTTTTACGACGGTCAGGTAGAAGAGTTCGATTTCCTGATCGTTTTCAGGCTGGTCTACGTTAGACGGTGTTTGAGCAACGCGTGTATATATTTGTATGAGTGCGTATATGTATTTCTTTTTATTTCTTTTTATTACGGCAATTAGGGATACTGTTCGGGCTCAACCGTCGTTCGAGCCCGACAACAAATCGGGAGCATCAACCGAGCGACCGGGAGGACCTCCGCGATCGAAACATCGCACGCGCTCGCCGAAACGGTCGCGCGTACCGGGCGAATTCGAACCGCGAGGTCGCTCGCCGAAGAAACGGTTGCCGCCGAATCGCGCGGCAACGCGTACCCCGCGACTCCCCGCCCCGCGCCGGGGAGGACAACAATATACACTCCTCGCGCACCCGGCGCGAGCGAGTTTCGAAGGAGTTTGAAAAGCGAACGCACCTTTGCGTACCGCAGCAAATAAGGACAAATCTAGAAACGATTACGATTACGCCGAGTAATCGCGTTTCGCCGCAACTTGCACCCTCGTGCACCTGTACCTCGCGCCTCCGCGACCGCTGTGTACATAGTGAAAATATACGTTGTGTGTGTCAGAATTGTCCTATTTCTTTACGTGATCGTCCCTCCGATTCCACCGGCAAATTCACCGTTAAAAACGACGGAACAGATACGTACAGTCGTTTTAAGACCTTGTATATAATAGTATTAAGGGCATACCTTTTAGCGCTAGTATAGGTAGTGTAGGAATCACGGGGACCAGCACTAGAGACACCGTACTTTAGAAACAGACTTTATTCGCTTTTATTACAAACTCTCGTCCTCGCATCCATCCAAGCTCTGTCGCACATTCATACGCTCGCTCATCGTCTCACGCATCCCCTCTCTCTCTCACTCATCCTTGCCAATCATACAATCGCTCCCAAACATTACACCTGTCACGCTTCCTGATTCGCCCTTTCCAAACACTCGCCCATACGCACCTCGTTCACGCATCGTTCTCGCGGCTGGCGCGTAATTTAATGCCATATTCGGCCATTCCTGCTATCCGTCGACCTCGACGGCGCGCTACATTCATTCTTCAACTATTCTTTACATATCAGTTTTACATTTTATTCCTTATTGTATTAAATCTTTAGCCTCTTGTATCCTCCGTAGTACATTTGAGCTCTTACACACTAATTAACCGTCGGCGCCGATAATAGATTTGTCTCTAGTTCGTGTTGTTACTCGACTTTTGTAATCTTTTGCGCTAGAAATGTATTTCAATCGATCCGCGGCCCATATCCCGCTGTATATCTTTTGGCTTTGCTGTTCTCCCTCTATGTCTCGTACAACATATCGGTCATTTCCTAACACCTCGACAATCTCGTAAGGACCACGGTGTTTCGGTAGCAGTTTCCTGCTTTCGCCAGTTGCCGTGGCTTCGGCCCTCACTAACACTAAGTCTCCTACTTCAAACGTTCGCGCTCGAACCCGTCCTTTGTCGAATTGTCTGCGCTGGACTTCTCTATTCTTTTCGAGTAACATCGCGACTTCCGTATGCGCTTCCTGCGCGCCTAAAGCTTCATTCAGTTCACGAATTTCACGCGTTAATGGGTTATCGTATAGCCCTATAACTTTATGGTTGAAAACGATATCGTATGATGTTCGTTTCGTTATTTTGTGCTGCGAGCTGTTAATTGCCCATTGCACTTCGCACAATCTTTCATCCCAATTTTCTCCATTAACAGATTCCGTTGTTGTCGACAAACAGCTAAGAATAACGCTATTGACTCGCTCCACTTGTCCATTCGCTCGCGGTGTGCCTGTCGATATCTTGATATGTTGGATATCCGCATCCTTACAAAATACTTCGAAATTACGCGCAGTGAATGCCGTTCCTCGGTCCGTGATTATGCTATTAGGTTTACCGTAATAACATATAAATTCGCGTACGAATCGCAGTGTTGTTTCTACTCCTACGTCTACGACTGCCTTCAAGACTACATATTTGCTATAGCCGCACACTATTACTGCTACATGTCTATTTCCTAGTTCGGTCGTTGGTAACGGTCCTAAATGATCCATATGCACTGTATGGAATGGTGTGCTACCCTTGTCGAGCGGGTGGAGAAAACCTTGTTTTCTACCTGACGCCTTATAGTACAAACAATTTATACATCGATTGATATAATTCGCAACAAAAGCACGCATCCCTGGAAAATAGTATTCTTCCTTTATCTTCGCAAGAGTTTTGTCTATTCCGAGATGCGATAATGCCCGATGCGCTTCCGACACGAGTTCATATCGTAAGCCTTGAGGTACGTATAACCTCCATCGCCCCCTAGTAGTTTTATACACGCGCGCGTTATACAAGGTAAATTTCGCATGAGCGCCAGCTTCTAGACGGTCTCGCAATTCTAAGATCGTCGGATCCGCTCGCTGCATAGCAGCCACCCAATCCGTCGTGATTCTAATACCTAATACTGGTAATCCCGTGGCGTCCATCTCTTCTTCTTCTCCAACCGGGTTTCTACTTAGCGCGTCGGCCACTGTATTTTTCTCGCCCTTCTGGTATTCGATTGTGTAATTGAATTCTGAGAGTCTGACAAACCACCTACCAATACGCGGATTTAAATCTCTTTTGTTTCCTAGTAACTTCAAGCTGTTGCAATCTGTACGTATTACAAAATGAATCCCGATTAAATATACTCTAAATTTCTCAAGTGCGCTAACTATGACTAAGGCTTCCAACTCGTAAGAATGATATCGTGCTTCTTCGGGCGTAGTCTTACGACTGTAATAACTCACGACGTGCCATTTGCTTCCGCCTTGCTTTTGAAGCAATACCGCGCCTAAACCTGACGTACACGCGTCGGTGTGAACTTCTGTCTCCGCGCAGTGGTCGTATATCGCGAGGACAGGTTTCGTCACCAATCTTCTCTTTATCTCGCTAAATGCAGTAGTTTGTTCTGGACCCCAAGAAAACTGCGCATCTTTACGTAACAGGTCGGTTAGGGGTTTCGCTATCACCGCAAAATTCTGCACAAATCGCCTAAAATAACTTGCTAAGCCTAAGAAACTTTTTACATCGCGGTTATTCGCCGGCTCCGGAAATGCGCTTACACTTGCTAACTTTCGTTCACTGGGTTGTATGCCTACTACCGATATTTCGAAACCTAGATACTCTATACGCAACTTTAAAAAATGACATTTCTTTAAGTTTATAGTGACACCAGCATTCCTAAAGGCATCAAATACTTCGATCAACCGAGTCAACCCTTCATCTACAGTCATACTCGGAATAATAATATCGTCTAAATAGGCCATCGCAATATCATAACGCATCGAACCTAACACCGTGTTCATAAGGCGCTGCAAGACTGCAGGAGCATTACACAAACCGAAGGGCATCCTTATAAACTGGTAGTGCCCGTCCGGCGTTACGAAGGCTGTCTTGTCTCTCGAGTCTCGCTCTACTTCAATCTGATAGTACCCACTGAAAAGATCTAGACTTGTGTAATACATCTGCCCCTTCAATCTATCTAACTGATCGTCTATTCGGGGTAGTGGATACCTATCCTTTACGGTAGCTTTGTTAACGCCGCGATAATTGATACACATGCGTATCTCTCCGCTTCTCTTACGAACCAGCAACACCGGACTAGCAAACGGCGACACGCTGTCCTCAACAATATCGGCTGCCTTCAACTCAGTGATCATATCCTTTAACTGCTGCCTCTCGTAATATGACAATCGGTATGGTCGGTAAATTACAGGTGCATCTGTAACAAGCTCGATACGCATAGCTGTTCGATTCGCTTTCCCTATCTGCCTCAACGTTCGCGCTACTAGGTCGCGGTTATAATTTAATACAGCCAGTAGTCTTTCCGCTTCACCCCCCGCGAGATCGGTGTCGACTTCCTCTGGTTTTACCGCTTCCTCGTTGACTTCGCGCCGTGATGTCTCTTCTTCACAGGCCTCTGCACGTGAAATGGTGTCTCCGGAGTTGATCGCCATAGTCTGCCCCGTTATGTTCAGGACGGGCAGAACCGTTTTCCCCTCTCCATCCATGGCAATGACACATCTCGGGATAGTTGGACCTCGTTCGCGAAGACCTTCAACGAACAACACCTGGTTCGGGGCACCCCCCGCAACTGTAACATGTCCCAAGTAGTTATCTGGAATAACACATATTTTATCAGCATGGAGCACAGTTTTTTTTGCGTATTGCGGCTCGATCTGCAACGGGTTGTCGTCTCTGTCCGTTATCCGCAGCTCTCCTGCTCTGCTCTGATCACGATCACACCTGGATTCTCCGTGTATGGGTGGCCAACCAAAAGAGGTACGGCCTGACTTCCTTTCGGAACAACGTGCACCTCCGTCCTCACAGTCACGCCATCGATGCTGATATCGGCTGTCAGCACACCCAGCGGCTGCACGCGTCCCTCGCCGTAGCCCACAAAACAGTTTAACTTAGTCTCGTGATAACTGAGTCCATGTTCGTCCGCGACATCCTTTCGCAAGGCCACCACACTGCTTCCCAAATCAACATAGCATTTCAATTGCCGCCCGTTAATAGTCGCGTCCTTGAAATATTTTTGGTGTGTATCTCCGTTAATGTACAATACTGGTCGATGCTGGTTGTTCCCAACGTCGACCCGAACGCTCTGTTTGTCGTACATGTACGCGAAATGTGTCCGCTGGGTCCACATTTGAAACAGGTTGGCACGTGTTTTGGTTTAGGACAAAACCGCGCCAAGTGCCCTGTTTGTTTACACTCATGGCACCTTAGAGGTGAACGTCGAACTCCCGTTCCGTGGCTATCGTGCCGTTCGTTAGATGTCGTTGCCAACGGTTCCCTTGTGTAACTTCCCGCGCTTCGCAAATCTGTCAACAATTCGCTTGGTTTTTTGTATCGGGCTAGCGGTCCTAGGTAATCTCTGAGTCGAACGCTATCAAGGCCGTTAACGATCCATTCTATTGCTTCGCGGTCCCCCATCTTCGCTTTATTACATCGCGACAGGTTCTCGTAAATATACTCAACGATGTTCTGGTTAGGTTTCTTCTTGTAGGTTTCAGCTCCTAGCCTAGCACTCACCATGCTTTCATCAACCGGGAAATTCTCCCTTAGTAGTTCCTTCCATTGCACCCACGATCGGTCCATGCGAGGTAAGCTGTCCCTCCACCTCCTCGCTACACCCGTTAGCTTCATAAGGGCATAGTGGCGGACGGCGATCTCGTCCCACTGGTATAGGTCCCCGTATTCTTCTATCTTCTCGATCCACTCGTCAATTGTGAACTCACCCACAACAGGATCAAATGCCGGCAATACCGTTGCCAAATCGCGAAAATACCGCTCTTCTCTGTCTTGCCCTGTGTTAGCCATCACGACCAGAAAAGATGAACACGCGTATTCGCACAAAACCGAACTTCGAATCTCAACACACCGAATTGTTAATGGCGTCGATTTCCCGTGTCTCTCCACGTGTCGACCCAACATAATACAAAACAGATTCTCAAGTTCCTTTCACCCCGCGCTCACCAAAACGTACGCAGGCGAATCCCACTTCTGATAAATTGTAGGAATCACGGGGACCAGCACTAGAGACACCGTACTTTAGAAACAGACTTTATTCGCTTTTATTACAAACTCTCGTCCTCGCATCCATCCAAGCTCTGTCGCACATTCATACGCTCGCTCATCGTCTCACGCATCCCCTCTCTCTCTCACTCATCCTTGCCAATCATACAATCGCTCCCAAACATTACACCTGTCACGCTTCCTGATTCGCCCTTTCCAAACACTCGCCCATACGCACCTCGTTCACGCATCGTTCTCGCGGCTGGCGCGTAATTTAATGCCATAGTAGTATTAATTTCTTTTTAAGATCTTGAATATAGTAATTTTAGTGTTTTAAATGTATTTTTTTTTTGTTTTTTATCCTTACCGGGGTAAATTGTACAGTTTAGAATTAGTGTTTTATAAGTATCCGATTTTTTTCTCTTTACGCGTCTAGTTATGTTTGTTTTCTTGCCGTGTATTTTCTTTTGTAACTTTAGATCGCGTAATTTAAGTAAATGGGCTGGATTTGCACTTGCGACTACGCGTAAGCTAGTGTATAGCAAAACGCTCTTACTTTGTAAATATTACCAGTTAGTTATGTAGTTTCTTTTTTTCTTTCGTTCTAACTGGCGTTTTCACTGGTAAGGAGGTACTGTAGCGGACGTCATGCGTGGGAAAGAAGGGACTTTCCGGACGCGGAAACCTTTCCTTTCCCAAGTACGCACCGTTGGTGGTCGAGTTGAAGGAGTGGCCATAAAAGTGACGATTGCCAGAATCCTGGCCAGGTCACTAAAAAGTCCTTCACAATGACGGCCCCAGATGCATTAATTCGGGGAACAATCTTTCTCCCTGTCCTTGAAGGACAAGAGGGTTTTTCCCTTGTTGAACGGTTTTCTGGGACGTCACCAACTCGGCCACCAAGGAAGCACCCTTCGACTTGCCAGAAAGTTTCCGACTTCCATGGAGACCACAACGCTCTTGGATAGTCGACGTATCGCAAACTGTCTGGTAACGTTGTCGCGTTTTGTTTTGTTCGCGGACTATCGTTATTGTTTTCTGTTTGCGTCGTTTGTTAATAGTTTTCTTGTTTTTGTTCCGGTTATTGTTTTTGTTGTTTTACCGCTATTAAATATATATTATTGTTGTCCGTTGACTCTCCTGTTACTACAAACATTTAATTACCTTTAATCACCTAAAAAATGTTTATCTACATTAGCATATGTATACAAACGTATATACCACAATAAAATATACGAAGTTATATATTTACACATTTTATCAAATAACAGAACATTGAGTGTACTCCGAATCGTGAAAAACAGAATAATAGACTATTATATACACACTTAAAAAGTGTGGGATTAAAAAAAGAACTGTCTCGCAGGGACATCAACGAAACAGTATATATATTGTAACGCCGTCCCTTCTTCCACGCTTGTCGTGGCGGGAAGCGGGGACGACTCCCCCCCCCCCCCCGGGAATTTACTGGCGAGGACGCCGGGCCGCGCACGGCCGTGACGATACGCGGTCCTCCCGGTACAAAGGCTGTCTCGAGGGTCAACCTCGATTCTCACGAAATCAGATGCCGTATGTTCGGGCGCCAGGCACCGGACGGGTGCCGCACAAAATACGCGAAGGGCACCCTCGAGAAGCCGAGATAGAAAGTGGCACGAATCGGGTCCAAGGGTCGGACACAGAGGGATCGAGGACAGCCCTCACGGCAGGGCGGATCGCGTAGGGCAAAAGAACGTGCTAGACAATGTGGCTCGATATGGTATTTATTACAACGATAAATACAGGTGCGCGGCCACGTGGCCGCTCCCGGAGCCCGCGCTCTCGTACACTATTGCGGCCGGTGGTCTGCTCGCGGCGCGTGTCGGTCGAATTACGATATTTCCGCGGGCGTACGGCTTCCCGGTACGATACGGGCCCCCGACGGGGCGATATTCCGCGGAGCGCGGCAGGACGGCGCGATACGGTGACTGTCGCGGAACCTATGTCGCGATACGGTGTTCGGAACGTGCGAACAATACGGCGAGATCCCGAGAACACTTTCGGCGATCGATCACGCTACGACTTCGGCGGCGTTTCCCCCGAGGAAGACTTCTCGAAAGATAACCTACTTGGATTTCCCGAAATTCTCCAAAAACGCCGACGGTTCGGCGCGAGACAAATGGCTCGGGACGAATTTCGTCTCGGCCCACCAACGTTGGAGAACGCGACGGGCTGCTTACGCCTCGACGAGGTGAGCCGTCTCGTTCTCCCACGAAATTCCCACTAAATTTCCCGATAACCTCTCCGAACCAACTTGCACGAATCGTTCTCCAAAAGGGAGAGATCAACTGAAGGAGGGACCACTGCTTGGACTTACCGTATTCACGATAAAAGGGCTCTCGATACTCCGCGACTGCTTCCGGCTTCCCTCCTGCGTTGCCGAAGGCACGATACTTCCCAATCCCTGGGTGGAACGCTGGGTTGGCCCAATCGCGATACCTTCCCGCGTACTCGCGATACTTTTCCGCGTACTCGCGATAGCTCGAAAACGATTCGGGTTTCGAAGGTCTCGAGACGAAAGCGATATCGAATACGATACCCGACGCGGATCAACACGATATTCCCGCTAGAGCGTTCGCACGACAGTGGTCCTTCGATTTTCGTCGCGCGATCGCGAGGACTTCCGTATCCCCACTCTCGCGCCCTAGTCTCGATTTTCTCCTAATGGGGCGCGCTAGTTGCAAGTTTCCTGGAAAGCAGGGGCGCATTCTCGACGGGTCCCTGGGCCCCGGACCCTCCCGCGATAATTTCTGTGAAATCGCGGAATCACCAAGAGGTCAGTCTC